>JBBMKD010000013.1:391408-404171 GCA_037834095.1 Argya squamiceps | reverse complement strand
CCGAGGCCGTGGCCGCCCCGCCCGGCCCCGCCCGCTGCCCCGGCCCGGGCAGAGGAGCAGCATCAGTGAGGCCAAGGCTGCAAAGGCCACGGCGATTTCCACGGGATGCAAAGCAAAGGGAAAGCCCAGCAGGAAATCAGCATCAGTCTGTGAGAGGAGTGACAGCAATTCCTTCACCACACACCTGAACAGGTGTCCAGAGTGGCTCCTCAGGTGGCTGCAGGACACGGACAGGTCATACAGGTGAGCTAAAATGCATCGTTCTGGAGAGGAACACTCAGAGGGGTCCACAACGTGCTGAATTCACAACCACACACACCCTGCAAACAAATCCACCCCGAGCTGCTCCCAATGCACCTGAGAAATGTGTCCCACACTGTCACAGGCCATATAAACCCCGCTGTCAGCTGGGGAACTGACAGACCCTCATCAGGCTGACAGGCCTCAGCCACATTTGTTGATTTGGTGTCTCCTGTGGCACAGGCTCCCAAGGAGCCCAGGGCAGAGTGGGGACAGCGGGCAGGAAATCAGGATGCACAAGGATGCACAACCCTCCCTGACCAAGGTTCACCCTGGCAGGGCGCACAGGCTGTGGAGGTGAATTGTCCTGAGCTCACCTACAGCCCCCACCAGCACTGCTGCTCCTGCTACCTGAAGCCAAAGGCTTTTTCTGCTGAAGAGAGACCAAAACCACACTTTGGAAAGGCACAGGGGCCACCAACCCTTGGAAGGTGTGAGTGGTGTGCTCGGAGCTGAAGGTCAGGCAGGTGGGGTGCCACGGTGTAGACACACAAATGCAGACACAGGTACAGACACACAGGTGCCTACACACAAATGTAGACACACAGGTGATGCAGACACACGGGGTGATGCAGACACACAAATGATGCAGACACACAGAGATGCAGACACACAGAGATGCAGACACACAGAGGTGATGCAGACACACAAATGATGCAGACACACAAGTGATGCAGACACAGAGGTGATGCAGACACACAGAGGTGATGCAGACACACGGGGTGATGCAGACACACGGGGTAATGCAGACACACGGGGTAATGCAGACACACAGAGGTGATGCAGACACACAGGTGATGCAGACACACAAGTGATGCAGACACAGAGGTGATGCAGACACACAGAGGTGATGCAGACACACAAATGATGCAGACACAGAGATGCAGACACACAGAGGTGATGCAGACACACAGAGGTGATGCAGACACAGAGATGCAGACACACAGAGGTGATGCAGACACACAGGTGATGCAGACACACAGAGATGCAGACACACAAATGATGCAGACACAGAGATGCAGACACACAGGTGATGCAGACACACAGAGGTGATGCAGACACACAGGTGATGCAGACACACAGGTGATGCAGACACACAGAGGTGATGCAGACACACAGAGGTGATGCAGACACACAAATGATGCAGACACACAGAGATGCAGACACACAGAGGTGATGCAGACACGCAGAGGTGATGCAGACACACAGGGGTGATGCAGACACGCAGGGGTGATGCAGACACACAGAGGTGATGCAGACACACAAATGATGCAGACACACAGAGATGCAGACACACAGAGGTGATGCAGACACACAGGGGTGATGCAGACACACAGGGATGATGCAGACACACAAATGATGCAGACACACAAATGATGCAGACACACAGAGATGCAGACACACAGGTGATGCAGACACACAGCCCCGTGGTGCAGCTCTCAGCCAGGCTGGATCACTCCAGCAGCTGCTTGCCCTCCACCACACTCAGCTCATTCAGCAGCTGAGAACACACACACACAAACAACAAACTGAAAGTAACACCCAGTTAAGCACCTAAAATAGGAGCAAAAAAAAAAACAAACCAAAGAAATAAACCAAGAAACATTAAGGATAAACTGTGTGGCAAACAAAAATACAATTCACTAGAGAAAAAGGAGAAGAGGAAAATAAATGGTTAAAGTAGAAAAAGCATCCCTCAGATCTGCTTCTCAGAAATACACAGTATTTCAGGCAATCAGATCTGTTACTGAATATTACAATGGTTGGGTCCAAAACAGAAAAGCTCATTCTAAAATCCTTTGTGTTAAAATAATCTAGAATTTTATTAATTTTGAAAGATTTAAAAATTAAATGCATGTATTGATTCTCCACAACTATCACAGTACAACAGAATGGGGAAGTGCCCAGCATTCTGTTTCAGAGCACAGGAAACTGAAACAGATACAAGCACATGCCATCAAATCTGGGGAATTTGCAGTCCAGATCTTGGGGATTTTCTGCCTTCCTAAAAAATGTACCGCAGCTTTGTCCTGACATAACTCCCCACATGAACTCTGCTCACCTGTACTGCAAGGTCTGTGAGTCCACTGATGTTCAGTGGTGGCTCCATGAGATGGAAGATGAGCTGGATGTGGGAGCCAAGGCCAGAGGGCAGGATGTTGTGGCAAAGCCAGTGATCTGCTAAAGGACATTACTGGAGATCTGGGAACAGGAGTGTCAGGAATCAGGGGTGACTGAGGGTTCCTTAGGTACAGCAGCACCCCGAGGTCACCATTTGCCACACTCCCTGAGATGTCACCTGATGTTGATCAAAATAGAACTGCAGCAGTTCTGTGAACATGGCCTCCAGGGTCAGAAATGCCTCTGGATTGATCTTCCTGGCCTTCCATCCTTCATCCTCGACTGAACAGATATAAAGGTTACCCCGGTAATTTTATATTCAATGGAGCCCTGGCAGGTTTCCATTGTTACTGATTTAAAAGACAATAAAAATCTTAGTAAGTTTTACTCATGACTAGACAAACCCTACTTGCCCCAATTTTCCATTATGATTGGGATGGATACAGCAGAGCTAGTCTTTCAATCACATGTATATATATCATATATTGATGTACTGTACGTAGCTTAAAAACTCAAAGCACTGCTCTACAAATCACACATGGAAGAAATATTTCCTTCAATAATAACCTTCTCCAACGGAACAAATCACCACTTCTTTCAGGCACTTTAAAAGTTTTAAGAAACAAGTCCGTGTACAGAAATAACACTCAGGACTCACAAGGCCAAAAGGGGCAGACAGGAATGTAGCTCTTTGCTCAGAAAATTACACAATCTGACAAATCTCTGCTCCCTTTACAAACAGTGCCTCTGGGAGACAGTCAAAAGCAGGAAGCAAACTGCTAATTGTTTCTTAAATTTTCATTTCTCTCTCTTTTCTGCAGAAAACAGAAGCAGAAGCTCAGAGTGCATCATCTGGAATCTGCAGCTGTCACTGACCAAGGGACCAGTTCACAGCCAGAGGAGGGTGTGAGCCCAGGCCTGGGATGTCCAGCTGCTGCTGCTGCTGCTGCCCCTGCCTGCCCCGAGGGATTCCACAGGCACTGCTGCCCACTGCCAGGGTGAAGAGCTGCAGGGGCTGCCAAAAGCCCCTCAGTGAGAGCAGCCCCTGCCCAGGGAACAGCCTCCCCTCCAGCACCTGCCCCTGGCTTGGGGCACCACGGGAGGCTGGCCCTGCTCTGCCAGGGCTGTGCCCACAGCACCTGGCACATGGACCTGTTCCATTCTTCAAAGCAAAAACCCGTTTGTTCTGTCTTCTAGGAAGAAATAAAACTTTGTCAGGAACTTGGACATCAGCTGAGAGCACATCAACTCCCCCAGTGCCTGTTTTACACAGGCAGACACAGTCACACAAACAACTGCATCTCTGCACCCCTGGGAGCTGCCCTGGCCCAGCTGGGGCCCCACCAGCTGAGTGCTTTTGTTCACACCACAACAATTCAAAGCTGACTGAAAAGGCTGAATCCTCATAGCAGATAAAGCTCTCAATTTCTTCTTCTTTTTTTTCTGTTTGTTTCTCCAGGGAGAGGGATTACCACAATGCAAATAAAAGCCACAACCCAGTTCAGCACCTCCAGGAATGTCAGCAACTGCACCAGTGACAGCAGGATCAGCCAAGTCATCTTCCCTTTACTCTACACATTTCTGTTCCTGGTGGGGATCACTATGAATGGCCTGGCAATGTGGGTCTTCTTTAAAATATCCAGTAAATCCAATTTCATCATCTTCCTCAAGAACACTGTCATTTCTGACCTCCTCATGATCTTGACTTTTCCATTCAAAATCCTCAGTGATGCCAAGCTGGTGTCCTGGGTCCTGCGAGGGTTTGTATGCCAGGTCACCCAGGTTGTGTTTTATTTCACCATGTACATCAGCATCCTGTTCTTTGGTCTGATCACCGTGGATCGTTATCAGAAAGCCACTTCACCCTTCAGAACATCAACCCCACGGAGCCTTTTGTGTGCCAAGATCCTGTCCACAGCCATCTGGGTGTCCATGTTTGCTCTCTCCTTGCCCAACATGATTTTAAATAACAAGGAGAAAACACCCAAGAGTGTAAGGAAGTGTGCTCTCCTCAAATCAGAGTTTGGCTTGGTCTGGCACGAAATTGTGAACTACATTTGTCAGCTCATCTTCTGGGTTAACTTAGCAGTCATAGTGGTGTGTTACCTCCTCATCAGCAAGGAACTGTACAAATCCTACAAAAGGACACGAAGCACAGGGAAGGCATCCAAGAAGACTGTCAACCTCAAGGTTTTCATAATAATTGCTGTGTTCTTTATTTGTTTTGTGCCATTCCACTTTACCAGGATCCCCTACACCTTGAGCCAGACGAGGGATGTGTTTGACTGCTCTGCTCAAAACACCCTGTTCTACCTGAAGGAGACCACGCTGTGGCTGACATCCCTCAATGCCTGCCTGGATCCCTTCATTTACTTTTTCCTCTGCAAATCATTTAGGAAATCTTTGCTGGACCTGCTGTGCAAGCACAGGGCAGTGCTGGGGCTTGGGGCACAGCCCAAGGGGCAGCAGGAGGGGGATGACAGTGACGAGACGCCGCTCTAGACCTCAGCCCTCCACGGCCCCTTCCTGCCCACACAGGGTCACTGAGGGGGGCGGCAGCGCAGATCCACGATGAGTGCACAGAAATTCACCAGCTTCTTTAGAAACAGTCCTGCAGATGAAGCATGAGCAACCTGGAACCACTGCCTGCAAAAATAGAAAGCTTAAATAACAGAGAGGTTTCCCCTGACCCAGCCTCCTCCCCTGCCAAAACAGGAGCTCCCATGACCCCAACCTCCACCCCACTAAAACAGGAGCTCCCATGACCCCAGCCTCCAAAAAAAGGAGCTCCCCTGACCCCAGCCTCCTCCCCTGCCGAAACAGGAGCTCCCATGACTCCAACCTCCAAAAAACGGAGCTCTCCTGAGCCCAACCTCCTCCTCTGCCAAAACAGGAGCTCCCCTGATCCCAACCTCCAAAAAAAGGAGCTCCCCTGACCCCAACCTCCTCCCCTGCCAAAACAGGAGCTCCCTTCACCCCAGCCTCCACACCTCAGAGCTGCCTGGAAGAAGTCTGAACTTAAAGCTGGAACTGCAAGGAAAAACTTAAAACAGAGCCATGAAATGCTACAGATGATATAATGAACTGCAAAAATTTTGCAGAAATAGCTGAACTTGGGCCAGAGTAAAGTCCATGACAACACAAGAGCTGAGAAATGCAGATAAAATCCACAGGAGATGTGATTTTTTGACACAGGAGTTGTCACCTTGTATGCAACTGGCAGACAAACAGAAGCCTAGGCCAGATGAAGAGGAGCCATTTGTGCAGATTTTTGGTAACAGAATAACACTTTGCTTATCTCATTCTGTGCTTGCAGTTCCTAATCCATTGACCAATAATTAATAGTTGCATGTCAGAGGAAATTATTTCATAATCAGGCTTATCTTGATCAGAATTAAATCCCCAAATCCTTCCCCATACTACATAAATAAACAAAACTATATTTGGAGAGAACATTATATTATAAAACATACAAACACTCTATTTACATCATGCTGAGATCTTGGGGAAAGACAGACTCATGGTAACTTCTTTACTGATTATTAAGGGCAGTTTTTTGCACTATACAGAAAACTCAACCACTTCCCTTTTTGCACTTGGAAAACTTGAAAAATGACAGGGAAGTGTTTTCAAGTACATGACATTTTGAGGTATCGCAGCACTTGCACATGGAATAGATTGTGGGCTATTGGAACAAATTGTGGTTCATTTATCAGCCCTGCAGATAGTTCCATCTGAGCAGAGCGTGTCCCCACCACACTGAACCCATCCTGCTGAAGCCATTGCCTGTGCACCTTCCTGGGACATGTCCCTGCCTGCCAGGCACTTCTACAGCCAAAACCCAATTTCCTGAGAGTCAAAAGGCAGCTCCCTTGCTGCTCACTCACTGCCACACTCAGCCCTGGGTCTTGTGCATCTCTGATACCCCTCTGGGATGAATTCACCCTGCACCAACAGCTTGGGGCCCTCCTCCAGCTGCCACCGTCAGTGACTGGGCTCCACCACCGTGCACAGGGCACCAGGATTTCCTTGGAAACAGTGTCCAGCCCCCTGAGTGTGCTCCCCCAGCAGCTCACAGCCCCCAGGTCAGTTCCCATGAATGCCCAGGGAGGGAAGTGCCAAATGCCCCACTCCCACCCAGTTCTCACTCCACGCATTTTTTGCACACACTGAGAGAGAGCGGCAGTTACCCAGGAGCTGCTTTCCCTGGCCAGGTGAGCTGTCCAAACAGACACACAGACCTGCCTGTCCCCCAGAGCCACCCCTGATGGGGTGTGCAGAGGTCCCTGGGACCTGCTGACAGCTGGGAGCAGCATCGGGAACTCAGCTTGGAAGAGAACATGGAAGGCACTGCTGTGGACATCAGCCCTGGGGCACTGCAATGGACTGTGACACCCTGACATGGTGACAGAAGGCAGGTCGGGCAGCCAGAGACAATCACACTGTGACAGTGCTGGGGGTGACAATCCCAGCCATCCTCAAGGCTGTTTGCTCTCAGCACCCATTTAACACTGACACCAGCACCCACATTAACCAAAATGTCCCAGGTATTGATGCACAAACTCTCTGCCTCAGCTGCAGCCTGAGCACCCCATGGAGCTACCAAGACCTGCCCCAGGCAACGGCCTGAGCAGGAGCCACTGCCCACATGGCACTGAGCCCTGAGCCACAGCTGTCACATCAGCAGGCAGCAACAGACCCACACAAACAGCTCCGTTCCCAGAGAAATGCACCCAACTCCAGCATTACACCCAACAAACACCATCAATCCACAGCTTTCCAGGCAGCAGCAGCTCCTGCCAGAACCAGAGAGTGGCTGTAAGCAGCACAGTGCATCCCCTGGCTACAAGGGCCAAAAACCCCGGAAATCCATTCTGGAGACCCAAAGGCAAGCTCAGGTCCATGTGCCAGTAACAGCAGGTGCAGGGAGAGGGGCAGCCCCTGAGCACATCAGCGCACTTGGCTTTGGGGCTGAGCACCCCCTGTAAGGTGGCCCTGAGCCACTGACAAGGACTGGTGCCACCCAGAACATGGAATTCTCACAGAAACAACAAGGAACCACACTTGAGGGTTATCCTGGAATGCTGTCAGGAAACTGTGTTTGTTCATCCCACCAGTCCAGGTCTGTCCCAGGCAGACACAAACCCAGAAATGTGTCTGCCTTGAGAGGCAAGGTCAGGTTTCCTTTCCTGGTCTAGGAGAAGATGGTGTTGCTTTCTCACACAAGGGGAAGAGGAAAGCAACAGCAAAGAGCAAACAGGCGCCACGTGAAAATGAGGAAGGAAACTACACACCAAGAGAAAAAAGATCTCGTCTTTCTACACATTTCCCCACTCTGAGCACTTTGCTGGAGGCTTCTGCTGGCAGAGGAGCAGCAGATGAGACGGGGACAGGACAGGGACCTCTGCAACAGCTGCTGCAGCTCTGTTCAGGTACTTGCATGGCTGGAGTGTTTGGGGGTGTCAGGGGGTGCTCGGGCAGCTGTGCTCAGGGTTGGGAGCCACCCGTGTGTATCTGATCTTGGAAATGCTGTCTAAATTGGGCTGAGAAAGGGAAAGAGTGGGTGCTTGGAAAGAATTACCAGAAGTCACTTCCTCAGAAGTGGCTGGCTTTTGGGCTCTACCATTTCCACTCAATGCTAAAATACATTTCCATGGAAAGACCAACAGTGCTCCAGGCATTCTGCCTATGACATAACCCTAGGGTAACCCATATTCCACAATAAGTATGAACCTTTTTAACTCTTCAGTGGATGTTAGGTTATAAATAATTTAAATTTCAGCTGAGATTTAGATTTTCCATGAACCAGAAGAGAAATTGATCTGTTTAACACAGGCTCAGGTTTTGTGTTTATTGATACAAACTTGCTGTCGCTGTAAGGAACATGTAATATTACATATAGAAGGTTGTGTTTTGTGTTCTCTCCCTCCTCCTCACCCAAGCCTGTTTCCAGGGATGGGAGACTCTGCAAACACAAGCAGTGCTGGTAACAGCAGTGGAGCAGCCTCCCCTGCCCAGTGCCACCGTGACACCACCATCACCCACCTGCTCTTCCCAGCTCTCTACACCCTCATCTTCCTCCTGGGACTGGTGCTGAACAGCCTGGCCTGCTGGGCTTTCTTCCACATCCCCAGCACATCGACTTTCATCGTCTACTTGAAAAACATCTTAGTTTCTGACTTTGTCATGACCCTGATGCTTCCCCTGAAGATCCTGACAGACTCTGGCCTGGCCCCGTGGCAGCTCAAGGCCTTTGTCTGTCGTGTCTCAGCCGTGATATTCTATGACACCATGTACATCAGCATAGTGCTGCTGGGGCTCATTGCTTTCGACAGGTTCCTCAAGATCGTGAGACCTTTTGGGAAGTTCTGGGTGCAGAACCTGACCTCAGCAAAGATCCTGGCCAGCCTGGTCTGGCTTTTCTTCCTTGTTCTGTCTCTGCCCAACATGATCCTGTCCAACAAGGCAGCGACGCTGCAGTCGGTGAGGAAGTGTGCCTCCCTGAAGAGTCCCCTCGGGCTCAAATGGCATGGGGCTGTCAACTACATCTGTCAGTTCATCTTCTGGACTGTCCTCATCCTCATGTTGCTGTTTTACATAATTATTGCCAAAAAGGTCTACGAGTCTTACATGAAAACAAAGCAGAAAGGCAACGGGAGCGAAAAACGGATCAAGGGGAAAGTTTTCATCATTTTCACCGTGTTCTTCCTGTGCTTTGCCCCCTTCCACTTCTGCAGGGTGCCCTACACTCTGAGCCAAACCAGTCCCCACATGGAGTGTCGCCTGCAGAACCAGCTCTTCGTGGCCAAGGAGAGCACACTGTGGCTGGCAGCCACCAATGTCTGCATGGACCCCCTGATCTACCTGTTCCTGTGCAAGCCCTTCGTGGAGAAGGTGCTGTACAGGAGGGTCAAGGCTCTTCAGGGAACTGTCCACACCAACCCAAAAACTGAGCTGGACACACGAGTGTCTCCTTCTGAGTCCTGATTCTGCAGCTGCACGCTCTGCTCTGCATGTTCATAGAGAACTTGAAAAGCAGTTAGGTTTGCTTCTGCTGAAGAACAAAAAAGGGTGTTTGCCAAGTAATATTAACACTCAATAAATGCAGCAAAATGGGTTTTCTATGTACAGTCACTGCACAACCTCAATGGGCAAAAGGCTCTTGCTACCTAAGACAACCACAGGTTAATTCCAGCTGCTTTTAACTAAAACAACTCACTTGCCAACAGCTGAGCAGCTTACTGACTCCAGCTGCTCCAAAGGGCAGTTCAGCTTTATTTGGGAGCTGTTGGCTGTGTATGTCAGTAATTCCTGCCCTGAGTGTCAGCTTGGCTGCACACCAGGAGTAGGGAAGAGGAGGAGCAGAGAGAAGGACACGGTCCCTTCCCCTCCCTCCTGGCCTCTCTCACACAAGTGATTGCTTTCCTAGCACCCACAGTTTCACCACCCTTCCTCTCTGCTCCCAGCAGGACTCTGGGGGAGGACAGTGGGGGCAATACCCCAGTTTCCCCCAGGACTGCTCCTCGTTGGGGTGAGCAGAGCACCCAGGGCTGCATCCCCCACAGAGGGGCCCCAGAGCCTGTGGTGCTCAACCCCACCCCACCACTCACCAGGGAGAAACCCAGAAATGTCCCCCTGGGTGACACATTCCCCCTCCCCAGTGCCAACAACAGGCAAGAGGAGGGAGCAGGGGACACTGCCTGAGCCTCCCCAGCCAGAGGATTCCCCTCCTCCCACTCCCCAGGCCACTCACAGAGCTCTCCCTGGGCATCCCACAGGGACTGTGCCTGCACAGAAACCACCTCCTGATCCAAAATTCTGGCATTTATGTCACTATCTCAAGACAGCAGCATCCCTTATCCCCAGCCATCCCTTCTCCTCCAGCTATCCTGCCAGCTCTACACCCTCACATGTGCCAGACACTTCGATCACCACTCAACTGCTATTTTTAGAAATTCCTTGTTTACAGCAGCCTAATCCAATCCAGCAGGTTGCTCCATACAGCTTGATTTTTTCCAAGCTGTTTTAGATTGCTGTGCATTAATTACATCTGCCTCTGGGGCTCCTCAGCCTCTGCCACATAGGGAGATGTGTCTTACTGTCTTATTTAGCAATTTCTACCCACTACCTCTTCTTCACCAGGCACATTACACACCTTCCACAGCTGTAACACCCTTCCTAACTGGGAACTGCACTAATCTCCAACCAGCTTTCAGTTGGTTCTGAATTTCCCTATAAATCAGTGTTATCTCAGCATTGTCTACCTCTTAGATGAAATGCTGTTGCACATACACTGTTAACAGGATTAACTCTGCTCTGTTAGGAAAAGCAAATATAATAAATTCTCAGCTGCTGAAATATTCACCACTTTAGTAACTGCTGAGAAGAACAGACAGGAGGCTGGAAACTTTCCTCCCAACCTGCTGGCACAGTGCAACAATTAACAGAGGGACCTGAGCCAAACCCTGGGAGAAGAGGGTCTGTAAACCAGCTGTGACCTTCCAGAAAGCAGGTGCCCACTGAAATCTGTGCTCCCAAATCTCACACAGAGTGGGGAGGAATTCAGGACAAAACTCTCCGTCTCAGTCCTCCCTCTTCCTTCTCAATCACAGAGGTGCCAAGGTCTCCCAGCACTGACTGCACCCAACTCTGGATTTACAGAGCAGTGTGGCAATGAGAAACTAAGAAGATGCTGAAGAGCAGAAATTTCTTTTATTTTCTGATTTCTGCTTGTGATCAAGGCTCATCCAATGCTATGCACACACACTGGCAGCTCACACAGCTCAGGGCTGAGAGCCTGTATGTTAGGGTGGGTGTAACCACAAAATGGGATGAGCTGGTCCTTAAATAAAGGGTGTGCCAAAGGTGTCTGAGGAGCCTTACTCATCTGTTTTTCAGCTGTTGCTTCTCAGGTAGGTAAAAGGGAGCCAAAGCTACCAAACTCTGTAGCAAAGAAGTGAAGGTGACTGAAGGACAGAACACCTGCCTGATCCATTTAGGGGAAAAAAGCCCCTGAATTTTTGCACTTGGGATTTTGCACATTTTTTCTACAAAGTTCTAGATCATTGCCTCCAGATGGAGTAAAAATCACAGCAGTTAAAATGCCTCAAAGTTTAGGTCTCTGTGTTTTAAGGCCCACAGGAATAGCCCAGTCAGTATTTTGTTCTGCAGGTGATGACACAGAGCTGTGTTTGGAGAGCAGATCTCCCCTGGCAGCAATCCCAGGGTGCAGGCAGGGAGCTCAGCAGTGTGCCATGGAGCTCCTCTGCTGGGCTCCCACATTCCTTCAGGGCACCCAAGGCATTTATGGAATTCACCAAAGCTCACCAGCACGTTCAATACAGCAGTCACCATTTCTCCAAATCTAGAAGGTGCTGGCAGTGCCCTGAGCAAACCCTCACTGTGGCCTGACCCAGCAGCTGTGCAGGACAGCAAACACCATTACCACCTCTCCTGTACTCACTGCAGCCCATCCATCACACCGTGGGGCAGCAGCAGGGCTGTCCCTTCCCACAGACAAATGTTCCCTTGCACTGCTTGTCCTCAGTCCTGACAACCCAGAAATGAAAACTGGCACAAGGCTTTGAGCCCACCTGCAGAAATGACCCTTGTGCCAGGCTCCCATGGGCCAGCTGCACACAGAAAATACTGACATTGTCCTAAACATCTCTACAGGTCACTGGGTGCCTGAAAAGGGAAATACAGGGCACTCAGCATGTGAGTTTAGTAGGAAATCACTCATTTGTGTACACAGAGGCTTATACAAATTTTCTATTTTACTTGTGTTCCAGAAAAAGGAAGTATTTTATACCCTCAGCTAACACATGCACCCTCCGGTCTTTGCACTGCCTCTCCCCAGAGGGACAGCATAGTAATTCCTGAGTGCCCAGAGACAAACTGCTCTCCAGAGACATCCTGACCCTTGGCACAGCTCCACACATCCCCCCATCCAGGCTCCCACAGCTCTGAGTACCCAGAAAACTCTCACAACACACAGCAGAGCTTCAGGAAATTAGAAATGCAAATCAATTATTTGCATCCTGAGCAAGAGCTGGGCAGACAAGTCAAGCAGCCAAGGTCTGACCCACATGATGGCACCTGCACAGAGCCAGCAGGGCACAGTGGGGGGGACTGCAGGCACCAGGACAGACCTGAGCCTGCAACAGGATCAGCCAGGCTGGAACTACAGCAGGACAGACCTGAGCCTGCAACAGCGTCAGCCAGGCTGGAACTACAGCAGGACAGACCTGAGCCCACAGGCAGGATCAGCCAGGCTGGAACTACAGCAGGACAGACCTGAGCCCACAGGCAGGATCAGCCAGGCTGGAACTACAGCAGGACA
>JBBMKD010000013.1:374573-391308 GCA_037834095.1 Argya squamiceps | reverse complement strand
GCAGGATCAGCCAGGCTGGAACTACAGCAGGACAGACCTGAGCCCGCAGGCAGGATCAGCCAGGCTGGAACTACAGCAGGACAGACCTGAGCCCGCAGGCAGGATCAGCCAGGCTGGAACTACAGCAGGACAGACCTGAGCCCGCAGGCAGGATCAGCCAGGCTGGAACTACAGCAGGACAGACCTGAGCCCGCAGGCAGGATCAGCCAGGCTGGAACTACAGCTTCCCTGGCAGCACACAGGGAGGAACTTGAGGACAGAGGGGAAAAGAACGGATCTTTTAAACTCAGTTCTTAATTAGATACTTTCCTCCTTCCTTCCTTCCCTGTTAGTGAGAGGCATCACATGGGGACAGTCAGGAAAGGGGGAATGTCAGCTCCTCCAACTCCACATCTGCAGCTGTAACACTGCAGAGTCCTCCCCGTGCTGTAAGCTCTGGTCTTGCTGACTCTTTTTTGCTTAAAACACAGAAGCAGCCAGTCCTGTGCATTACCCAGGTGATGAGTCTGCTTTAACACAACCTTGCAGCTCACATTGCTAAATATGGCAGTGAAGACGTTTTAGAGTGAAGCAATGCAGTAATTGTTGTAATAACGTTGTTTGGGCTCTTATGAAATCTGAGAGCTGCTCTCTAATCATCAGCACACAAAAAGGGACATCCAGCCTGTAAATAAGGTGAACAATAGTTAAGTTGCAGGTTACCTTCAGCTTTTCTTTACATCAGACCTCTGTATTTCTCCTGTGCTGTTTTTACGACGAGCTCCCCACATTTCAGGGTTTCTTGTGTCAGCTCGTCCTGACCTGCTGCAGCCTGGGAGCAGCCAGCAACACGTCTGCCCTGGAGCCTGCTCAGGGGTGCCAGGGCACTGGGTTCTAACCCATCATCTCCTACTGGCACACCAAAATACAGAGATCTGAAAGAAAAGTTAATGTGCCTTTGAACCATATTCAAAAGCTAAACTAACTAAAACCCCGTTCTGGTGCAGATTTTATTTGTTATTTGACCATTACTAAGACACCAGTTTTGGTGTGTATGCTCTACTCCCAGAGTGCCAATCCCTAAACACTTGGGTCTCTGCAAGCAATTAAACTACATTTTTTAAACATTTCAGTTTTCACTTTCAACTTCTTCCCTCTTTCCCCACGGCACATCCTGCTGAGCTGGTTCTTAGACCCCAGCCTGGGAGACCACCCAGGCACTGAGACCAACCAGCACTGGCAGTGCTGAAAAGCAGCAGCACAAATGCAGGCAGCACGTGCTGCTGTGCCTGCCTGGACTGCAGCGCTGAGAGCTGCAGGAGTGGCTGCATTCCCTGAGTCCAGATGTGCCTTTGGAGTCCAGCTGTGCCCCTGGAGCCTGGCTGCATTCCCGGAGTCCAGCTGTGCCCCTGGAGCTGTGCCTTGCACAGCACTGCCTCTGGAGCTCACTGCCTTGTGCAGGGGGTTGTTCCAGACACATACAAACCCCTACAAACCCCCTGAGTTTTGTTCCCCTGTCCCCAACAGGCAGCTGCCAAAGCCTGGAGCACAAGGGACGGGCAAAAGAAGGTGAAGGGAAGGCTGGCACACACCATCCTACACGTGCAGGGCAAAGGCTCCATCAAGTCTCCTCTCCCTGCCTGCAGGGAAAACCTTCTCCATCCTCAGGGGGTGCCATGGGCCTGCAGCAGGGACCATCCCCACCTGTCAGGATATCCAGCTCCTGGGATGGGTTTGGCAGCCTGTGATAATAAAGCTGAGAGCACAACAGAGTGAATCCCTGTTCCTGCAGCTTCATCTGCATGGGTTTGCTTTGCCTTGCAAAGCTGGGCTTCAAAGGCCAGCTGTGCCAGCAGCCTCCTGTGATCAGGGGCTGTGCCTGATTGAAGGGAAAGCTCCCGAGGCAAGAGGAAATTTTGCAGCCTGCCCAGAAGCAGAAATGTGGGATTTACCACAAGGCTCCCTGGGCAGAGGCCAGCAGAAGCTGCTCAGCCCTGTGGGGCAGCAGGTGGGTCCTGCTCAGGCTGCACCCCTTGCAGCTGGCAGGGCTCCGGTGCAGGGGGTGTCCAGTCTCAGCAGAGGGGCACTAGGGGCTCAGCCCCTCAGATATCTGAGAAAAAAAAAATTTAAATGTCTGTGGAAAAGTCCACGCAGAACAGACAGAAAATGGCCTTGGCCGCCACTGGTCTCAGAGCACAGGGATTATTTTTCTTTTCTCCTGAATTTTTTACGAGAGAGATGGGAATTTGCTTTCTTTTAAAAAAGGCAGGAGATATGGAGAATTACCTGCTTCATCCTCCACTGACATGAAGCGGAATTTTGTCCCAATATAACATGTCCCAATTTTATCCCATGATTATTTCAGTGCTCTAAAGGCACTAAATGATCTGATTGTAGACATAGGCACAGCCAGGAGCACTGAGGGCAGGGCTGGGAGAGGCAGTGGGCTCAGGCAGTCCTAGGGAGCACCATGGCAGGGAACAGACACTCAGGTCCTTTTCGCTGCAGCACTGAGTGACAGACTTGGTGTTCTAACCTAATAACATCCTACACGTCATTTAGAAGGAAAGACCTGTTCAAAGCACCACACTAAAGGTAATCTAAATATAACCAAATTAACAATTGAGAAGATAATCTTGATCAGCAGATATTTCCATCTATCCAGCGGCAGATTTTTCAGGCTGAATCCCCAGGGACCCTGCAGACCCCGAGTGCCCCGGGAGGCAGAGGCAGGGGCAGGGCAGCCCGCACAGCCCGCGGGCCCCGCAGCAGGGGCTGCTCCTTCCCCGGCACCTCCCGGTGAATCACCGTCTGCGTCCCGGGCTCCCCGCAGCCAGGAAGTGAGCGGAGCGCTCACCTACCCCGGCAGGTGAGTCATTCCCAGGAATGAGAGAGCCAGTTGCTCCACTTGCTCCTGGCCAGGGGAATTTTGGCTCTCGGATCGGGTATCACCAAAAAAAAGCCATCGGAAGCCCAAAAATCTCACTGCCAGGCATGGTTGGTTCAGCCGCCCTCCGCCAGGAAATGCTCTCCTGCCTGCTGTAGTTCCAGGACCGCTTTGGAGGAGTCGGAGGCGCTCGGGATGCAGCTCCGAGACCAGCGGGAGGCGACGATGGTGGCAGGTAAGTGAGCTCTGAGCTCTGACCGTCCAAAAGCGTTCGAGAAGCTGCTCAGTGAATCTGTAGCACTTTCTCACCCTTGGGTGAAAAAACAGGAATTAACAGAGAGTTGCTGGAAACCAGACTTGGAACCATAAACTGAATGTCGGATCAATTCAAAGCGCGAAAAGTTCCCAAAGTAGCATGTCTTTACCAACCTTTTATTCACTCATACATGGCATTCATGGTGGCAAAAAAAGACCAGTTCCTACCAATCCTTCCTTCTAAGATACGACTCAAAGTGCAGGTGGGTCCATTGTTCCAGTAACTCATTTCCTGACAGAGCTTAACTCATATAAAGTAAGATTCAGTAGCTACAAGATCTGAATTTGCTTTAAAAGAGTTTGTACTATGTTCCCTTTCACCTCTTTTGGTACAGGAAAGCAAACTTGAGCTCTCTTCACTATATGAACAGAATAAATGTTCTCTTCCTTCGTACTTCATTCAAGTCATGTTAAAACTTGTCAGGTTCACTGGAAAAACCACATAGCTCTGAATGAGCAGACTAGATCTGATGAGTCTCACAGCTTGGGAAATATCTGAGGTGCTTGCAAAAGCTCTGTCTTTTAGGGAGATTTCATACTGAAAAGGTTGTTCTTGGTTATGGAGCACCGGGAGCTGCAGCGTGATTCGAGGGTTTGTTAAAAATCACTTGTTTGTGCACTATAGGGCCTGAGCCACTCTCCTGTGTTCTCCACCTGCAAACTGGCAGCATTTCATACTTCTTTCCATCTTTTTAAAGAGTTCTGCGACCCTCTTTAGAAAGGGAAACCGGGAAGCTCAGGCAACCTTTGGCTGATGTTGCTGATTCACTCGCAGGCACTGGCCCTGAGCGTGGGAGCCACCAGCACTTTTCTGGTGGGAGAATCTTCCTCTCGTGTCCTTCTGCAGGTGGGCCAGCAGCCCTGGGGCCCTGACAGAGCCTCTCCTGCCTCCCCACCCATGGGGAGGAGGGATGGCAGCGCTGGGACAGCCCCCTCAGGGAGGAACTGCTGGAGGGGCAGAGGCCAGAGGGTGTGAGGGGATCTCAGCCACACAAACCTTGTGTTTGCTTCAGGGGTGGGAGAGAGAATCAGAAAACTTTCTGCAGCATCATCTGTGATCCCTCCTGCCTGCCCAGCTGCACAGGGCAGCTGTGCCAGCCCAGCCCATGCCCAGGCTGGGGGAGCCCTGAGGGACAGGGGGAGCAGCTGGGGAGAGCAGCCCATCCTGCAGCCCACAGCCCGTCCTGTGCTGGCACACAGCAGGGTAGGGCTCAGAGCCCGGGACAGAGGGGTCACCTGGCCCCACAGGTCCTGGCAGGGTGGCCAGGCTGGGGGGATTCAGATGGCTGACCAGGACAGGGCAGCAGGCACCAGCCAGACTGCTCCACACCAAAGCAGCACCTCAGAGGCCACAGGCTCCTTCACACTCCCCTGGGCACTGAGCCCTGCATGAGAGAGGCCAGGAGCCAGTGACAGGGAATACTCCTTCTCCTCATTTCACACCAGCCCCGTGTTCATCTTCACAAAGCAAAGTTCCAAAAGAACCTCCTCCTCTTTGGTCCAGTGAGCACCAGAAGAAAGAGGAAGCCAGGAGAACCCCTGTGGTCCAACCGCAGCATTGAACTCAAACTGGGCAGTATTTATCAACAGTTTGCAGCTGAGTGAAAACACACCTGACACCCTGAGCTCCAGCCCCTCCACTGGAGCCCAGGCTGCAGCAGACACCAGCCCCAGGGCTGCCAGGAAAACTCTAGGGGAAGGAGGCAAGATTCATTCCTACATTTCAGCAGTCTTAATCCTTCCCAACATAAGAAATTGCCACAACATCTTAAACCAATTAAAACACTGCACTGCCAATTATCAGAAGCTGGGATTTCCCTTCTAACCAGCAATGAACCTCACATGAGACCCTGCAGCAATCACTGCCTCTGGCTCTTCCTCAAGAAAATGTCAGTGGCATACCAAGGGGACAACTGATGCTGAGCAGCACCAACTGGACTCTGCTCAGCCTCTGACACCCTCAGTGCAGCAGGAGGCACTGCCCCTGTGAAAGGAGCCCAGAGCAGCATGGCTGGGGGGGCAGCAGGAGCAGCAGAGCTGGGGGGCTGCAGGAGGGGCAGCAGCAGGGCTGGGGGGCTGCAGGAGCTCTCACAGCTCGTGCCTGATGCCCATCCCAAAAGCCACAGGGAACTCCCTGAGCTGTGCGTGAAAAACCAGCATTGCACACCAGGCTGGACTTCTCCCTAAAATCTCCGTGTCATTTTCCTTCCTCTTTCAAGCAATGGTGCTGCTGCAAGCAGCAAACAGAGCACTGAGTGGCAGCAGGATGTGCTGCAGCACAGAGAAACCAGCTGACACAGGCACTCGAGGATTTCTTGTTGCTTCTGTGATGTGAGTTAGGATTGCATTCAAAAAAATCAATAGAAATTGCTTCAGCACAAAGGAAAATGCCTGAAAGTGAGACTGGAATTACTGAACGGCTTAAATGGCATTGGCTACATGCACATACCAATAATTATTTTGATTTCCCAATATATTTTCAGTGGCCCCTGAGGGGTGTGATAAAGGCACAACAGACACAGGTCCAACAGATGAAGGTGCAATGCTGCCAGTTACAGAGCTGCATTTTTGTGTTTGTGCCCCAGACATCTTGATTCCTTTTAAAGTGTCATTTTGAAATTTTTTACCTAATGCTTTTCACTGCACAGTACAAATAATCAAACCTAAAAGCTGATCTTTTCAGTAAGAGCCTCTGACTGAAGCCTGGCCACCCCAGTCGTGGCTGTGCTGATGGGCTGCAGAGTGTGGTGGCCCCGTGGCACCAGTGACATGGCACAAGCATGTGGCACTGCCATCATGGCACCAAGGGCCCACCTGCTCACCTGCACAGGAGCTTTGGGACCCTGACCTGCACTCCCGTGGTGTGTCCTTGGTGGGGGCCCAAGGAAAGCTCTGCAGGGCCGCACAGCTCCCACTGCCACCAGGCTTGTGCAGCCACCAACAACCAGCAGCATCTTCTAGAAAGGAGCAAAGGAAACATTCCAGAGTTCCTTTCCTCCTTGCTAATTAGAGGCTGCCTTAATGAGAAAACACTCATTACTCCAGCTCTGCCAACCACTGTGTTGAGCTTTTTTTTTAATCCCCCAAGAAAGCAGCAGCAATTGCAACCCAGCCTCTCTTGCACTGAGAGCAGTTGCCCAGGTGACACCAGTTGTGCTGGCAGGCCTCTCTCTCAGCTTCTCATGCAAAACCCACTGCAGTCCACAGGAGCTGTGCAGCTGTACCTTGCCACGACCCCCCAACCCCACCTTTCAGAGGTGTCAGGGGGATGCTGGGCCCCTCTGAGTCCCTCCAGGAGCACAGCCCAGCACACCTGGCCAGACCCACCGTGAGCACTGAGGGCACCTCCTGCCTTTGGCCGTGGACAGTGCATGTCTGGTCACTGATGCAGCAAAGAACTGGGGAGCTCCAGCAGCTTCACCTGGGAGCTACAGTGCCTGTGCAAGGAGAAAGGGATTTTATGCAGCTTTTTTCTGCAAATACCCTTAAAAACAGTCTTACTGCAACAATTAACAACAGTTACTAGACCTTGCACACTCTGCGCAGAAAATCCAATTCAAAGCAGGTAATATAATCCATGAACTTTTAGCAAGGAGCAGTCCAAAAGACAGAAAAAACAAAGAACTTGGTAGCTCAGGCAACATCTCATGTCAGTTATCTCACAGGGGACCATTAGAGTTCATAATAATTCACTTGAAATGAGAAAAAAATTAATGGCTACATTTGGACAAAGTATTCCAAAAGTGGCTTTGAGAAAGCTAGATTTCTCCAAGTTCTTTTACTATTTCTTTTTAAAGTGAGGAAATCCTGTAACCCTAAGGGCATATTCCCCCAAAATGGGAATTTTGCATGCTAGATGGTATTATTGAATACTTACTCCGGAGTTTTGCTCCACCCAGTGCAACTGTACAAGTGAGAGGTGCAAAGGGCCTGTGAGGTCCCAGCTGCAGCACAGGTAAAGATGAGCACAGGTAAAGGTGAGCACCCTCAGGGGTTGCCCTGGGGCGCCCAGCCCGGGGCTGGAGCCAGGGCGGCACTGAGGGACACTGGGGGACACTGAGGGACACTGGCCCTGTCACTGCCTGCGCGGGCTCTGCAGCCCACAGGGGACTCCTGTCCGGGGCAGGGCCGGGGTGGTGCCACTGGGGGCTGCCGGCAGCGTGTCCCCGCACAGAGCCAGGGGAGGGCGGCTCCAGTGTGCATCCCGGTGGGAATGCCAGCTCAGGGTGAGCCCCGGCCACTGCCATTTCTGTCTGTGCTGGAGACAAACGGACAGGGCAGGGGCAGGGTCCTGGGGACAGCAGCCCAGGGGACCCAGCAGCTCCCCCGGGGCAGGATGCTGCTCCCAGACACGTGAGAGGAGAGCCCGGCTGGAAACCAGGGGAAGTTCAAGGAGGAACCTGAAAATGCAGAGGAGGTTTTGTGCCAGATGCCGGAGCAGACGAGCAGCTTTCCGAGCAGATGCAGGTTCCTATTTCTGGCCAGGGCCGGGAAGACAGGCACCATAACCCACAGCTGGGGACAGTTTCACCCCCGTCCTTCCTTTCAAGCTCCCTGGAGCCTGGCTGGCGGAGCAGGGCAGGGTTCCCGCACCTGGACACAGCCCGTGCTGACCTCGCTGCCAGGGCAGGGCACGGGGGACAGGGCACGGGGGATACGGGGCTGCTGTCACCCTCCCCAGCTGAAGGAGGGACCCGGGGGGCTGGGTCTGGAACCTCACGGCCCCTTTGCACTCCTCCCTTGTTGAACAGTTGCGTTGGGGGGAGTAAAAAACCTTGGAGTAAGTATTCAATACCATCTAGTATGCAAAATTCCCATTTTGGGGGAATATGTCATTAGAATTACAGCATTTCCTCACTTTAAAAAGAAATAGTAAAAGTTCTTGGAGAAATCCAACTTTCTCAAAGCCGCTTTTTGAACATTTTGTCCAAATGTAGCCATTAATTTTTTTTCTCATTTTAGGTGAATTATTATGAACTCTAATGGTCCCCTGTGTGAGACAGCTGACATGAGGTGTTGCCCGAGCTGTCAGCACTGCTCAGGGCACGAGGGGACCCCAGGAGCCCCCACCCCAGCCAGGCAGGGCCAGCACCAGGAGATGCTGCCTACAAACACACCTGAGCCACCTCAGTGTGCACAGCACCAGGCAGCAAGAAGGGCAACTCACTGATGTAGGCAGCAATTCAAACAGGAATTTCAGGTTATTCCACTGTGCATCACCAGCACATTAACATATTCCTTCACCAAAAGGGAGATGGGGCATTTCTGACAGAACCTGCAAGGAAAACTGGCAATGCCCTGGCTGCTGGGGCCAGGCTTGCACTGAACAAGAGAAAACACAAAGATGAATGAAGAGATGCAGGCAGGGAAAACCAGAACAGCGAGGGTTGCTCAGGGAGCCTGGGGCAGGAGCAGGCTCAGGGGACACAGGGTGGGTGTGGGGTGACACAGGGAGCAGTGACACAGGGACCAGTGACACAGAGACCATGGCAGCAGCTTCATGCACACGTGCCCTTACCTGCACCAATGCCTTTTCCCCCTAAATCTCTACAAACAACTCCGCGATTTGGCTCTGGTGGACAACAGAAAAGAACAGCATTGCAGCCAGCCTGCAGAGGTTTAACATCTGCCTGACACGTCTGTTGCTGCATTAACCATGTCATTTACCCAACCTTATGGTGATGAATGCAGAGGGACTGCCAAGAAGGCAGACATCAACAAGTTATGGGCTCAAATAAAAACCATTACTTAAGACTCTGCAGCCCCATGACCTAGAATAGCTGGTCTAGGTCTCAGAGAGAGTTTCTAATTCTAAAAAGTTTTAAATAAAATGAAAAAAGATTAGATTTGAGGATACACAAATTTTTTTAACAGGAAGGCAACTTAAAGCCTTAGTCACCAGAAAAACTCTGCAGTCATTCCCTCTCCACCTGACACTGAAGGCTGCCATGCAGCCTGTTATTTCATTTCTTCTCTGAGGTTACATCAGTCATAAACCAGTCTGTCCACATCAGCAGCAAGATATTATCTCATCAACCACGGACAAAGCACAGAAGCTACAAGAAGTAAAATGTATTCAGGTTTACAAAGCTGCCTGGATAAAGGAGCAGCTTCTAGTGCATCTTCAAAGCCTCCCAAGCAGAATATATTTGTACAGCAGACTGAGACAGCTGCTTAGGATGAAATTGGTGAGGAAAGTGTCCAGAAAATTGGACAAGGGGAGGAAAGTCAGCCCTGCTGAGCATGAAAATACTGTATTCACACAAGTAAAAAATCCAGAACCAGAGGATACGGTCAGTGAGCATTTGCAAAATACCCTAAAATACTCTTTAAACATAACACAGTCTTCATCTCCTGTTGCAATAAGACACATGAAAAAGAGTGAATTCTCCATATAAGAAATTTGTTCCTACTCCTGCAATACAGTAGGCTTTTTCAGAAAGAGTGAAGCTACTGAGTACAGACACCCAGCTCTGCACTTGATCACCTACCGCAGAATGTAAATAATGAAGCCAAACTGCTCTCAGTGCTCTGCCCAACACAGCACCCTCAGCCTGACAGGCTTTGGTAGGAAACTCTGGACACACCTTTGGGCTGTTGAGTCTGAGCAGGACATGGCTGTGCATCCCACCTTCCATCACAGCCAGCTTTGTGCAGCAAGACCATCCCTCCCTGTGCATCCATCCCACCTTCCATCCCACCCAGCTCTGTGCAACAGGACCGTCCCTGTGCATCCCACCTTCCATCATGGCCAGCCCTGTGCAGCAGGACCATCACACCAGCACTGCCCTGCAGCTCTGCACAGACCTTTTTGGTGAAGCCTTTAAATCCTTGAGCTCCAGCAGCACCTTAGCTGCTGTAGCCTTTGGTGTATGAGGAGGACAGTCCTAGGTGCTGCCTCTCTCCCCCACGCTGCAGACACCAGAGCCTGTGCTGAGCCCAGATGAGCTGGCAGGGCCCAAAGCTCAGCTGCCACACGTTACGCTGCTGGAGAATTTGCTGCTTTCTTTTTCCAACCACCGTTTGTTGAGATCATTTTGGAGCACATTTGAACATTAAAACCATCAGGAACAAGAAGACACAGAGACATCCATGCAAAGGCTCAGTCCCAGCTGGCCCACACAGCAGCACACAGCTCCCAGGATGGTTTCCCGTGGCCTGGATGTCCCAGGGCAGTCCCAGGCTGGTCACACCTTCTCTGACCAGAGGACACACGTGCAGGGCTCCACCTT
Organism: Argya squamiceps; assembly: GCA_037834095.1. Classification (NCBI taxonomy): domain Eukaryota; kingdom Metazoa; phylum Chordata; class Aves; order Passeriformes; family Leiothrichidae; genus Argya; species Argya squamiceps. Next base: position 380,895 of record JBBMKD010000013.1, on the reverse strand, counting down.
GGCCCTGCACCAGGCAGAATTCAGCAGGGTTGTGTGGGAGTCAGGACAGGAGTGGCTTTGCAGGGTAACAGCAGCACAGGTGGGCAGTGCACCCCACACGGATCCTCCCCTGCCCCACGGAGTCCTGCAGCACGTCCAGGGACACACAGGAGCCACCTCTGGCTCTGCCTGGATCCCAGGAGCCACATCCAATCCCTTACTGCCTTCTCTGCACTCAGGGGTTACAGAGCACTGCCTGAAGAGCCTGAGAACAAGGAGCTTTCCAGGGTCCAGGAATTATCCAGACTTAGAAGAAAGTCAGAAAAGCAGGGAAGTGAGTACCTTATTTACATAAGGAGTTAGATATGCATCTTTTCATAAAATCATGTACTCTTTTGATCTCTGTCTCCTGGGTAGAAAAGAGAGCTGCAAATCCTCAACAGCAGCAAAACATGAGGGATTGCTGCTGCTCAGACCCACAGAAAACAAAATACCTACAACACCCTTGACAGTCTTGTTACTGTCAGAGCAAACTGTGCCAGCCAAGAGGCCAGACTGATAAAAAGGTTAAAATTTCCAAATTAAAGTTTTAACTGATGCTTTCACACGCCATTACTTGCTTTGGTGCCATCTAGTGCCACTCACCACGGTTCCTACATGGGGATGGCAAAAGGGCTACAGGAATTCCATCCTCTCCCCATTTCCATGAGAGCAGTCAGGTCTAATGGGATTGTTGAGATCTGAATCATTTTGCCAGTTTTCCTATCAAAACCTGTAAGCAAAAAATGAATCCCAGAAAAGTTACTGCATTTGTGTACTGATAGAGGAAAGAGCAATTTGGAGCACACCCTTACAAACTGGTATTGGCAAAAACAAACATCATGATGCTATCATAGAATAAATGATTTTCTGCAGGTTTCTGTGTTTCCTTGTGTGCCAGTTTCTATGAAAATGGAACAGGTACTTGTCATTTCCACCATTTCCACCCCAATTTGGGGGATACACTATGAAGTTATACACACATATCTCATAATTACTGATGAAATTTTTTTACTGCAAGAAATGAGTGATGATTTAAAAGAAAAAATCCACTCATGGTCATCCATCACTGAAATGAGCAAGAAGAGAGCAATGAAGCCCTGACAACAGAACCACTGTGCAATACCCAGCCCTCAGCCAGGCCTTCACTGGCAATTCCAGAGGAGGTTCCTTTCACAAAGCTCCTCTCCATGCAGGGGACAATAAGGTGGGCTCTTCTATTTTGTTTTGGTTTTAAGTTGGATTTTTTTTTCCCCAGAACATCATCCTGGCACAGGCCCTGCTGCATCCCAGACCCACAGCTGCCAGTGGGACTCCTGAAGAGCATTTCAGCTGAAAACCTACAGCAACGCAAAGGATGGGGTACAATTTGTCCTATGGAAAACTGCCAGGTAAAATAACAAGGGAAATAGAAGTGATTGATGAGTGTTTATTTTGTTACTGTCAGTTCCTACCAACATTTGAGAGAAATCAGTCATTGCAGCACGGGCTGTCTGAGCACTGCCCAGCACTGCCCCGCAGCCAGCCCGGCTTGCCTCACCAGCCAAGGTCACAGCATAAACAACATGAAACAAAGTGTGCTGTCATTTTATGGCAGAGTTTATAAGTTTTTCACAAACATTTACATATGAAATCTTAAAATCCCCCAGAGACTGTGATTTTTAAATACATTTGAGTAAACTAAGTTTAAATGAGGGTTTTGATAGGCCTGAGGAGGCTCTCCAGAGCCCTGTCTCATGACCAACATCTCAGCTCACAGGTCACACTCTGTCAGGAGAGCCAAGAGCTGACAACCTGTGGTTCTGATTTATGGTTCCCCCGAACAGCCTCAGCTCTCCACTGGCCCCATTTGCAGAACACCAGAAAGCTTTAATCCGTTGTTCTCCCTCATCCCCACAGAGAATCAGCTCAGCCCAGACAACAGCAGCTCTGCCAACGCCAGCTCCCCCAGCCGGGCCGGGCACGATGAGTTCACCACCATCGTCCTGCCCGTGCTCTACCTGCTCATCTTCCTGGCCAGCCTCCTGCTCAACGGCCTGGCCGTGTGGATCTTCTTCCACATCAGGAACAAGACCAGCTTCATCTTTTACCTCAAGAACATCGTGGTGGCCGACCTGCTGATGACGCTGACCTTCCCCTTCAAGATCATCCAGGACTCTCGGCTGGGCCCGTGGCACTTCAACTCCTTCCTGTGCCGGTACAGCGCGGTGCTGTTCTACGCCAACATGTACACCACCATCGTCTTCCTGGGCCTCATCAGCATCGACCGCTACCTCAAGGTGGTGAAGCCCTTCGGGGACTCCAGGATGTACAGCATCACCTTCACCAAGGTGCTGTCGGCCTGTGTCTGGGTGGTGATGGCCTTCCTGGCCCTGCCCAACCTGATCCTCACCAACGCCTACCCCACCAGGAGGAACGTGGATGACTGCCTCAAGCTGAAGTCGCCCCTGGGGGTCAAGTGGCACTCGGCTGTCGTCTACATCAACACCTGCATGTTCGTGGTGGTGCTGGTGGTGCTGATAGGGTGCTACATTGCCATCTCCAGGTACATCTACAAGTCCAGCAAGCAGTTCATCAGCTCGTCCAGCCGCAAGAGGAAGCACAACCAGAGTATAAGGGTTGTCGTGGCCGTGTTCTTCACCTGCTTTTTGCCCTACCACTTGTGCCGAATACCCTTTACTTTCAGTCATCTGGACAAAATTTTGGATGACTCTGCACATAAAATCCTGTATTACTGTAAGGAAATGACACTGTTCCTGTCCGCATGCAACGTCTGTCTGGATCCAATAATTTACTTTTTCATGTGTCGATCGTTCTCACGGAGGCTGTTCAGGAAATCCAACATGAGAACCAGGAGCGAGAGCATCAGGTCCCTGCAGAGCGTCAGGAGATCGGAGGTTCGCATCTACCACGAGTACACTGACGTCTGAGGGCACCCACAGGGACTCTGCTGGCTTGTGAGAGTGCTTGTATATCCTGTAAATAAAATGTCTCTTTAAGTACCTGACCATGGGAGCTCATTAAGGGAGGTGCAGACACCTTCAGCTTTTCTGGTCAGCTCACCAACATCCACCCCAGATTCCATCCCTGCAGGGACCAGGCTCACTCCGTGGGCCTGGGGGCTCTTTTGGTAGGTAGGCAGGTTGGTTGAAAAATCAAGGTAAGGCTGTCTCAGCTCCGAGAACAGCCCTGAGCTCAGGAGGCTGCAGCCAGGATGGGGTCTCTGGCCTGGAGCAGGATCCATGGTGAGGAATCAGCTCCCCTGGGTCTGGTGGATGGCAGCAGGTGAAGGGAAGAGAAGGGCAGGGCAGGACAGGGCAGGATGTGGCACAGCCCCGTGGGGACCCTCAGTGTGCCCAGGGCAGCTCAGGGCTCTGGGGCCACAGGGCTCGGTGTCACCAGGCTGAGTGCCCCGTGTCCCTCAGGGTGCTGTGGTGCCAGCAGCACGTCTCACCCAGTCTTTGCTCTGAATCCTCTCTCACCCTGTGATGTTCACGGGGATCAGTTTGTCCTGCACTCACTGGGGATCAAATCAGGTTTATTTAGAGCAAAAACTGCTTGACAAAAACTAACCCAGCTGATAAAGGCAGGCTGGCAGGAGCTGGCAGGTGCCCTGAGCAGTCTGTGCTCATGGCCAGCCCGGGATGCAATGCAGCTGCACGAGCAGGAGATGGCAACAGTCCATCGGCCAGTGCCTTACACACAGAGGGACTTTCCTTTTAATACACACACACACACACCAAAAAAAAAAAAAAAAAAAAAAAAAAAAAAAAAAAGTTGACAAGAAAATCCTGAAAACGCAGCACTCAAATAATAAGGTTAAATTCTTCATGAGAACGTCTTTCTTAAAATTTTCCACTGAAAGACGAGTTTCTTTTTTCTATTTATTTTTTAAACACTGTTGGTTTAGGTTTAGATTTTGGTTTATGAATAATTAAGAAGCTGAAATGTAAGTATGATAATATTTGGATTAATGCCAGTATTGTGAAACCACTTACATGATTGGGGAAATGAAGACAAAATACTTTGGGTATTTATCCTACTTTAAATAAAAATATTTTAAATAGCAAAAATACCACAGATAAACCCTGTTTCCCAATCAACTCTGTAGGAAAATGTTCACACACACCAGAAGAGTCCTGGGACCAAATCTGCCATCTTGCACCCTAAGCAATCCATGTACGTACAAAACCATGTTAAGAGAACCATTTTGGGGACTGGGTTGCATAGCTTAAATTCGCCCAAGCACCAGATTAAATGGAATGACAGTATTTAGGACTGAGAGATCTGTTCTGTGTGTAGAGAATCCTAACCAAAGACTGTCCTCTTGGGTATTATGTGGTTAAAGCAAATCAAGACTGAGTTCTTCTGGTCCTCCTTTTACAAGTGTAAATCACCAAGGGTTTATGGCTTGTTAAACTGTGCCTGGTATTGCTGTGTTAAATTCACAGTCACCTTTTCCCAGGTGGATGGTGGATGTCCCCCACAAGCCCAGCAAAGCCCAAAGAGCCGCTCCAGGGACAATATCCCTGTTGGTCCCCAGCCAGAGGACACCAAAGGCAGGGGAGGAGGCAGCAGGGCTGGGACTGGCCCTGGCACAGGTGGAGCTGCAGGTGCCGTGCAGGGGTGGCTGCAAACACACCCAGGTGGGCTCCTGCCTCCCTCACTGTGATGCACCTCTCTCACTACCCACATACTTTTACCAAAAGGATGGATTTTCGTGGTACTTCCTCCTTGGAGAGACACTCCTGCTGGTCCCCCATAAGAGCTTTCCACCAATAAATCTGTTACCCAGAGCAGCCACTCTCAGGTGTTGGGATGATGCCCCTCAAAGCACAGCCTGGAGAATAGTGTCCCCTTTCCAGGGGCCCAAGGGATAAAGCAATCAGCAGTTTCTGGGAAGTGTCCCAGGAGTGGGATATCCACATGAAATCTGGGGACAGGGTGTGTCTGTGATAATCCTGGTCACTGCTTTGTACACACACTCACAGACATGACAGCCCTTTGAAGATGCTCTTTGTGAAATATTTTCCCAGGCCTAAAAAATGAATCATACAACAATATTCCAATCCCCAAATACCAGATAACTATATTTAATTATCCAGATTTGACATGGAATTTTGGTTTCTAAAAGTTCATCTTGAAAGAAAAAGCTACAAGGAAGTTATATGGAAAGTCTCAGCCCCTGACCTATTGCTGCCCGTTCACCTCAGAGTGAAACTCATGGATACAAACTGTGGCTGTGCAGTCCCAGAGTCCCATTTTTAAGAGGAAACACAATTTTCTGTGTGGAAGTACAACAGACGTGACCCAAGAACGCAAGGAGCAATTCCTGAACAATTGTACAATTCATTAACATTTGGGATTTTTTACATTCAGGAAGATTTGCATTACAGTGTTTGTAACTCAAGTGTAATTATATCTCTCATACTCTGATTGAATAGCCAAGGCAGAGCTCTCCATGCCAGGGTGTTAGTGTGGGAGAAATGTGATTTAAACTTGTACTCAGAGCCAGTTCCACTGCTAGTGCAGGACTTCTGTCATTACATTTATTTTACACTCTCCTTCTGTGGTTTCTCTAGTAATGACCTTTCCTGTGACTTTCTACCAGTGCAGTTTCACAGGAATCCTAAAAAAGGAAACCACCCAAATTTCTGAGGATCTGTCTTTGCATTGTCACCCACCAGCCACTGGAGATGGATCAAGCAGTGGGAAAGCACTGATGAGAAGAGTGACAGGCTCACCCATATCTGAGTCAGGGTTGGAAGCACAAAACAGTGAAGAAAATGCAGAACTCAACCTGCAATGGAGCCCCTGGTGTAGACACCAGGGATGGAGGATGGAGGAGGATGGATGGAAGTCTTGTGGTCTGTGCTAACCAGAAATTATCTGTACACCAAGTCCACCCCCTGCTTATGCTCTGTAAAATGCACCCACAAACCAAAGCACAGAAGGTTTGACTTCAGTGACACCCACAGAACTTTGCACATCACTGGTTACTATGGTATAAAAGGTACCCCAATTTTGCATCCAACTGGGGGATGAGAATTCAACACAAAATTGCAGGGACAGATCAACGGGTTTGCCCTCCTCACCCTCCCCAGGAGAGACACGGTAAGTTTTTGTCCTTGTTTATGCTGAGTGTTGGCACAGAAATTAGGCTGTCGAGCAAGACACCTTGTGACCAGGTATTAACCTTGTGACCAGAAATGGTGGAAGGGTGGGAAAAAGGCAGTAGAGAAAAAGCAAAAGAAGGAGAGGAGAGGAGAGGAGAGGAGAGGAGAGGAGAGGAGAGGAGAGGAGA
>JBBMKD010000013.1:353761-374473 GCA_037834095.1 Argya squamiceps | reverse complement strand
GGAGAGGAGAGGAGAGGAGAGGAGAAAATGGAGCTATTTGCGCAGTTTTTAAAGAGAGTTTACCTTGCATTCAAAAGGAAATCAAAAGCTCCCCATTTCCTGGAAAAGTTACAGAGAATGTAGGATTCTGAAGTCAGAAATTGAAGTACTTTAAACACAATTGTCTTTTGAGCGAGAAACACAGGAGAAATTGCAAAAATTGTGTCGATGGTCTTTGAAGTACAGATGTGCAACTAGAAAAACTGCTGTCTGGGGCTGAAAGACAGGAGAGCCATCTGCAGGAAAGCCTACTTTGACTAAGTAAGGAAAATTGTTTAATCAAACCCCACATGAAGCATTTTCTAAGTCAGTCCAGCACTGTCCCCTCCTTCAGTGCCCCCCTCCTGCCACCCCATAAGGCAAAATATCTGTGTGGGAGCAGCAGTGGTGCCACCTGAACGTGGACATGGGCTTGGTGAGTGAGCTCCAGACAAATCCTTGTAAGGCCTCAGAAGGCTGCTCCATGAGGGTGCACTGACATCCACCCATCACCCAAACAAAACTGAGCAGAAAGCATTTGCTGGCAGATTTGACAGGGTAAAAACCCTACCAGAAGTCCTGCAATACTTCAGTAATTAGCTGTCCTCCTAGGGGGATTATCCTAGTAAAATATTTGTCTTGTCTATCCTGCTTTTAACAATTCCCAGAGCTGGCCACTGATACCCTGTGATCTGCATGATTCCATGCTCAGTGGGGCTGGAAGCAGTGACAGGGCTGTCAGCAGGTCTGGAAAGGGCACAGGTAACACTCAGAGTCACAGACACCCCTCCCACATGGCAATGGCTTGGGGCTGTGAGATCCTGCATTTAGAGCTCCAGACAGGACCCATCAGCCTCACTTCTGTCAGCAGAGACTGCAGAGCTGCCACCCCACCCTGCACTGGTGTCACCAGCCACGGGAAGGACCAAATCACCCCAGTCTGATTGTCACCAGACCTGCTGGGACACACCAGCAGTGTGTGTCCTCTCTGGCTCTGGGACAGAAGTCCCTCAGCAGGATCATGCACAAGGACTCCCTTCTTAGGCCCTGAGCTGAGACCAAGTGCTGACAGCTTCTCTAATAAAACAACCAGCAGCAGGGAATTTTGGGTTTTGAGGGAAGAAGCAGGCTTGTATGGCTAAAGGTAAAATACATTATCAGTTTGTTCTCAAGCCACCTAAAGCACATGGTAAAGTGCAGGGCCTTCCAGTGACCATGCTCACTGCCTACTTTCAAACCCTTTAGAATCAGCAGCTGTATCTTGAGATCCTTAAACATTGGGTTTGGCTGGCATTTTGGAAAAATACCCCTGTTTGTATAACAGAGCAACCCTCAGTTTGCCCTGCTGGCCAAAGTCATTCCAGCAGGGTGAAGCTGTACACAGATCTCAGGCACCCCACCCACCCTTTAAACCCTTAATCCTCTGCCCTGGACAACTGCTTACTTCTCACTGCAAAGAATTATCTGTGCTGCAACATGTAATCCATCACAGACTGGCATCTTCCACTGGAAAACACTGCACTGCCTCTTCTTTGGGGCTTCCCATGCTCCTGTCTGTCTTAGAGAGCCCACAGCTTTTAAACCAAAGCCTTATGTGATTTACTCCTCTCATCCCTGCTTCTGGAAATGACCACAGGGTGCAGGGAAAGAGAGGAGAAGCTTGGCTGAGTGGTGTCTCCTGGGGAGCACCTGGGAAGCCTCGTGCACTGTTGGTTCTGCCTGGTCCAAGGGGGAAGTACAAAACTGTCAATTAAATCAACATCCAAACCCATCAGTCACCCCAAGCCACGGATTGACCACTACAGCTTTGAGCTGAGAGTCTCAGGATTGAGAGAGGGGCAAGAGTACTGGCAAGAATGTCCAGACAATTCTGCTTCTCAAGATACCCCCTTACTGTCCTGAGAGATATTCAGTGAAATCTGGGGGAAGGAAGGGGCTGGAGGTTCAGGGTAACTCACAATGGCCCCAAGTAAAGGTTGTGGACAGGGCAGCAACCCAACAACAGGGAGAAGGTACATGTGTTTTCCAGTGCCTTTGGGCCCTTCTTTTACACAGATAAATCCTCACAGAAGCAAAGCCCATGAGGAATTGTGTATTTTCTGTAGGGTTTAGGGGACACACTGCAAAGCAGAGTTCAAGTCCTGCACTAAATGTTTACTTGTTCTAAAGTAAACAATGTACATGTTTAATGATTTTAAAATAAACATTTAAACCTCGATTTATCTGCCCAAACCTCAGCCCTCTCTCAGAATATACTCCTTTCCTACATCCACATAGAAGATACTAGCTCTTCTGTTGCCCTACATTTCCACTAATTTTGTGCTTGATTTCAAAGCCTCCCAGAAAACTTGTGGGAGGAACAGGAAGGGAGGAAGCCAAGCAGGTGTTCAAGGTTAAAAGAACAGGACAAAAAAGGAGAGAGAGGAAACAGCCAAGCACCAAAGATCCATCCCGTTTCCCCAGGATCCATGTCCCAGGCTGAGCAGGGAGCAAGGGCACGCCGGTCCGTGGCTGCGGTTCAAACCCTCCCCTGCACGGAGCCGCGGCTCCCAGGGCAGGACGTCACAGCAAAGGTCGCAGCCAGCCCTGGGAACAGTTTAGGAAAAGCAAACTCCAGCCCAGCGGCTCAGACCGCTCGCTGCCGCGCCGGCTGCACTTGTGTCTCTCCCGAAAGCTGCTGGGCTCTGCTCTCCAAGGAATTGCCGGGCCAGCTGCAGGCTGACAGCCCGGACACAGCCGGGCAGGGGCACGGCCCGGTCACCAGCCCTTCCCCGTTCCCCTTTCTGCTCCGAATCCCCGCAGGGCTGAGCCGGGACCAGCGGCGGGGCTGGGGCACGGCGGGCGTGAGGGACCGGGAGCGGCTCCGGGATCGGCTCTCCAGGGACGGGACCAGCCCCGGGATCTGTTCCATCCCCGGGATTGGCTCTCCAGGGACGGGACCACCCCCGGGATCTGTTCCATCCCTGGATCGGCTCTCGAGGACTAGGACCATCCCCGGGATCGGCTTTTCAGGGACGGGACCATTCCCAGAATCGGCTCTCCAGGGCCAGGGCCATCCCCGGGATCGGTTCCATCCCCGGCATCAGCTCTCCAGGGCCAGGAGCACTCCCAGAATCGGCTCTCGCGAGGCAGGACCATCCCTGGATTCGGCTTTTCAGGGGCAGGACCATTCCCAGAATCGGCTCTCTAAGGAGAAGGACCATTCCCAGAATCGGTTCTCTAAGGAGAAGGACCATTCCCAGAACCGGCTCTCCAGGGGCAGGACCATCCCCAGAACCGGCTCTCCAGGGGCAGCACCATCCCCAGAACCGGCTCTCCAGGGGCAGGACCATTCCCAGAATCAGCTCTCTAAGGAGAAGGAACATTCCCAGAATCAGCTCTCCGGCAGCAGGACCATTCCCGGGATCGGCTCTCCCCGGGATCGGTTCTAACCCCGGGATCGGTTCTAACCCCGGGATCGGCTCTCCGGGGACAGGACCATCCCCGGGATCGGTTCCCTGCCGAGGGTCTCTGGGTGCGGCCCGGCAGAGGAGGGACGGCGCATCCACCCCTCACCCCTCGCTGTGTCCAGGTGAGTCGCCACCTCCCATCACCCGCTCCTGTCCCCTGCAAACGCTCTCCACCATCCGCGGGTATTTTTAAGTAACTGCAGCCGCAATTGTAGTTTTTAAATCGGCAAATAAGGCAAATAAATCCAGGCATTGTGCAAACCACTAGCAAGTAATAGCACAAACGAGCAGTTTTAACTAACTAACTAACTAACTAACTAACTAACTAACTAACTAACCTAACTACAGAAACCACTACAGAAATTAATGTTTCAGTAGTGGAGCAGGCTCCAGCTGCGTCAGCAGACGGAGGACCCACAGACAGTTATTCTTCTCATCTGCCTTAAAAAAGATATTTTTCTTAAGCAACCACTTTTGTTTTAATCCATGGCTGAAAAAATGTAACTACATGAAACTCATAGTTTAAAACATCAGGAAACAGAACTTAAAATATAATATTTGAATGATAAACACTACTATTAAAATATAATATTAAAGGGGAAAACATCCTTGAGCCACATTTTACTACCTTTAAAAACCCAGTTTTAGGACAATGAAACTAATAATCATTAAAATGTTTTATTGACCCAGGGCTCTGGGGTTAGCTGGGATAGAGTTAATTTTCTCCCAGTAACTGGTACAGAAATGTGTTTGGGTTTGGGATGAGAATGATGTTGATAACACCCTGAAGGTTTAGCTGTATATGAGCAGGGCTGGCACCAAGTCAAGACTTCCCAGCTTCTCATGTCCTGCCAGTGCAGAGGGGCACACCAGGAAAGCTGAACCACTTGTTTTCCTTGGGGTTTATCTCTCTTCTTGTTATTTTCCTTTGTCACAATTTATAATTATTACTATTATTATTACTATTATTATTATTATTCACTTCTTAAACTACGCTTGCCTGACTTAACATTTTCTCTCACATCCACCACTCCCTAATTCCAATATGATAACTGATGTGAGATAGGAAGGATCTCAGTGGTGGAATTCTGAGCCTTAATTTAAAAAACTGAGTATTTGAGTCAGATCTGAAAAATACGCTATGTGCAAAGAGCTCAAAGCGTTGCCCAAGTTTCCATCTGAGTGTCAGGGTTTGCACAGATACTTCACAGACTACAATTTCTAAAGTCTAAAAGTGTGTTCAGAGTAATGCATACTCTTCTCTAAAAATCAGAAATAAAAAGAGAATGAAAAATTTGGGTTATCAGGAAGACAAAGCTGTTGAATTTCAGATTCAAAAGAGAACAAAGACTGCTGGACAGGAAGAAGAAACCAAACTGGTGGTTTTTGCAGGACAGAAATACAATTCTGCCCTTGCGGTGTGCTGACACTGTGCACAAAGGCAATACTGGGAAATACACAGCCTTACCTCCTGTGCAGTGTGTACCTGCTGGCTCTGCTCTCCATGCCCTTCAGAGCAGCAGGACCCCGCTGCAGGTGCCAGGAGAACACCAGGGGTGACGTCTCTGGTGTGACACCTGCGGCCACCCACTGCCACCCCCTCACCACAATATCCTGTGCTTGGCCTTTTGGGATCAGAGGTGGGATGTCCTGTTCCTGTGGACAGTCAGTCATCCACCTGTCCTCCCCCTCACTGACTGCAGCTGCAGGCAGAACACACCCCCAGTGTCACCAGGCTCACGGGGCACCACTGCTGCTCACAGAGCCACAGTGACAGCCGCAGGACACGCCCGTTGTCACAGGAAACCCAAGGAAGGAGCAGCTGAGCAGAGACAGCTGTGGCTTCCTGTGTGCTCTGTCCTCCCACACCACACCTGAGGGGTCTAGAGAGCTGCAAGGCAAGGGTGACACTCTCCAGTGGTCACTGCTGCACTGATTGACCCCTTCCTGGAGCCCTGCCCCGAGGGGGCACCGGGCACTGCCACACCAATGCCACCATGGCAGATCCTCCCTTCTGCAGTGGGAATGTGACTTATTCCTTCTGTCATCCCAATTCATCCCATTTACACCATGGCAGATCCTCCCTCACTGCAATGAGAACGTGACCTATTCATCCTAATTCATCCTAATTCATCCTAATTCATTCCATTTCCACCATATCAGGTCTTCCCTCACTGCAATGGGAATGTGACCTATTTCTTCTGTCAGCCTGATTCCAGCATTTAGCCCATTTTCCTCTACTACACTAAAACAAGAACAACTACCACCAGCATGCCACTTCCAGAGGTTAAAATAGCCCATTAGTATATTTTTCATACTTTTATTCTCTTAAGTATTAAAACCCAGACATTGCCCTATGAAAAATGTCATAATAAGAACAGTAAATAACAAAATTTTAGTCTCTTGGCAAACTTGCAACAAGCCAAATGCACCAGCATATCTCCAATATTCAAGCAGTGCCTTGCAGAGGAGCCCAGCAATTCCAGGCAGGAGTGTCTCCCCTGGGATTCACCCCACAGGCTGCCAGGCTGGGCTCCTCTCTGGGGACACAGGGAAGGGTCACAGCAGCCCTGACCACACTCAGGCCAGGAGGTGCCCCAGTGTTTGGGGGAGGAGGGGGCCAGCCCCTGCCTGGGGACCCCCCCACAGTGCCCAGCACAGCTCCCAGCCTCCCTCCAGGGCCTCCCCACCCTTCTGCCCCACAGGGACACCCACAGCAGATTTCCCACTGGATCACACCAGCGCTGCAGGTTCCACCAGCACCAACATTCCTCCCACATTAGATGGAAAATCTTAAAATAAGATTCTTCTTTTAGCACACTCAGCACAACTTGCAGTGGCTGTGGTGTGTGTGGTGCTTCCTCCTTCTGCAGCTTCCTCCTAACATCAGAGATAGCATCGAGCATGATCACTTCCCCTGATTAGCTCTGCTTTGCAGTTCAAAGAAGATTTATGGAGATAGTGACCACTGTCACCAGTTCCTGACCCAGTAACTCTATTACATGTTTATTAAACAGCTGCACTAGTTTCCATAAATAACTAAAATGTGTACTTGGAACTACACAACCTCTGGTAAATTCAGGGTAAGTAAATAAACAAATAAAACAACTTATAAATATTATTTTTATGTTCAGTAAAGCAGGGTCAACTTTGAAACTTGACAGCCATGTCACAGAAGTCAAGAATTGCCTTAATGCTGCTGTGGAAGAGTCACAGGGGACAGCACAAGGGTCTGACCTCAGCAGGGACTGAGCATTTCTAATGGTTTATGCAGCTTCCCTTTTGTGTGTTGTGCCAAGACAGCGTGATTTGCGTGCTGAGAAAGTTCAGAACTTTTTTATATTTTACCCAATCCATCTTGGTCATCTGGTGAATCAAGTTTGCTGGTTTTGCACAACTAGCTGGCATTATTCATACACAGCGCACACTGCTGGGGTACAGGACTGTGTCTTGTCTCTCCACAGGTGTCCCAGCAGCAGCAGAGCCCCGTGCCTGGGGATGGACAGAGCTCTGGACCCTCAGCAAAGAACCACAGCAGGCAGCTGGGGGAAGGTAAGGGCATGTCAATGACAGGGAGAGGTGTGCAGAGCCTGGCCTGCCCTCTGGCTCCCTCTCACTGACAGACAGTTGATAAATCTGCTGGTATCAAATGTCAAATTGTCTAGTGTGCTGCATGGATACAATGGACTTTACACAGATTTGGTGTCCACGACTCTAGTCACACAGTCCTGAAATAATCCTTTGTTGTATGATGCCTCAGCACAAAACACACTTCATGGACTTCTGAACAGGTTCTAACCCGCCCCCAAGTCCAAGCACAGAAAGACCCTACAGAGAAGGAAGAAGTTCTTAACACACCATGTGCAGAAAGAGGGTCCTGCTGAGACAGCCTGGAGGGAGAAAGTGTGCAGGGACACAGCAGAAGAGAACAGTTTTTAAATACAGTGTGCTGCTATTTAAATAAAAAATGCCATTTGCTATTAGTGCCTTTCCAAAAGATGCTTCTAATTTCAGCATTATCAGCCCAAGCTGTACCCCCAAAACCTCCCAGCTCTAACACACCTGTTCATATGGTAGTTTTAACACCTACTCTCCAAACCACCTTTTACTTTTAAAACCCCAGCCAAACAAAAACAAATGTCTTGATGAGTGGAGGTGAAACACAAAGACAGGATGGCAGGATAATGATCAGGAAGAGGTTGAGTGCAGGCTCTGGGTGTGCACAGGTGACACACCCTCCCCGTGCTCCTCTCACCCATGCAGGTTCCAGAACACACCTAAGCTGATTGGCCTTTGCACCATCTGCAGGAGGTACAGAAAACAGTACACCAAAGGAGACCATTTTAGCTACTTGAGAAAAATAGATCCATTTCTAGTTATTGCATGGTTGCATTCAGGCTCCACCCCACTCCACAGAGACATCAGCTACTGGCTCAGAGTGGGGATAAAAGGAAATTCTTTATTTTCTAAAACACAAGGTGGGTACTTTCCCAGCTCCAAAGCACATATTTTTCCAGTTGCCCAGGGTTTCACTTGCCAAATACAGCAGCATTATATTTATATCTATATTTGTTCTGCCCTCCGCACAGAGGATAATCCACCCCCACAAACATTCTGGCAAAAAAATCAGACAGCAGATGCGAATTCTTCTTGGACATACTTTAAAATGTAAATCTGACTGACATGAGAAACCAGCTCAAGCTCCCCCATTACAAACTACCACACAGACACACTCCTGTGTGCTGGGCTGCTGGAAGTTTTAGCAAACCCTGCCAGCTGCACATGCATGTCCCTTGCAAGGGAACACTGGGGAATGTTGCCATACACTGGGTGTCTCACACTTCACTCACAGAAGAGGAGTTTTTACAGAACATTTTGACCAGACATATTCCTATCCCTCATGTTTCATGGTAAATCAGTGTTACAAATACCAGTCCTTAAACACATCTCATTAGCCCTGAGTCACCAGAGAGCTCTGGGTCAGTCCCAGCTCACAGCCCATGGGTTTGTGCCTGCAGGAAAGGGGCAGCCCTGGGCAATGGGTTAAAATCAGACAGGGAAGCAAATGGATCCTCTGTTCAAAGCAACAACATTGCCCTGGAACATCACCAGAAGTGAGATGGCACCACTCAGAAAATTCTCTGCATTCCCTGCTGTAATGATGAGGTGTGGGAACGTGGCCATTTCTGAGAGGCACAATGAGTTTATTTGGAAGTGAGGGCAGAAAACCCAGAGTAATCAGCAGAAAGCCCAGCAGCACCCTGTCCTACTGAGATACTCTCTCCTCTGCCTCCAGGAATGAAGATACTGCAAGATGTTGAACTCCAGCACCAACTCCTCAGGAAACATCTGCAGCTACAGCACAGTGATCACCACCACAGTCATCCCCCTGCTCTACTGTTTCATCTTCCTGGTGGGGCTCTCCCTCAACGCCGTGGCAGCCTGGGTCTTCCTCTACGTCCCCAGCACAAAGAGTTTCATTGTCTATCTCAAGAACATCGCTGTGGCTGATCTCCTCATGAGCCTGACCTTTCCTTTCAAAATCCTTGCTGACTCAGAAATTGCACCTGCAGAGCTGAACCAGTTTGTGTGCAGGTACTCTGCAGTGGTGTTCTACATGAACATGTACATCGGGATCAGCTTCTTTGGCCTCATAGGGTTTGACAGGTACTACAAGATTGTAAAGCCTCTCTTCACCTCCTTTGTTCACACAGTTAACTACAGCAAGGGGGTCTCTGTAATCATATGGCTCTTATTAATGATTATGGCATTTCCAAATATGATTTTAACTAATGAAATCACTGAAGACAATTACTCCACAGCATGTATAGATCTTAAAAGTGAGCTGGGCAGACAGTGGCACAAAGCAACAACTTACATTTGCACAGGGATTTTCTGGATTGTTTTTTTTCTGCTAATCGTATTTTACACTTCTATATCCAAAAAAATATACAGCTCTTACAAAAAATTCCGGAGGAACTCAGACACGGCCAAGAGAAAAACCAGCCGGAACATATTCACCATCATGTTGGTGTTTGTCATTTGCTTTGTGCCCTACCACCTCTGCAGGACCCCATACACCCTGAGCCAGACCAGCTCCCACTTCACCTGCCAGTCCCAAAAATCGCTGTTTTATGCCAAGGAGTTCACTCTGATGTTTTCTGCTGCAAACGTCTGCCTCGACCCCATTATTTATTTTTTCCTCTGCCTCCCCTTTAGAGAAAAGCTGTATCAAAAACTGCATCTCAAGCTGAAAGCTGCAAGTGAAGTTGACATTTCTAAATCCAGAAGATCAAATACGCTTCCAGAAAGTATAAACATAGTGTAGGTTTGTGTGTCCACAGTCATGCACGTTTCAGGAAGTTATTCATGAACACAAATGTCACAAAGAAACAGAGCACACCACAACCAGCAACAAACAGGAGAGGGGCTCAGCCCAGCACCAGGTGCTGCTCCTTTGTCCAGACCCAGTACTGCATGTGCCAATGTGTTCCCTGTGTGCTGGTTCGGCTGATTGCATCAGGGTGTGCCACCACCCATCTGGACCCCAAAACCAGAGAGGAGTACCTGGAGCAGCACGTTCTGGAGCTCCAGGCCATGGGGCTCAGACAGGACCATCCACAGACCCCAAACCACCCCAGTCTGCTTCTCTGGACTTACATGAACAGAAGCGCATCCACACCAAACTGTAGCAACTCCCTCGTGCTGGTGCAGAAGGAGGCAAGAACATCATGGAGCCACCTGGGAACACACAAGTACAGCTGGCTAAAGACTCTGGTACATTTAAATTCAGAAAAGATGGTCTGCTGGTTTCTCTGTCATTTTTACACAGCATTAAAGCATTTCTGGCTGTACCAAGGTAACAGCTGAAAGCCACCAACCTTCTCTATACAAATATAATCTCTTTTGTAACTTTATTTTTCATAGCAGCTTTTTTTTAAAATTGATTTTATCATTGTGAAGGGAAAACATACCAGGGCCGAAAGGATCTGCTAAAGCTTTCAGACAGTAGGTCTGGAGCTGAATGTCTTCATTTTACTTAACAAAGAAGCTATAGGAATAGAAATAACAAGTCCTTCACCTTTCTGCCACTGCATTTTATCTGGTGCTTTCTGGGAGATCTTTTGTCATTTATGGCAAAAATATTCAGTTCCTTACATGACAGGGCTTGGTATTTGCCTACATAAATTTATATAATTGCAGCTGTGAAAGATCACTGGCATAGACAGATGAAAACACTCCCACAATATAAATTAGAATAACTTTTTAATTGCTTTGCAAGCTTTGAAAAAACTGTTTCTATCGTGCAATTGTTTCACACCTCACCAGATTACTGATGTTAGGACAAGGATCTACATACAGGCACCAGGGGAAGGGATGGTGATCAAAACCAATGTTCAAAAGGGATGCTATACTTCCAGCTTTTTGTTCATGTTGAAAAAAATCCCCCTCCAAGAGCTTCCCTAGCCAGGAAATGGTTCCATGCCCCTGATCCTGCTGCAATCCCACCCTGTGAGTGACCAGTCCCCAGAAACACCAGTGTCAACTCAAGCCTCTGACCCATCTCCCAGGCCTTGCTCCTTGCTTTGCTGGATGAAATGAGGCCAATCTTTTTTCAGAACTGGGTAAATTAATCCTTTCACATCTTTCCCAGCACATCAGATACATCACACACTCAGGGAACCCACATTCTCTTCCCATAACACCTCTGCAGGAAGGGCAGACCATTCTGTAAAGGTTAAAGGTTACTGTGAATGGTTAAAGACCATTCAGTAAAGGTTACTGAACCATCACTTTGTCTTTTTAGACCTGGAAAAGTTCCCTGAGCTGTAAAGTGACTCCACAGCAAAGGGGAAACTGACTGACAGAGTCACACAGGCAGAAACAACTGCCACTGCTGCAGTTTGGGTTTAAAAAAACCCTACAAGTTTAGGAAGATGAGCTTTGCATGAGCAGAACACCATGAGTCGATGTTTGCCCACAGCTGGACACAGGATCATTCCAGATTATGAAGCTTTGCAAACATTTTGACAAATATGGTCTGAACTTTCAGTTTATGGCTAAATCTAAAACCAGACATTCTTCATCTGTTTCTCCACAAAGACGAGTGCAGGGTTTGTAAATTGCTGTGGATTCTCAACCACAACCAAGGGCCACCAGTTGGAGTTTCAGTATTGCTGTCAGTGCCTCACCCCCAGCATGGTGTCAGATCTTTTCTCATGGTTTCCCAAACCAACCAAACCAAAAATAAAGATTTCCCTGACTTCCCTAATGTGTCATTTTTATTTTTAATAGCGCTTGGAAAATATCCAAAGATTTAGAATGTTCATTGCAATCAGCAGAATCCCTGTTAGTCTCCAAATCTGCCAGCTAAGATGTAACTCTAAAACAAGCACCATGAACCTAGAATTCATGCAGGAGAATTAAAATGAATGAGGACCAAACACGTTGCAAAATCCTGATTTCAGACAGATTTAAAATGTGAGATAAATGTGGGGGAAGGGGAGAAACAGTTTCAGACTTCGGAAAACTAAAATAAAGAACAGCCACTGTTGTCACACAGTTACAGCCCCCACATGCCTCTCCCCCAGGAACAGGAAAGAGAGGGCCCTGGGCTGTTCTGTGAGCACTTATTTCTTTCTGTCATTGCTCTTTGGGGTAATTCCACGTGATTCAGCCACTTGAACTCAGAGTTTAACTGCGTCAATCAGCTCGTTTGGAAACCACAGCCCCGTTGTCAGAGCCAGCAGAGGCAGCCTGGGCAGGAGGTCGCACACAGCAGGGTGGGACAGCAGTGCCTGGGGGACATCAGCCCTCGGCAGAGGATGCTCAGAGGACCCCAGGACACCAGCACAGGTAGGTGGTTCCCGTCTCTGTCTATCATTTAGATCTCCATGAATGTACAACCCAAAATCTCACTGCCAAACCCTCTGGAGGTTGGGCTCAGCTTTTGGAAAGCCACCCTGGCTGTGGCAGCAGACATTGTCACTGTCACAGTGCCCCTCGGGGCTGGCTCTGCCGCGTCCCCCTGCCCACCAGGGGTGGGGACAGGCTGGGCTGGCCCTGCCAGGAGCAGGAAATGGCCCAGCCCAGGGAGCCCAGCAGCAGCAGCAGCAGCAGCAGCAGCAGCAGCACTGCCTGCCGTGCCCAGACCCACTGCAGCCCGGCTCCTGTGCTCGGCCAGGACACACCTGCAAGGGACAAACTGCAAGGGACAAACTGCCTTCTCCAACGTCTTAAACCACTGGAGTATGTGCAATCGTTTTGCTTTACAAACTGTGCAAATCTGGGTACAGTTTAACAGATTAAATTATATGGGCAGTAGTTCTCTTATATTGTATAAAATATTCTGTGCAATATAGAAAAAATAGAAAATGGAAATGCTGCATTCTGATGCTACTCAAGACATAAATGTGTTGGTTCCAAGAAACTCAGAGGAGCAGCCTTTCCCACAGCCATTCTCTGTAACAGAATGACAGTGCAGCAAACAAACAAAACCCCCTCAGTCTTGGAGGGGTATTTAGTTAAATTAGGACCAAAATTTTCTACTTTCCTTTTCTACTAAAACCTACAAAGAAAGTGAACAAAATTATTTATTATCTGCTTCTTTCAAAATGTGCTTTCCTAAAGCGTTCATAAAAATACAGTTTATTCACCCTCTGTTCAAGTAGGAATGTGATGGATTGTTTTGCAGTTTGCAAACCTTAGGACTGAGGAGGACCATTTGCTCACCCATCTGACATTTCTGTATATTGCTTGGACAGTGCATTCCCTCAGAACTCCCGAGACATTTTTACAGAATGGGGATGGTACAAACACTACTCTTTTTTCAGGCATAGCTTCAATCCTTCAAGGGTTATGATGTTTTAGTATGATCATTATTAACCAGATGCTTGAATAGATTCAAACCTTTTTCTATAACATTTTGGCTGGAGGAAGGTGTTGAACCCAACACTGTCAGAAAAGCTCCTACAGTGGAAATGCTGCTCAGAAGGCTCTATGCTTTCAGAAATAAATCCTAATTCATTCCTAATTCTTCCAGCATGAGAACAAAGCCCTCCTGAATATTTGGGAAGCAGCATGAAGAGAGAGAGAAAAATATTTCTTCCTAATTGTATTTTATTTTTAGCATTAATCGAACAAAATTCTAAGAGAATGACTACTGTTGCTCAGAACAAGCTGATATCATTGATGTCCTCTTGGTTCTTTTTGTAGGTCCTTGATACCTTTTGTCAGCAAAGCCAACTCACACAAGGAATTTACAATGTCGAACAACATTTCTGAATGTCATCTCCACAATGAAATGGAACCTTTTACCTACTTTTACTACTTGATTTTTCTTATGGGATTTATTGGAAGCTGTTTTGCACTGTGGGCATTCACACAGAAGGACCAAAACCAGAAGTGTTTGAGCATCTACCTAATCAACCTCCTCACTGCAGATTTCTTGCTGACTTTGACGTTGCCAGTGAAGATTATTGTTGACCTTGGAATCGCACCCTGGAATCTGAGGATATTCCACTGCCAGGTCACAGCCTGCTTCATCTACCTGAACATGTATTTGTCAATCGTCTTCCTGGGCTTTGTGAGCATGGATCGCTGCCTGCAGCTGATGCACAGCTCCAAGATCTACCGGATCCAGGAGCCGGGCTTTGCCAAGATGCTGTCCGCCGTGGTGTGGGTCATGCTCCTCCTCATCACCGTCCCCAACATGGCCATCCCCATCAAACACATCGAAGAAAGACCCGGCGTGGGGTGCATCGATTTCAAAACGAAATTCGGGAGGGACTGGCACGTGTTCACCAACTCCATCTGCACAGCCATATTCCTGAATTTCTCGGCCGTGGTGCTGGTGTCCAACGTGCTGGCGGCGCGGCAGCTGCGGCGGCAGCGGCACGGGGAGCGCTCGGGCGGGGCGCGGCGGGCGCTGCGGCACATCCTGCTGGTCACGGCCGCCTACCTGGTGTGCTTCGTGCCCTACCACGCCGTGCGCATCCCCTACACGCTGAGCCAGGGCAGCGCCAGCGCCGGCTGCGCCCTCCGCAGAGCGCTCTTCAAAGCCAAGGAGTGCACGCTGCTCTTCGCCGTCTCCAACCTCTGCCTCGACCCCATCCTCTACTACCACCTCTCCCAATCCTTCCGCCTCAAGTTCGCCGAGACTTTTGCGGCTCCCAAGGAGGAGAAGGCGCTGGCGGCGGCAGAGGAGCTGCAGGCGGCGGCAGAGCTGAAGCCCAGCCTGTAAACACTCGGGCGGAGCAGCGCCGGCAGCACCGGCAGCACCGCCGACTGTGCAAGCCTGGGAACCACCTGGGACAGATCCAAGCCTAGTCCAGGCTCCCTGCACGGAGGGAGGGAATAAACCTGAGACCCTGGGAGGAGGGACATGAGGAAGATGCTAATAGAGTAATCCCCGTTGGTTCAAAACCTTAGACTTATAAGGTCAAGCCCCAGCCCTGTAACCACGATTGGACACCTACCCCAGGTAAAACCCTATAAAATGCCTGGCTAACCACACCCCTCCTCTGTGGCTGCTGTCTGCGGTCAGATCCATTAAAATCGGATCTCTGAGCTCTCCATCGTGCCCATCTCGTTCATCAGCCACGTGCAAGCCAGCCAAAATCGGGACTGGGGTCACGGGGATCACCCCCACCTCACAATAGCCGACAGCCGACGGGCAGTCAGCCCGAGCAGGGGGAAAACACCCCCGAGGGACACGTGAACCTGTGTGACACACTCACACAGCACACCTGAGCTCACACAGCCCCCAGGGACAGACACCTGAACCTGTGTGACACACTCACACAGCACACCTGAGCTCACACAGCCCCCAGGGACAGACACCTGAACCTGTGTGACACACTCAGCACACCTGAGCTCACACAGCCCCCAGGGATGCCTTCACAAACGACTCAGAGGGCAGTGGTGACCCACCAGGCATCAGCAACCCATGAGAATGCAAGTTCAGGCCTAAATATACCTTAGAATTATATATGGCAGACACTTGAATCCACTTTTACTGAGTTAGATATTGTGCATTTACTATATGAAATGACCTGGTGCTATTAAGTGAAGAAATTATTTAACAGTAGTTCTTCAGCTGCAGAGCTGATTTGACAAGATTAAAAAGCATTTTAGAGGGCATTATTTACTCCAGAAAGGGATTTTAAATGTTGCTGATTAAAAATTATTGTATCTGCTTACACCACACCTGCAGGCTTCATAAATAAATTTCTTCTTCTTGCCAAGTTCCATTGTCTCTCCTTGCTGCTGCCTCAATGAATATGAGAAAAGCATGTTATTGCAGAAAATTCAAATGAACTGTAAAAGGAAGATAAAGTCTAAGTATCCATGATGTTCTCTTTGTTTGATCTATTTTACAATTTACAATTACTTCCAAAACTTATGCATATGTAGAATAATCAATAATTGAAATTTAAAAATAATTTTGCACTGGCAAAATCCATCAGCTTAGGTTATCCACACCTGCAAATCAAAATTATTTCAGAAACAAAACCAAATCAAGTTGCCTTTTTTCTTTGTCCTTGCAGAATGGACAAAATGTGAGTCATATTTTGAGCAAGCATTCAAAACATCTCATTCAGTGTTTTCATAACAATTCTCAGGCTACGAATCAAACTTTGTGATATAAAAAATTTAAAGAAAAGAAAACTGTATATATCACAGCATACTTTCACCTGAAACTCCCTTGATTGAAAAGATTTAAAAGGATAAAATGATGTTGTTAAAAAGTTATCAATGTTGTTTTAAAATAATAATAATTCTTAAGCAGGTACAAGCTTGTCAAATATTTGGAGCCCTTTTCCAGCACAGTGGGAACCACGAGCACCCATGAGCACAAGGGCTGGGGTCTGGAGTGTCACTCATGGGCTCCCTGCAGCCCCCAGAGCCCAGAGAGCAGCAGAAATCCTGGCTGGAAGCAGCGTGGGGTGGGCACAGGAGGCAGAGACACCTCCCTGCCCCGTGCAGGGCAGAGGGATTTCTTTCACATATTCTGGTGTTCATTCATCCACCCAACTCCCACAGAAAATGTTCTATTTAGGAAGCTTTTGTTAGACCCTGGGTCGTGATGGGTTCCTGCAGTGCCTGGTCCCAGTGATCCCTGCCCTGCTCTGCTGTCCCATCCTGCAGTGCCACGAGGGGCATGAGCACTGGTCACCCAGAGACCAGGGAAAGGTGTGACACTGGTCACTCACTCAGAGACATGGGAAAGGCACTGGTCACCCAGAGACCAGAGAAAGGTGTGACACTGGTCACTCACAGACCAGGGAAAGGCACTGGTCACCCAGAGACCAGGGAAAAGCACTGGTCACCCAGAGACCAGGGAAAAGTATGGCACTGGTCACTCACTCACAGACCAGGGAAAAGTATGGCACTGGTCACTCACTCACAGACCAGGGAAAGGCACTGGTCACCCAGAGACCAGGGAAAGGTGTGACACTGGTCACTCACCAGGGCTATGGGGAAGAGTGTGGTATACTGCAGGTGCCAAAGGAGGTCAGAATTGTTTGGGGAAATCAGTTCTCTCAGCCTGCCCCTCTTGGCTGCCCTCTCACCAGTGACTGAGATCCTGATTTGCTGGTACTCAAATCGAGATTTTACTTTATGACAAAGTTGCCTCACAAAAGCAGTGAAGGATGATGTGCTTTGTGAGCAGAAGGAGCAGAAGCAGTGCACCCACAGAGCTTCCCAGCCCACTCAGCACACAGGATTTACACACTCATCCTTCCAGACCTCCTCCACCTGTTTCCAGACTGTGACTTGCATCACTCTGACACATTACAATAAAGAAACAAAACACCCCCCCCAATCTCTAAAGGCATTATCTGTCAGATAAGGTCAAAAAACTCCCCCAAAGCTCCATTTTATTTCTGACATTTCTAAGAGACACCATGTGTCTTTAGAGCCCTGTATTTACAGAGCAGTAATGGGATGTAATGTGCTTATCACACAGTAATAATGGGATGCAATATCCAGCACTTTTTCCTTGTGTGCTCCTGAGCTGGCTCTGCTGATCTCACTCATCCCTCCCAAGCTGGCCACCATCTCAGAAGGCTTCAAAACACCAACCTGCAAATCAAAGAGATGTGATTTCCCTTCTGTCCCCAAGATCAGTGGAAGCTGCACAGAGCAGTGACCCTCACAAGGGCTGGAGCCAAGCATAGCACCCTCAGTAGGTGAACAATTCCCTCAGGGTGATTGGGAATTACAGACCCAGGAACATGAAAACTCCTGCTCCACATCTGCCCCAGCTTTCCCCCTCAGAAAAACAGAGCACAAATCTGTTCTGAACAAGGTGCTGATACACACACACAGCCAGGGCAGGGAGAGTGGAGGGAGGAGGGGAAATGCTTTTCTCTTACCCAAATAAAGCAACATCACCACTGCTGTGGTGAGATGAGTGGGCTACCACCAGAAGCAGAGATGCTGTAGATTTCTGAAGACAATGCAGAACACCCCAAAGACTCTGCTCCCCATGGATGCAGATTTGGTTGGGCAATTCCCACACACTGGGTTCCCAGAGCCATTCCCACCCTGGGTTTTCGGGACACAGGGCCCTGGCAGCAGCTGGGGCAAGTGAAGCTGGAGGGTCTGACCATCAAATACGTTATTTTGCTTTTGACTGGAAATAACAAATGTGGAGCCACCTGGTTTCCTGTCTCACAAAGGCTGTACCTCAGGGTTTCCTCCCTTCCAACACCACATCCACTCACTCACACACATCCAGAATGCATCAGCCTCTCAGAATAATCAGGCTCTGGGTTTGTCTTCTCTGGGGTCCTGCATCTGCATCGGGTCTGGAGAAGTGCCGACCACACCTCAGAGGGGCTCAGACTGCTCAAAATGCAGCAGTAAGGTCACAAGAAAAAGCAAACTTGAAGCTGTGTGTTCCTCTTAAGTTACCCAAGTCACAGAATAAATTTTTTCATTCCAGAGGGATTTTGTACTTTAATTCCTTTAGATGAGCAGGGACCTGGTGTTGGATTTCCTAAAATAGTTAAGGATGAAAACACCCAGACAGGTAACTGAGCAATCTGAGCAACCAAAGCAATGCTAACTGTATTATTAAAACTATTACAAGGCTGCTCAGAACATGCCCTATTTTCTCAGTGCTCAGGGAAGCAGAATGATTCTGCAGATACTATTTTGCTCATCTTGTCTCTTTCCTGTTGAGCAGCCCAGCACACCCAGATCTGGGTCTCTCACATAGTTACAAATGTTAAATTGCAGCTCCATGACTCCAAGACCCGTCAGAGCTCCTTTCCCAAAGTGGGGTGGGGAGTTTTGTTTGTCTGTTTCATTTCCAGAAAAGTGATCTCAGAAAGACAAATATCAACTCTCTGCATTTGTCACAAGCCCCATTCATGAGAACCACATTCAAAACAGGAGTTTTTCACTCCTAAGTGAAAAACATCTCTTGGCATCATAAGAATTCAGATGGACTTCAAAGACAACATCAGGAACAAGACTAAATACAAATGCAGAGCCAAAAGCTTTAAAAGCAGAGCCTTCCCACCAAAATAATTCAATGTGCAAAAATATCCATGGAGTTTCAGGATTCTGCATAGTGATTTCAAGAAATTCAACACCAGTTCCTAAAAATCAGTGACTCTCCTCTATGCTCCATTCACTCCTGCACACTGGCTAGAAAATCCTGCACTCCCTGCATGTACCAGGTACCCCCCCCGCTGAGGTCTATTCAGGCTATGCTTAACCAAGCTTTTGCTACATAGGAAACCAACAAGTTCAAGGGTCTCACCAACCATTCTAAACCTCTTTGAAAGGATTTAGAGGTCAAAAAAGCCATTCTTTCTCAGTTCCCTTCCACAGTGGCACCTGTGACAGACTATGACAGATAATAAAATACGTGGAGTTCAAGTGTTAGGTGAAATTTGAGTGGGTTTAAGCTCTAGGAAAATGACAGGTGAACTCACAGAGGAGAAAGTCACTATTGGATGTTCCAGCTCACCCTTATGAGGACTCTGTTTCTGCCCAAACCAGCTCCTGCCTTCACAGGGTCCCCTGGCCTAACTGGGACTGCAGACAAGCCACGGGTGTTCCAAGTCTGGACTGGTGCTGTACAGTAGCAACACAGAGTGTTTACTGGATTGACACCTTCACAATAACCACCACTGTGAAAACCGCTCTGGAGCTGTGCACAAGAGATGGTTTGAGTCAAGGAAATGTCACGTGGAAAATACCTGTGGCCAGAAATAAGGTCAGTAGTTTTCTCTGCAATCCCATCTGAAAAGAAAGTGAATTTTCTGCTTTATGACACAGAATAGATTTCTAGATTTTGAGTCCTCCTACTCAGGCAAATCTCCTGAGGAACCCACACAAGTCAAAGAGAACCAGAAATGAGAGGTCCTTTCATTGCTCAGTGCACACTCGCCAGGCAGCAGCCCTGTCCCTGTGCTCATTGTGATGTTACATCTTTATGGGCCATCAGACCTTCCCACCAAAACAACTCAACAGCTGCTATTATTGCTTGAAACTCCATGAACAAAGAGCTGAGCCTCTGCCAGCGACACTCAGTGAAGGGTTTGGGCTGATGGAGCCCCTTGTCTGCCACACACAGGCAGCTGGGAGACAGTCACAGAATCATCCAGGCTGGAAAAGGCTTTCAGGATCATCATGTCAAACCATTAAGACAGCACTACCAAGTCCACCACTAAAACACGTGTGATCCTTGATACAGACTCAAACAAAATGTTAAAACTGGAAAAACAGACAGGAAACAGGTTCCAAACAAGCTTCAGTTGGGCTCACATCAAAACACAGGCAGCTGTCCCTCAAAGAACATTTTTAACAACAACAACAACGTCAGTAGGCAGACATCCTAGCTGTGGACATCCTATTTACAAAACAAAAATCCTGACAGGCTTACTTGAGCTGCCGGCTGAAAAGAGTGTACACAACCTCGTGACTTACGGCCTCTTCTGCCAGGGAAAAGCAGAAGTTTATTGGGGGAAGGAGACAAGAGACAAGAGGAGGACGAACAGCACCGCTCGTGGTGACATCCCTGCAGCGCCGGCTGCGGGGAGCGGCCGACATTCAGCGGCCGTGGGGCGGCTCGGCAGCCCGGGCAGCCTCCCCTGGGCTGTGTGACCCCTCCCGGGGCTGTGTGACCCCTGCCCGGGGCTGTGTGACCCCGCCCGGGGCTGTGTGACCCCCCCCAGGGCTGTGTGCCCCCTCCCTGGGCTGTGTGCCCCCTCCCGGGGCTGTG
>JBBMKD010000013.1:329914-353661 GCA_037834095.1 Argya squamiceps | reverse complement strand
CGGGGCTTTGTGCCCCCTCCCCTGCGCTGTGTGCCCCCGCCCAGCCCTGTGTCACCCCGCCCGGGGCTGTGTGACCCCTCCCGGGGCTCGGCCGTGCCCTCCCCTCGTCCCCTCGGGGTGGGGCAGGGCAGGGCTGCCAGGTGACAGAATGCCGGCAGGTGACACCTGAACCCGCACAGGTA
Organism: Argya squamiceps; assembly: GCA_037834095.1. Classification (NCBI taxonomy): domain Eukaryota; kingdom Metazoa; phylum Chordata; class Aves; order Passeriformes; family Leiothrichidae; genus Argya; species Argya squamiceps. The sequence goes on along the minus strand of JBBMKD010000013.1, from coordinate 353,479 downwards.
AGGTGGATCTGTGGGTTTCCTGACCATGGCAGGGGGATGGAAATGGAAGATATTTAATGTCCCTTCCAACCCAACCCATTCTCTGTGGCTCTGCAGGTTCCAATGTCAAAATGCACAGGCACCACCCATCACACACTGCACCAGTCTCAAAAGTTGAGCAACAACTAAGTACTGAAAATTCCAGAGGTGGTTAAGAGGCTGCACATAATTTGGCAGTTTAATTTCTTCTCAGCCCCAGGTCTGGTAAGGTAAGGCTAAAAATTCCAAAGGTCAGTTTTTCTTCTCTCAGAGAAAGTCAGCACCTTCTCTGCTTCTGCTCTCACTCAGACCCCCTGTCCCTGCTGTGCAAACTCAGACACTCTGCTCTCATACCCAGCAATGCTTTATTCCCCCTCAGCATTCTCCACCTCTCAGTACAGTGTGGTGCCAGTAGGAGACTTCCTGCAAACCAGACGGGCAGACCTGCATTAAAATGTCTGGTACCCTGAGCCTGGGAGCGAAGCTCTAAGGGCCCAAGCAGCAGCTTTCAGGGCACCCTCAGCTCACAAAGTGCCATGAGACAAAGGCAGCAATGGCAGACAACCTGCATTTAGAACAGAATAATGACTTTCAGAAGTTTCCCTACCAACACTGCCTTTTGAAACACAGAGAACACTACCACAATTACATCTGGAAGTCAGAAGAACTTTGGAACACAGACAGAGAAAAGGAAGAAGAAGATGCTAATATATGTGCAACAGCACAAAACCACATCATTCAGCTCCAAAAGTAAATGAAAACGAAAAGGCAGCACCCAAATCATAAAGCATATCACACCCTACCTGCTCAAAACCACAGCACATCCGTGTGCTAAAGCCCTAATGGCACACAGGCATTGGGGTTAAGAACTGTCAGAAACTTCCCCTGCCTGCTGTGACAGCTCTTCTTCTGAATTTTTTTTTCCATCTGGCATAGGTAAACTAGATGGAGCCACTTGAAGTAAATCCAGAGGTGAGCCTGGATTAATGTTCTTATTTTCATTTGTGGAATAATTCCACACCAAAGCACTTGGGCAACAAAGAGTTACAGTCTGCAAGCAAGAGTAGAAAACAAGAGTAATTTCTTTTTCTGAACATGTGTGATAGACAAAACCAACAATAAGAGTCCATGAGATCAGAAACACTTTTGGCCAACTGCTGCAGTTAAAGAAACAAGACAGGCCTATGCACAACTACTTTAGATGAATTTCCATTTGAGGAAATCCAACTACTGTTTTATTTTCCTTCTTCATTATTAAAAAATTTAAAAATATATACATGTTCAATTCCCATTTGTATTTATTTCATAACACCATCAAAGAACACCACTAAAGGTTCATTTCAGCCAGATATTCTCTGCCAAATGGTAACTGGCTTTTAAAAAATCATTTGTTGTTCAGCTTAGAGAAAGAAGCTACATGTGAAAAATGAAAATTTAAGAAATTAATTAAAATCATCTCCTCAGTCAAGACTTTAAAGCATAAAGGAGTAATTTAAATGCACCATGAACTTAGCATTTACTTCAGAAGAAATATTTTGCATCGACTGGCTTCAAAACATTCATTTTGCAGTGGCCTGTTCCAGGTGCCACCACCCTGCAGCACTTGGCAGAGAGCAGAGCCAGAGCAGAACGTTCTGCTCATTGGGGTCAGACCTTCAGCATCCCCTGAAATGGAGCAAGATGACTCATCCTAAAGGTGTTTATTTTTGAGACTGCTGCATTGCTCCTCAGGAAGCTCCCCCAGATCTGGGTTGGAATGCAGCACCTTGGAAAACACCTCCTGCAGAAATATTCCTCTGGGAAGACGGGGAGCTCGTCTGAACCCAGGGTCAGCTACAGACCCATGTGGCAGCACCAGGGAAAGGGGGACAGAAAAGAGCAGAACAAGCACACACAGCCCCAAACAGGAGAGGCTGAGCAGGAAGATGACCAGCTGTGCTACAAGTAGAGTTACTGTGACACTGCCAGAGGTCACAGCACAACAGCCCAGGATGGAGACAAACCCAGCATTCCCAGAATAGATGCATGTTCAAAAGGAAAAGAGTCACAGCACACTGAGAACCAGAGGGAATCTGACCTCTGGGCTCAAGCCCCTCAGCAGAGAGGGACGAGGATACTCTCCCACTTTCCTTCCTCAGAGAGCACCAACACCTTCCCTGGGAACAGCCCTGCCTGCCCTGGGCTCGGCACTGCCCACGCTGCCACAGCCAGGGAAAGCTGCAGCCCTCAGAGAGGAGGAGCTGCCACCAGGAGAGCTCTGAAACACTGCCCCGAGTGCTGGGGTGGGGTTAAACCCAGCCTCACACGGTCCTGGGGAACCTGCTTTGACTGGCCTTCCCTAGGGAGGGCACAGATCATATCATCTGCAGAGGTCCCTGACCTGTTCCATGATGCTGTGATCCCCTGAGCATCAGCCGAGTGCTGGTACCAGCACAGGACATGCTGTGCAACCCCCAGAGAGACACTGAGCAAACAAGCAGCAGGAGGCTTTGGGGAAGTCCCACTAGATCAGGGTTCAGGAAGGCAAACAAACACAGCTCTTTATTCTTCAGAAAATTATTACTCTCTTGATATTCCTGTGACTGCGAGCAACAAACACGAGCAACAAACACAAGCAACACTCTTCTGTTCTACAGTCTTGAAAACTGCAGAAGTGCATCAGGCAATAGAAACTGCTCAGAAAAGTGACAAAACAACACAAAGTGTCCTGCAGTGGCCCCAGGCAGCAGTGACAGGCAGGACAGAGCCCAGGGGCCCTGGCAGGGCAGAGCCCCCGAGGTCAGTGCAGGGCTGCCCCTGCCCAGCCACACTCAGCAGGACCACGGACCCCCAGGGGTGTCCAGAGCAGGGGGAGATGCACGGAGCAAGCCCTCCATCGCAGAAGAAAGGTCTGCCCATCCCAGGCAGCAGAACCACCCCTTCCCCCAGCAGAGGGGCAGAAGACACACAGACACCAGGAGCTTCTCCAGGAGGAAAGCTCTGGGACGCCCTTTTCCCACATCAGTGGTTATCCCACAGCTGCCCCCTCACTGCCAGGGCTGCAGCCACAATCAAAGCCTGTGACTCGTGTCCTGCCCCACAGAACAGCCTCCCCTGTCCTCTCCTCGGGTGCTGGAGAGGTGGGCACAGTCTTCCACCAGAGTTACAGCAAGCAAGCATGAGGACTTCTCCCCTTTCTACCCATTATTTATGCCACATCCTCTCCCTGTGTTGCATCTCTGGGGCAGTATGAACATGAGGTACTTTGAAAAAACAAGACTGGACACTGGGTTGCAAACAAGTCTAAATAAGATTAATAGCAGCACTCTACAAATGAGCTGATGTTTAAATGTGCTATGGAGGAGAACAGGCAAACCACGTGCCTTTTGTCTCTAAGCAATTCTCAAGTCAAACAATAGATAATTGGAAATAATTTGAATAGATAATTTGAAACCGACAATAGCAATAAAGTAGGCTGGAACTGACCTACATTGTCATGCATTTCATGTCATGCTTGCCAAAAGCAAGAACCAGCAAGTCTGATAAACAGTCAATAGCTTAAAAAAAACCCCAAACCAAATCACTAAATCCCTTTTACACAGCTTTGTTTCATTTTAATTCGAGCTTTGCCTTAAAACCTCCATAGCTAACTAGACATCTAGATTAGTCAGTTAACTAGATGATCTGATGTTTTTGAACCACCTGCAGAGCGTGTGCATGCAGTTAACAAAGCAGTAAGTTGTTCTGATTGAGAACAAACCCAAACCCAGTGTTTGTGAGGTCCCTGGCAGTCGGGGGGTGGATGCAGCCCTGGCCACACTCCCCACACTGTGCTGTGACTCTGCCCATGTGAGGAGCAGGGCAGGTGCCAGCAGCAGGACACCAGACACAGGAGCCGTGTGCTCCTGAGCCTCAGGGCAGGCTGGCTCTGCTGTCAGGCTGTAAGAGAAAACCCGTTTGTGTATATTCCAAACACGGACTGAACAGTTTGCCTGAGCATCCTACATGCTGCAGCCAGAACAGCACTGCACATACCAGACACACTGCCAGGAACACCCTGACAGGGAGAGCAAGGGCAAGCAGGTGCCCAAATGCAACTGGATACTGAAGAGAGGCCTCCTGGTTTGGCAGGGTGCTGTGTGGTACCTGGGCATTACCTTAAAAAACAGCAAAAAAGAAATACATTCAGATGGGGAAAAAAAACCACAAAGCCAAGAAAGGAAAACAACAACCAAAAAACCACAAGACTGCAGTTCAGCATTGCTGGCTTTAGAAGAAAACCCACAAAAATAAACCCCCTGAAATCCTCCTTTATGGAGAGCAGATAATCAGATAGAGCAGCCGAGCTCGATGTCTGAACCCCAAACTCATCCACTCCCCGGGGGCTGGGACGAGCAGAGCTCTCCTCAAATTACAGTGATCTGTCACCCGAAACCCTCGCTATCGAGTGACAGGGGCTGCACTGAAACATCTGCCAAACTCCACAGAAAGGCACAGGGAAAAGGGCATTTACAGCATCCTCCCCAGCCAGGCCTGGGCACTGGGACACTCGGGACAGGGCTGGACACTGGGCACTGGGCTCTCAGGACAGGGCTGGGCACTCAGGACAGGGCTGGGCACTGGGCACTCAGGATAGGGTTTGGCACTGGGCTCTCAGTTCAGGTCTGGCCGGGCACTGGGCTCTCAGGACAGGGTTGACCAGGCACTGGGGCACTCAGGACAGGTCTGGCCGGGCACTGGGCTCTCCCTCCGGGCTGCAGCTTCTCTCAGGACCCGGGCACGCCTCTCTCAGGCAGCCGCGTCCCCGCAGCCCCAGTGCCACCATGCCGGCGCAGCAGAAGAAGCTGATTTTCTGCACGGCCGGGGTGCTGAGCCTGGCGTGTGCTCTGGGGGCGGCGGCGGCCGTGGGCACCCAGCTCTGGGTGCGGGGCTCCGTCCTCTGCAGCACCGGAGCGCTGCTGGTCAACGCCAGCGGCCCCGAGCTGCACAAGTTCATCGGCCACATCCAGTACGGGCTCTTCTCCGGGCAGCGAGTGCGGCAGTGCGGCCTCGGCGGGAGACCTTTCCACTTCTCCTGTGAGTACCGGTGGCATTGGGGATGTTTTACAGCTCTGCGGGACAGGGACAGCGACAGGGGCAGGGGCCAGGGACAGGGCTGCCGGCACGGACACACGGACCCGGCCGGACAGGGACAGGGACAGGGACAGGGACAGGGACAGGGACAGGGACAGGGACAGGGCTGCCCGCACGGACACACGGACAAGGGGACAGGGCTGCCCGCACGGATACACGGACACCGAGCCCCCCAGCGCGGCCCCGCCAAGGCAACGCTGCTCTGACCGTGCTCTGATCTGCAGGGTCAATAACTTGTTTTATGATACTAACACAGCCCGGCTGATGTCCTCACAAATCTGTGATGCAGTTACACAAAGAGCCACATTCCAAAAGATTTATACTATTACTTTAAAAAGAATATTTTGGGGGTTTAACTGATCTCTGTCATCTTCCTCTGTGTGCCAGCATTACAACATTATCTCTGTGCTGTCAAAAAAGGATAAACTAAGCCAGCAAGAACCTCAGGAAAGAGCTGGGGCACTGGCTGCTATTGAGAAACAAAGCAGCTCAAAAGTTTGCAATCTGTGGCACTAATTGGAAGCAGGACTCGGGGAGGCTGTCTGGGGAATGAATGTTGGCTGACTTGGTACCTGAGACACAGAATGTCCAAGTGCTCATAATGGCTTCACTTTGCATTCGTAACCTATTAATCTTCAAGGATAAGAAGATCAATAAGGAAGTTATGAAATGAGACACATTTGTATCCAGCAGCAGCAGAACAGGCAGCAAAAGCCATTTGCTGTGTGTACAATACCTCTCCTGAAGTTACTACAACACAGTTTATAATTGTTCTGCTACAACAGCACATGCAAATTGCTCACACTCATGATTTAATGCAAGGGAAGATTGCCAGACTAGGTACCAGAAATTATTTACTGTATAACATTTTCCCAAAATAGTAAACCAAGCTAATTTAATACAGTATTACTATTTGCTCTCTCTAAATTCCATCACTAGTCTGTTTAAACACTGAAGTTCCCTCTTGACTGCTCTGTGTGCCATCCTAGTGTGCAGTTATTGCACCGTGGGTGAATTTTCAGAGGGGTCTGTGCAATCCCAAGCATTTGCTTTACTGCTGTAGGTGAGACATGACCAGGGCTGGTCCAGCTGCCAGCAGCTCTGGGACTGGCCCTCAGGTTCAGTCAGTGACAGCTGTGAGGGGTCAGGAGCATCCACCTCAGAGAACACTGAGAACAAAGTGCTGATCCCGTACCTGGGGCTGCAGCAGCCCCCTCCCATCACCTGGGTGCCTTGGAAGCTCACCAGGAGCATTCAGGAAAGCAGGATAAACTTACAAAATGCACAGCCATAGCTTAATGCACTCACTGCACTTTAGCCTGTCTGAGGAGAACAGTCATGGAAAACAGGCTAAATGATTTAGTTCTGTGCTTGTTCCCATTAAATGCTCCCCTCTGACCACTGTATCTCTTTTAATTGTAATATGAATTTGCTCAGCCAGCAAACCCAGTTCAGCTGGGGAAAACTTCTGCTCCATTTGTTCCCACTCATTCCCATCAGTTTCTAGGTCAGTGGTTCATTTTCTAAAGGTCTCTGCCATGCACAGCACACATGGGCTCATTCAGAACCATGGAGGAATGTTTTCCTTTCAAGACAACACTGCTTCTGGAATTAATTTTTCTTAATACATCACATATAAAATGTTAACAACAGAACCAGCTATAGATGCAGGTGCCCAGGGGAGGATTCAATACCATGCCATAATTTATTAAAACAAACCATAGAAAATTGTATTATTAAATACAGAGCTTTGCATGTTTTCCCAAAACACGGGAGATAATGCTATTCCTTGGAGGAATCCTGCACAGGGAAGCCCTGGAAGGGGCTCTGAGGTCTCCCCAGAGCCTTCCCTTCCTCAGGCTGGACACCCCCAGCTCTCCCAGCCTGGCTCCGTGAGCTCCTCTGGACTCCCTCAGCAGCTCCATGTGGTTTTGGTGCTGGGGCCCAGGGCTGGGGGCAGCTCTGCAGTCCCACCTGGGCAGGGCAGAGGGGCAGAATCCCCCTCCCCTGCTGCTCACACTGTGGGACCAGCCCTGGGCAGGTTTTGGGTGCAGACCTCCTGGACTTCTCATCCACAGCACCCCACAGCCCCCACAGCACCCCATCCTTCTCCTCAGGCAGCCCCAACACATCCCACCCAGCCTGGCTTTGTGCCCTGACCCACATCCAGCACCTTGCACCTGGCCTAGCTGAACTTCCTGAGTTTTGCAGACATTTGTTTCATTAATTTCCCTTTCATTTATTCAGGGAGATAAATGGACATGATACCCCATTACCTGCTGCTCTGTGTTCCTGCATGGGGCTGCAGAGCAGTTTGCTGGTACAGACTTTACAAGGAGGAGGAATTGATGTGAGGCTGCTTTACTCTGCACAGATTACAGCCACAGCAGAGCAGCACCAGGCATTATTAATTACCTCACTTCAGCCCCCATGGATCAGGAGCAGTGACGTGTATTTCACAGTTCCTTCCAAAACACCTGTTTTGGAACACACTCCCAAAACAAACAGGAATTTTTAAAAATAATTTTCTCTTTTTGTCTGAAAGGCCATCCCTGTGTCCTAGACAAACAGGACCACAATTTGAAACAGTAGCTTAAAAGCTGCATACAAATATTTAGAATAAATAATTCCTGAATTTGTGCATTCACAATCACAGCATAATTTCCTTTCCCATGTCACAACCCTTTGTGTGACCTCATGAACATAAATGAAAACAAGGTCTAAAGAAAGAATTATTGTTCCACTCCCAGAGAAAAGTGGATGGCCAAGCCTTCAGCCGAGGGAGATCACCTCATAACACTGGCACTGAGAGAGGCCTTGGTGACACTTTGTGCCAGACCTGCCTCCTCAAATACAGCCTCCTGGTCTTTCCCCAGAAGATGCTTCTCACATTAAGGACCAAATACCACCCTCAGGAAGGGGAGGGGAGGCTTTTCCTGCAGCTGGTCTCTCTCTCTCCTGGCCAGTCTATAATTCTGAGTTTCAGAGAATTTTTCTGCCTCCAAACATCCATGAAAAACCATTTCTAGTTAATAATTTCATCTGGCTGTATTTAGAAGAGCAGGATTAAAACAATTATCACAAATGAGCAGGAACCCCCAGCCTGACATCAGAGACAACTTTGCCCAATGTGTATATAATGTGTATATAATATGTATATAATGTGTATAATAACATTGTGTTTGTTTTGTTTTCAGTTTTTCCAGATTTGCTCAGAATTATCCCTGCAAGCATCCATGTCAGTGTCATTCTGTTCTGCACAGTCCTGATTGTCTTTGCCCTGGTGGCTGCTGGGTTCTTCATGCTCAATGCCTTTGGCAGTCCCTACGAGACCCTGCATGGCCCCGTGGGGCTGTACCTGTGGAGCTTCATCTCCTGTGAGTACCCCGGGCTGGGCTGGGGCTGCCACTGCCCACAGACCCCCTGCCCAGCCCAGGAGAGCCATTAAACTGAGTTAAACTGAGTTAAACTGAGTTAAACTGGGTTAAACTGAGTTAAACTGAGTTAAACTGGGTTAAACTGAGCTAAACTGATTTAAACTGTGTTAAACTGGGTTAAACTGAGTTAAACTGGGTTAAACTGAGTTAAATTGAGTTAAACTGAGTTAAACCAAGTTAAACTGAGTTAAATTGTGTTAAACTGAGTTAAACTGTGGCTGCATTGACTCTACACTGGCAAAGGCAAGTCAGGCAGGAAGGCAGGTGACTGCCATATCCAAACCTGTGTTTTCCAGGTGCAAGTTGAGAGATAAACCAGGGAAATCCCACATGGGGGTGGGTGGCAGGATGGGAAGGGGCAAGCACCTGCAGGGAGCCATGGCAGGAGGGGGCAAGGAATCCAGAGCTGGGGTGGCATCACTGGCACCCCACACACAGTCAGAGCCAGGAACCACACCACAGTAGGATTAGGGGGAAAAAACAACCCAAATATGCCAGTGATGGTCCCACAACAGGAGGGCTCCAGACGGTGTGAGCGAGCACCTGGACCAGCACCACCTTCCTAAGGCCAGAGGAGCTGAGCAGTCAGAGCCAGGGCTGGCAGCAGCTCCTGGGCTCTGAAGAACCACACAGGGATAGAAGAGGGTCCCCATCCCTCTGCCACACACCCTCTCTCTGGGCTCTGGCCTGGCTGACAGGCAGGTTTACCCTGACATTGGGTATTACACATTACAATGGTAATTTAACAAAGGATTCAGCATGTGTTTATGTTCAGAGAGCTCCATTATGCTCCGTGGGACAATGAGCAACTTAAAGCTGAACATGAGCGCAGACACTTCACTAGCTCAGGGCACTAAATACTCCTGGTCCTGAGCCAAGGTCACTTAGAAAATCTTACCCATTTCAATAGCCATTGGCTTGGGTTCCAAAAACAACCCCTGTTAAAGCTAAGGGCCACACAAACATTCTCCATGTGGTGTTTGGCTGCAGCTTACATCACACAGCATGGCTGAGGGATTGCTGAGCTGATGAGCATCTCCCCCTCCCTTCCAGGTTCCTGTGGCTGCCTCATCATGATTCTCTTCTCCTCAGAGGTGAAGATCCACCACCTTTCAGAGAAAATTGCTAATTTCAAAGAGGGAACTTTTACGTTCAAGACTCACAGTGAACAGTTTGCAAATTCCTTCTGGACCATCCTGGTTTGCTCCCTGGTGCACTTCCTCAATGCCCTGCTGATCCGATTTGCTGGATTTGAATTTCCCTTTTCAAAATCAAAAGATTCAGGGACAATCACAGGAGCAGTTGACCTGATGTATTAAAATGATGGGATTTAAGAATGTTTCAAGTAAAGCAATTTGTCACTATTACATCAACAACCACCAGACATACCAACTTGTGAATGGTTAGCTCTAGAGAAGGTAAAAAAGGGGAAGTTTCAAATAAGTGTCAATATGGTGTAAAGTACAACAAAAGAAGATGTGCTGTATGGTAATGTCTGGATGGAAAAACCCTCTTTCTTACGGTAAGACCTTATTGAGACATTTTTTCCTGTAAACAGTTTAAAAAGTGGCTGGTATGAAGAAAAATAGGACTCTCAGTAGCATTGCAGTGGATCTGGAAAGTTCAGTCCGTGGGTTGCAGTAGCAGCACACGCTCACCAGCAGCAGCTCTGCCCTCCAGCCCTGGTGAAGGCAAGAATGAAGCCGTGACCACGCCAGGGCAGCAGGGCCCAAGGACACCCAGCAAGGCACAGGACAATGCCCAGGCTCTGCTCCAGCACCCCTCCGCCTCCAGCTCATGTGTGCAGTGCTCAGAGGCCACAACCCAAACCCCTGCACTTTGTTCTGGCTTCACGTGCACGGCAGCAGCTCCATTTCTCTCCATGAAACTCTCTGGGTTTTGTCCTTTTAACAAACCAGACTGTGCTCCAAACCCAAACTCTGGGAGCCCTGGTTTCCCCAGCAGTGCTGCAGCTCGGTGACAAAGCTGGCACAGCACAGCAGGTGCAGGAGAGATGCCACGAGCTCCTGCTTGCCTGAGGGAGGCAGCCAGGCTTGGCAGGGCAGGACAGACCCTGGGCAGCTCACCAGGCAAAGGGCATTTCCCAGGGCAGAGAGCAGGGCTGAGCCTGGGTACCTCCACCAGAGAACAGCCCTACAAGTTCTCATCAAACAACACCAACAAACCACGGCAGGCCCTCTGGAGAAGGGCAGCAATAACACAGGAGACAGGCTCCTGTGCAGGCTGTAGCTCAGCAGGGGCTGGGAAATGAACACAGAAGGGTCTGGCATGGGAAGGCAGAACTGACACCTCAGCCCTCACCCCCTGAACATCCCCAGGTCAGCTAGAGCAAGAGCTGCTTCCCCAGGAAGGGCATCACACCAGCAAACACCATCTCTGTGGGGTTCCCCGGGTGCTTTGGGGATGAGGTGCTGCTCACAGGACACAGAAACAACCTTCAGAGCAAACAGGGGTGGGAGAACCCCTGCCCCATTTACCTGCAGGGGCTGTGCCCAGCTGTGGGTGAGGAGAGCCCTGCCAGCTGTGGGTGAGGAGAACCCTGATGTAGGAGCATCCAATGCCAGGTTTTGGTGAGGCGCAATCCCAGACAGCATCCACCCAGTGCCAGGCACAGATCAGACCCAGGTATCAGAGCCCTCTGCATTTCAGCATCTACCAGCCCACGAGGCCTTACTGACTTTGATGTCATTTTTTGTACTTTTTACTGTGAAAGGTAAAACACTGCTGCTTATTGTACAGGTTTGTCAGCTGTATCCTTTTCCAAGGTAGCTCTGCCTCTGCATCTCCCTGGGTTTTATCAGTGTGGAAGGGCTTCTGCAAGTCAGCGCAACTCCCAGCTTTTTTGATCATTTTCTTCTTAATCTATATGTATATTCGTTCTAATGTTAATGTATGTTCTTAAAGCATAATTTGTATTGCATCTCATGGTGTTGTTTACTACACAGCAAACCCAAACGTTCCTTTACCATGCAGAGCAGCCCCAGCCTGGGGTCTGGGTGTCCTCACAAGGGTCACTGTGCCCAAAGCCCAGCCCGCCCACCCCCACATCCCACCCTGAGCACCAGCCCAGCCACTCCTGAGGCAAACAACAACTTCTTACCAGCAAAATAAAATTATGACAATGTTTGTGTGTTTGAGCGGCTGAAAGAGCAGGTATGGTCTGCCCAGTGCAAACCGTGAGGGAACCCCATCCTGGACCCTGAGGGAACCTCAGAAAGGGCCCCGGGGGAGCCCCAGCACGGACCCTGGACCTCCTTGCATCCATGAACATGCCCCTGCTCCTGGCCCACTCTGGGAAAAACCCTCGTTCCTACCCCGTGCTGGAAAATGCCCCTGCTCCTGTTCTATCTTGGGAAACACCCTCGTTCCTGCCCCTGCTCCTGCCCCACACTCCTGTCACCCGCAGCCAGCCCCCCACGAGCAGCCCCCGCTGCCATCCCCGCTCCGCTCTGGCATTAATCATTGATGCTGCCGGCGCAGCCAGCCAGAGCTGGGCTGGGCCGGGCTCTCCGGGCAGCTCCGTCCCGTGGGACGGGTGGGGAGGGAGGTCGGGGCCTCTCAGCAGCGAGGGTCGGAGCGCGGCTGCCCCGCAGATCCAGTGCCCCAGCCCGGAGCATCGCCCGCTGAGCCCGGAGCATCACCCGGAGCATCACCCCGAGCATCACCCGGAGCATCGCCCGGAGCATCGCCCGCTGAGCCCGCTGGGCCCGGAGCATCGCCCGCTGAGCCCGGAGCATCACCCGGAGCATCGCCCGCTGAGCCCGCTGAGCACGCTGAGCCCGGGGCATCGCTCTCAGCGCTCCCCGGAGCATCGCTCGCAGGAGCGCGGCCGTGCCATGGGTGACCGCAGCCCTCAGCACACGGAGCCCACGGAGCTGGAGGAGATCACCTGCAGAATCTCTGCTCTGAGCAAATGGAGAGAAATCTTTAGTTTCCGTGGGTAAGGTTTTTGTTCTGCTTCTTTAACAGAGTTTTAATTCCAGGTGGTTGTTTGTTGTAATTTTTAAAGTTATGTTTTATTACAAAACTTATGTGACAATGACAAAAGGCCCTTGTGTACTCAGTAAGATAAATTCTACAGCTGTTACTCTTCCTTTGTTCTGGGCTTCTCTTCTGGCTGGGCTCTGGTTTCTCCACATGCTATCAATACCTCTGTTGGGTGTTTTAATTTGTACTTCATTTTATGGTTTCAGTTTGGAAATCAACAGCACAACTCATCAGGAAACTCCTTTTCCAGAGGTAATATTTTCTGTTTGGTGAGTTTTGGGCTGTCCTTGGTTGGCACACTGGGGTGGTCACACATCCGTACCTGCAGCCCAGGTATCTGTGGAGATTCATTTCTCATGCTGCTTCTTTGAGAAACAGATGTTTTCTTCAGATATTGTGAAATCAAGGGGACAGAGCAGTCCAACACTTGATTAGCTTTTCCATCAAAAACTAATGGTTTTCACGGTGAGTTTTAGAAAACAAACTAATATCTCCAAAATGTAAGTATTTGGAATACCTGCTGTGCCCTTACCTTTGGGAGCCTGAAGGGTATTCCCTGTAATTCAGACACCTGCTATCACCTGCTCCAGTCATCGGCCCGCAGGGATGTGTTGGGAATGTCTGAAAACAGCTGGAAGTCAGGGGCACCCCCGTCCCAGGGCAGCCCCCAGCCCCAGGGAGGGGCTGTGCCCACCCTGGAACACTGCAGGAACACGGGATGCTGGAGGCAGCAGCCCCGGGTGAGGCTCCGTCTGCTCCTCTCCTGCAGCACGGACAGAGCAGCTCTGGCCAAGGACCGCCTGGAGCCGGGGAGTCCCCAGGGCCACAGAACCCCCCCGGCGTCCCCCGGCCCCTCCTGCTGCCCCGGGGCGTGGGCGGCCGCCCCGTCTCCCCGGACACGGCAATGGTGAGCTGCCTGCTGAATTAAATATGGGCTGTAATTGAATCTCCTGAAGGGAAATAGACTGGGGAGCCTTTCCTGCTGTTGTGAGTGCAGGTTCAGGCTGCTGTCAGCTGAACAGGGTGTGGAAAGGGGATGGATTGTTTAGGAGACTCTTAGCAAACACAGCTGGAATGCAACCTTAAGGCTGATCCGCAGTAATTCTCAGGGGAGAACCAGTCAAATGACAACAGGCAACGTTTCCCTGTGCTTTGGGGCTTCCCTGACACAGCCTCAGGACAGGAGGCAGGATCACGAAATCTCAGGATTGTTTAGCTTGGAAAGGGCCCTGAACACCATCAGTGAGGCATTTCAGCTCTGTTGAGTGCCTGTCCCCAAAGGCACTGCTGCCAGGTGCTGCTCCAGCAGCTGGGCAGTCCTGAGGCAATGGCAGGACGGGCCCCAGTGCAATCCTCCCCACAACGTGCACTGTACCCAAATGTGAGTTATGGCACGAGGCAACCAGGCCTCACCTGGGTGCTGAGTGAAGTCCCTGCACTGAGCTCAGAGCATCACCTTTGCTCTGGAGCTGAGGCCTGGCTGCAGGCACAGTGTGACCTGCCCTGGCTGGGGGCACACACCTGCATCCTGAGACCCCCTGGTGTCACAGACCCTTCCTGCCGGGGTGGGACACCTGACCCTGGCCCCTCTCTCTCCTCCTCCTCCACAGAGGCTGCAGGAGCTGCTCTTCAGGAACAGCCCTGCCCTGTTCAGCTGTGAGTGGGCAGCAGCACACTTCAGCTTCCACCCACCACACTCGGATCTGGCCTATGGGCTGGAGACAGGACAGGTAAAAGGGTCACACAGTGGCTGTCACTGGCTGCTTGGGGTCACAGACACCTGTGGGAGCTGAGAGCCAGGGCAGGGAGGATCAGCAGCAACACATCTGCACTCTGCACACCTGCACCCTGCACACCTGCACATCTGTACCCTGCACATCTGTACCCCACACACTGTACCCCACCCCTGTACCCCACACTCTGCCCACCTGCAGGCTGAGCTTTCCCCCCAGCCCAGGCAGACTGCAGGGGTGCAGCTGCAGCCCCTCACTGCTGTCCTGGCAGGGGAGGGAGCTGCTGGCCCCACGCTGGGGTGAATTCATGGCTCAGAGCCAGGAGATGACTGCAGGCAGGGGCTGTGATACCCTGGTGTGAGATGCTCCTGGGAAGGGCTCGGGAGAGACACAGCAGGCTGCAAAAAGCCTGTTTCTTTTCTGAGAATTAGACTTATCTGATTATTCCCGCTCCACCTAGACATCTAACAAGTGAAGTCACCTAGACCATCATTTTTTCAGATGGAGGTTTTCTTCTTCCTTATTTACCATCACAACACTGCACCCCAAAAAGAAGGTGGCCAAGATACACAGATTGTAAATCCTCTAAACTTGTCAGGAGGGTGAAACACTGGGTACAGATACAGGTACCACTCCCTGCATTCCACAGCTTCATGCCCCCAGGGGGACCACAGCCCTGGTGTGTGTGTCAGCACGGCAGGGAGCAGGCACAGACACCCCTGTGCCTTGCCTCACATCAGCCCTGGGCTGCCTCAGGATCTCTGTCCCTTTGCTGCCAGGCTGGAGGGGACAAAAATCAAACCCTGAGGCTTCCAGGCACACATGGAGCACCTGGAGCTGGGTGCTGCTCCCTGGCACAGGGGGAGGAAAGACACCCAGCAAAGGGTCCCTGCAGCTCCTTCTCCTTAAGGGCTTCTTGTTGTCCCCCTGGCAGGGACTGCTGGCAATGACATGAGCTCCTTAAGTCTCCTCAGATGGCAGGGGTTGTTTTCTGTTCCTAGGGAGGAACAAGAGCCATTCTGGCAGCTGTGCAAGCACACATCATCACATATCTGCTCTTCACAAGACAGACAGAATCCACCCACCTGGAAAGGTGAGTTGTTCATGGGACACGTGGAAATTACTTCCATGCATTGCCTGGTCAGCACCAGCCTCTGGGTTCAGGCAAACCAGATCCAGGTTCAGCAGTGCAGATACAGGTGGGGATGTGCACTGGGAGAGAAGCCTTGGCTGAGCCCCAAGTGAGGTCCTCCCTACCAAACCCTCTGATTTCGGGGCAGTGGCCTGTGTCCCCCACCCCTGTGTGTCACAGCCCCTGGTGTCCCCTGGCACAGGCTGTGCCACCTGGGACAGAGGGAGCAGGGACAGGCACTGGCCACGGCCCTGGCAGATGCCCTGTGGGCAGCAGGAGGAGGTGGCAGAGCTGTCGTGTGCCTCGTCACTGCCCCTGTCACCACCATGCCACATGGAGACTACAGAGTCAGCAGCTTCACAGAGAGGGTGAGTATGGAACCGGCTTCTGCCAGTGGGATTTTCCTTAAAGGTACCTTTGGCCTGAAACAGAACCTCCCACACCTGCTCCCTCACTTAGGCTGCACTAAAAACAGTGATCACCCTAGACCTCTTGGTGCAGCCCCTTGTTACATCCATCTCCCCTGCACCAAAGCCCATCCTCCTTCTCCTGAAAAAAGGAGAATCCTGCCAACACAAAGCTCCTCAATCCTCTGTACTCCACACACCCGTATCCCACACAGCCAGAGCTCTGTACTCCACATACCTGTACCCCACACAGAGCCCACTGGGGAAGGGGCACAGCAAACCTTTGCATTGTTCTTTCACTTGATTAATGGAACAATAGGATTCAAAAGCTCAGGTTTTGGTATAACTCATGTCTCCCTCACACCACCCTCATGGTGCTCATGTCCAACAGACCCAGCTGTTTGAGTTCTCGGAGAAAGCTGCTGCTCAGGAGTTCATCTCTGACCACATAAACTCTGTAAGTGGGGATAACTGCTTTATCCGAATTATTTTCTTGCTAAATTACATTTTATTTCCCATTGAAAATGGGCATTTTGGACACAGCAGTGTTGTCATCATCAGGACATTCACACAGTTAATGTGCAATTAGTTCATGGATCATTTCCAGCTTTTCCTATGGGGAGGGATCCTGCTCCCATGTAAACCCCTGTAACTTTACCCATTATTTCAGTTCTCTCAGCCCACAAACAGAGTAAACAGGGTAGTATTTTGTACATCATTCAAAACGTGATTCCTTGCAGCCTCAGCAAAAATATGGGGAAAATTGTACAAAACCCATTTAGCCAATAACTGGAAGTTTCTTCTTTTTTTTGTTCTAACTGATCCTATTCAAAAAAAATAGTTACAAAATCTTCCTGGAATAACAACTTACTCGCCTAACTCAACACACTCACCTAGGGCTGTATTGAAGCAGAAGAATTGTTTTAATTAAATATGATTTACTGCCCATAATTCCTCCCCTGCAATCCCTTATTTCTTTTTCCAGTTCAGAGGCAAAGGAAGCCATGGAGTGATCCTATTTTTGTACAGCTTACTTTTCTCTAGGACACTTGAAAGGTATATTTCTCTTGTTAAACATTTTCCTGTAGTTTGGTTGCATCTTCTGAAAAGCCTTTTCCTTTCCCCCCATTTCTGTTGGCCAGGCAGGGGGGCACAGTGCTGCCCCTGGCACAGCCCCAGTGCTGCCTTGATGATCTGTCTTGGCCACACAGGCTCCGAGAGGATTTGGGTGACACAGCTCCTCTGCTGAACGTCACCTCTGGAATTGTCACCTGTACAGAGGTAGGAGCAGCCATGTGTCTCAAGCATTCTGGGTTTATTACTCCCACACCTGATTTAGGAAAAAAATTATCACTTGCTAATTAATCCAAAGAGAAAAGAAGCATAATCCATAAAAAAATATTTTGCAATTTTAATCATAACTGTGCACTTTAAAAACAGTTCTTGATGATGATAGTAACAATAATTTTAAAAAACCGCTGCACCCTGGCTTTCCCCTACTTGTGACAGACATGTCAGGGCTGGCAGCAGGACATCATCACCTACGAGGGGCGTACTCTCCGTGTCCCCGGTGTGTGACGGGGTTGTTCTCTCCGTGTCCCCGGTGTTTGACCAGGGGTTCTCTCCGTATCCCCGGTGTGTGACGGGGCTGTTTCCCGCAGGCGATGCTCGGGCTGCTCCTGACGGGACAGGCCAGCCCGCGGGCACTCGGTGGCGGCCGGGACCCGGCGTCCGGCGTTGGGGATGGCGAGGCCCGGGGGCAGCGCGGCCCCGTGGGCTTCCTGTGCTGGGAGAGGGCTCCGCTGGAGCGGCAGGTGAGCGCCGGGCCGGAGCGTGCCCGGGACACCGGCGGGGATAGAGCGGGCAGTGCGGGGGGCAGCGCACCTCGGACCGCAGGCAGCTGCCGGGGGTTTGGCACTGACAGTGTGAAGTTGCGTGCTTGCTGGAGTCTCCGCCCTTTGGAACTTGAGTTAATTTCACGGGAAGTTTGTTCTGTTGTTTTCTTGACCTTTTCTCTATTTAGGACTCTGGAGATAGTATTTCTGAACGACAGGAATGGAGACCAGTCATTTACAGAAAGTGCACAGACACTCTCTGGCTTCTCCTCTTCTGTCTTTTCTGGGCTGGTTTGGTAAGCACGCATGTTTGTTTTTTGTTTCCTGGAAGGACTAATCAGATCCAAAGTTAATGGGGTTCTGCATAGTGTTACACTAAATCTAAACTGAAATTGTCACGGGCACAGGTCCCCGGGATTGCCCAAGGATAGATCTTACTTTTGTGATGGTGCAGTTCTTTATTGTGTGTGTCAAGCTTCTAAGTTCTGCCCATATGCTTTAGATCCCATATATACACAGGGCTCGGTTATGTAGAATTCGCATTTTGTAAATCAGTCCAGGCTCTGACTGGGCTCTTTATTCTACTTATTCATTGTAGCCTTGGTATCTTGCAACATGTCCAGCTGATGCTACATAAAGTCACTATCTTAGAACAGGCTGCAAGCTTCTGGGAGAAGGCTTTGTCTTTCTGAAGCATGAATGCAGTTTTTAATGATACATCTCAGTCTACTCAGGACTATCGTAAATACATTTTTTAATTCCATGCATAGTAAATTTTCAAATGGAAGCTGATGCAGAATACTATGCTTTTTGAATGCTGCATAAATGGAGGGTGAACTTTGTGAGCAGGATAGGGTTTTTTTACCTGCTGTCTAATGCTTAGTGCTTTGATCAGTGGAGGGGATGCCACAAATAAAACCTATCAAATGGTAAGGATTTAGGATTTTTGTTTGGTTTCGCTCACTGTTTTTGTTGCTCACCTTCTGTGAAACAGCTTATTGCACACATGCATTTGTTTTCTCGTGTTTGGTCTTATTTTTAAAACATTGAAGAGAATGTAATTACACTAATTTGTTCACATAGTGAAAAAAAATTGAAATCACATTAATAGCTCTGTGGAAATGGGTATCATGACCAGGTGCAGATACACCCCTGCAGCTATTACTCTGTTACTTAACAATATTTATGGCTTTTATCCAGCATTTTGCACTTAAAAACAAACAAACAAAGAAACAAAAACCCCAACTACATAGTGGCCCTATAATGCTCGTATTTAAAGGGAATACCAGAATTTTTCAAAAATCCTGTTTCAGTTGAGTTACAGTGCCAGCTTCTTTCTTGTTTTCCTTCTGAGAACATTTTAATTATTAACAAATACTTGCTCTGTAAACCGGATCTGGAAATATTTTGCTTTTCTAACAAATCACATCCACAAGCAGTGTGTTAGCTTCAATTGAGTCTCTACAAAGTTGTCCATATTGAGACAGCATTAACATGCCATCATGATTTTTAAAAAATTCTGAACTAGTTAAGACTGCAAAGTAAGAGTCTACTATAAGCAAAAATGAGATTGCTCTCAGGACTGAAGAAGCACATTTGTACATGTTTGTGTATGAGACATGTTTTTGCCCAGATCCAATCTTTAGTCACAAGTACTAAAAGTAGCAAAACAAATAAAGGCTGTAAAGCTCAAGTAAGAAGGCAGTTGTGCTGGATCTGATATGTACAATCTGTCTCGAGCACAGCTGATATTCAGCCATATTCATTCAAAGCAGCAGTGGTTAATGTGGGACTGAGAAATCTCGCTGGTGCCAGCAGCTGGCACACAGCCACAGAGCTCAGTGATTGTCCTTGGTGTGTGTGAAATGTGACTTGCAGCCCATGGGACAGAGGAGAAACTTGCATCACTGAGTTCTTCAGTAGCTGGAGTGATGGGGAGATAAACCTTGCATAAAGTAGTACTCAGGACTTCTGAAACTCACCAGTTTCACAGAAGAATTGCTGCTTCTTGGCACTTGCGAGGGCTCTTTCCAAGGATTATTTTGGCCCTCACAATGTACAGGAGGGTTTAAGCTGCATTCCTAGACGAGGTGTTTTATTTTGACTAAGGATTGCTGTTACTTGGCCAGCAGAGGTACTTAGCTGCCTCTGGGGTTTACAGGAAGATGATCTACTGGAACTTTGATCTGACAGCAGAACTAAAAGGTCAGGGCAGTGGCACCTAAGTGCACAGTGTGGCTTTCTCCAGGTTTTTCACATGTGTTAAAGACTGCTCCTTCCTGAAATTTCAGGTAATCTCCATTCAAAATATATTTTGGGTTTAAAAATACAAATTAATTGTATTAGATTCACTAGCAGCTTCAAGGGCCCATCATGGCAGCAGTTATGTTGCCCAAGTGTGTCTTGAAGGTCACCCTGTAAAATGAGGTGCAGTGAGCACGTGAAAAATCACCATTTGAGTGATTTTGCCTAGTGACACACATGAACATCACTAGAGACAGTGTTTAGCACCTCATTAATTTTAATCAGGATCTCTTGCTTCTCCTGTGTTACTCTGCTTAATTTATATACTTTCAACAGTAGATGAAGGAAAGCTCTAAGGAAGCAATAGGGCTAAACTCACCCATATTAGTTTCTCTGGCCTTGTGCAGAGGGGTGAATTTTAGATTTAACTGTTTGCAACCAGAAGGAAAAAATGTATGACTTTAAAGGGATATTTATTGAATGGGAAGGAAAAGCTATGGTAGTATGCTTTCACATGAAAACATATTTTAACAGATGTTTATAAGTGGCTATGCTGTGGTGGCTGGTGCTGCAGAAAGACTTGTGCTTGGATATGACAGCTTTGGGAACATATGTGGTCGAAAGAACACTCCTGTAGAAGGGGCAAATCTTTCTGGATTGGACATGACTAATAAAAAGTGAGTACATCAGGTAATGTCTAAATAAATCAAATGTTTGAGAACTTAGTAAAATACACATTTTCTGTCTGTCAGTCATATACATCTGTGAATCTATATGCTGTTGTATTGAATGGCAAAAAAGGTGGGAATAGTGCAAAAGAATGAAGGAAATTAAAAAGTTAAGATAGAATTAGAAAATCTGCTACATCGTTATGCTTTATGCAGCTGCTTTCTTAAAGAGGATCTTAAATGGGACATCAGCCAAACAGGCAGTCATTCTATAGGGCAAATATTTCTACTTAAGGATGTTGCACATTGAAGTTCCCAGTCATTCCACTGACTCCTTTGGAAAAAGTTTCCTTTGCTTTGTAGCACTTTAAAAAGATGGAAAGAAGGTTCAGAATTTAAACTTATAAAAAAACAAGAAAGCTTGTTTTTTGAGAAGAGGATCTTTTTTTCTTTCTAGGTATGTGTTCTTTCTGAATTCATGCAGCCTGGAGATACAAAGCCTCAAAATCAGTTCACTTTCCTTGTGTGTGTCAAGTTGTCCACAACAGCAACTCAACTCTTTGGAAGATCTCCAGAGTTTTGCAAGGAATAATGGTGTGCCACAGGGAATATGAGTACCTTAGTATATCTGTAGAACAGCTGAGCAGCTTCCACTTCATTTTTATTATGTTTCTTACACTAGGGAGTCATATCTTACCATTGATTTCCTGAGCAGTTCATGGTTACAGAAAATAAAATGTCTTGTATCTGCTTTATTTCAAAACCATAGTTGCTAGAAATGTTACAGCTCTCTTATGCAAATTAAAAAGTGGTTCAATAATTCCTGCACAGTGCTGAGATTTTGTAGCAGAAAACTGACTGCTGAGAATGAACTAGTGAAGTTTGGTGGGGATGCTAGCAGGTGACCAGGGTTCATATGCTGTTTGAGACTCTTGTCCAATTGGGTCCTTTAAGTGTAATTAAAACTACGGTGGAATTATTAATTCCATGAAGACACAAGTGGATTTATCCCCCTAGACATCAGATCCCAATGTTTTCTATTCCTTTTTATTGTAGTTTAACCCCACTTGGCAACAGAGCACCACACAGCCACTCACTTCCCAGCAAAACCAGGACACACCTAGAAATTTTATTTGATTCTGGTGTTCAAGATGAAAATGCTGTCAGAAGTAGCTGTTGTGTCAAAGAGGCTCCAGTTTATTCATGTCCTACATGTAAATAAAATAATCTGTAGCCTAAGCCTTATTTCATGGGGTATGTATAAACTTCAGGCCATATGAATATTAATTGCTATTTTTGTTGGAGATCAATATCCCATTCTTTTTTTTGTTTTGATGTTTTATTTGGCAGGGATTGGTATTTAAATTGACAATATTTGTTTTAATTTATTTTTGGGGTAGTTTGACATAATTTTGTACATGCAGAAAGCTGTAAACACCTGGGAGATTATATAGGTATTTTCAGTCTAACTAAACATAATTGCATCAAATTCCAGCTAAAGCTGCTTACATGTTTATGTCAGAGCAGGGAGAGGTCTTGCATTTTGAGTGGCTTGGATGTATCCAGCCTGTCTTTCCCTAAAGTGCTGTCTAATGGAGCAGAGTGTTGTTAGCAGAGTACCTGCTAATATTTCACCTAAATCCCAGCACAAGTTAGGTTTCTGTGTATATATATATATATATATATATATTCTATTTTATTCTAACTCAAGAGGGACTATTTCTATTGTAACTTCCATCGTTTCAGGTTTTCCTCTTATCCCAGTGAGTAAGGATTAATAGCCAAGTATGGCATTGTGGAACAAACATTGTGCCTGCCCTCCAGGAACATAAGTGGTAACTGTAGTTAGGTCTAGAAGGCAAAAATTCTGCAGAGATTGGTTTAGATTTCCTCAACTACCTAATTTGTTATTCACATTCCCACTGGAATATCAGGGATGAAAATGGTCTGCTAAGGGATCAAATCAGAAGCGCAAACAAAAGTGCTAATGTGTTTTTTCTCTCAATTTTTTACTAATTTTAAGTGACTTTTTTCTTTTTCTTTTTTTCCTTTTCTTTTCTTTTTTAGGTTCTTTTCTTTGCGCTTACAACCTGAATGTTTCCAGTTACACACTAAATCCAAAAGCAGCTCAGCTGTGTCCCACACTGCCAGTTCCACCAAGGTCAGAATGACTGGGTTCTTTACAACCTCCCTGAGTCCAAACAGCTTCTTATGGATTGTTACTTTCTCACATTTTGTATTTGACCTGATGCTTCACAGTCAGGATGGTTTTGCTTTGTTTATTTATTTTTGTCCACGTATCCTTACAAGTTCTTTTGTGTGCCTGTGAACATGCCAGTGTCCTGTCCCTCAGAATAAACAAAGACTGCATTCCTTCCATTCCACTACCCTTTAGAGAATTTTCCCCTTCCAAATTAGGAAAAAGCACTCTATATGAGGAACAACTTAGGTCCTGCGCAGACTTTTGCTTTCTCCCTCAATGCCAAGGATGTGGTCTTCGTCCTTGCTTCTTCTCCTGAGCCCAGAAATTTCCATCAGAATAATTTTATAGCCAGATGGCTTGAAGCACAGGTCTTTGAACGTTGCTGTCTTTGTCAAATCTGGCATTTGTGAGTCAAAATTCTTAAACCCACGATTTTAAGTTCCACTGTGTCATGAAAATACAGCAGAGAATTGGAATCTCTGTGTTTGCAGAGCTAACTCATCTGCTCTGAACAGCAGAAAGTGGAAGAGCAAAGTGAAGAGAGCAAAAGACATGTAAAATCACTAATATACAGTGGATCAAATTTACAGCATGTAAATTGCTGAAAAAATATGGCATGTAATTATGCAAATTATGCAAATTATGGCAAATAATGTTTCGCTTATTTCCTCAACTTTCTAGGCCTTTTTCAGTTTGTCAAGGAACTCAGCAAAGTTATTCATCTTGCACAGTAATATTACATAGTAGAAGCAAAGCTAGTTAGTGAAA
>JBBMKD010000013.1:309805-321002 GCA_037834095.1 Argya squamiceps | reverse complement strand
CGGCCCCCCGAGGAGGGCGCAGACCACCCGGCAGAGCCGCGGTGCGAGACAGCTTTGACCGGCCCGCAGCCGACCCCCACGAGCCTGCCCACCCTCCTGGCCTGCAGACCCCAGTCCTCACAGGCAAACGTACAGCACGAGGTCAGTTGGGGCTGGGCGCTCCCCGCTGCTTCGTTCACACGGTTCCACGTAGAAAACATGGAACCAACGCCCCTTGCCGAGCCCGCAAAGGATCCCCTTCATGACAGGTTTTTCTTCTGCGAGTCTGTTAAACAGCGCTGGCTGTGCCCGTCTGGGCAGCAAAAGGCTGTGCAGCCTCTCCCCACTGCTGCACCCTCTGCTGAGAGTTTCCCAGCGGAATATGTTGTCTAAATCAGACACAAAATTAATATAAATAGGTACAGCCACAGAATAGAAGCAGGGCACAGAGCTCCCCATAACCCTTAGCAGAGCAAAGTCACCAAAGAATTAATCCGAGGCACGAGGTAGGGAGCAAGAGAATTTTGTTTCAGGACATCCAATATCCTCAAAACGCTCCCTGCTGCCAACCTGGTTTGCATCACATCAGATGTGACCAGCTCTGTGTCACCAAGTGTGCTGGTGCTTCCTCAGAAACTCCCACAATCGCAGACATCAGTTTTTCTCTCTGTATTGCATTCAAATCCTCAGCTACAGAGTTCTGTGCTCTCAGCTTCCCTGGGAAGGAGCAGAGCTCATAAATACCAGTCATTCACTTTCTTTGGGGGCATTTATTGATTTATTGATTTATTTACAGCACATCTGCTTTTCTTTTTGGTGGTTTCCTGAACCTAATGTTTTGAGTTAAGTCGTTCCAAGATCTCGCAGACACAGATCTGTCCTGAGAGCCCTTAGGTGCTTTGTCACATTTTTTGCATTTTGAGCAGAGCCCTGTTTGGCCGAGCTAACTGGGGGGTCTGGGGGCTGGTACCCCCCCGTCCTTCCTCCCCGCACTCCCCGCTGCAGGCAGAGGACAATGCCGAGCCAACACGCGAGTCCTGCGGCGACCTGCAGAGGCCGTTCCCCTCCTCCGAGGATGTCCCTCTCTCCGCGGAGCAGGCAGGCGTAAGCCGGCGGGAGGGACGGGCAGGGCTTCGCTGTGGAACGGCCGCGCTCACGGCTCCGCTCTCCTGCCTTCCAGAGACTCTGCTGCGAGTGCAGCCGAGAGCTCTATGAGCTCATAGTGGACAGGAAGACGCCCGAGGATGCCAGCAGCCTTCCCAGAGCTGTCAGCACCGACGAGTCCGTCGGCTCTGAAGCCAACCTGCTGCTGTCAAAGGAGAAAGAGGACTGGAGGTACTGGGAGAACTGGGGATCAGGTCTGCCTGATGAACAACAGGGAGCTCTAAGGGCAAAAGGAGTGTTAAGAAACCACAGGGAGGGGGATGAAGGAAGAAAAACTTTTGCTTTAGGCACCAGAATAGTGAAAATATTCTGGGAGATGAGCTGTTTTCTTGATCTTGTGGGCATCTGTCCTTCTCTTTCACATAAAATCGCCATCCAAACCCCATTACGATATTCAGTTCTCCTGCCAGCAGAGCCGATGCCACTGCAGTGGCAGTCTCTTCCCTGGTATCTGTGTGGGTGCAATTCCTTTCTGCTGAGTTTTGAGTATTTTGGTGACACTCTGCTGCCTGTTAATTGGAATTGTGAGCACAGAGATTCAGAGACTGTGTTCCTAAAGCAGGGATATCCACTACTAGCAGCTCTCCAAACACAATACATGAGGTGTCAACACTTCTATTTTCCAGGGAGCAGAAGATACTGGTGGCCACAGAGCTGGCTGACCAGTCTTTACAGCTGAGTGCCACTAGAGACGGGACCCCAGAGCCTGCTGTGAGTGTGGCCGAGCCCGAGCCAGAGCCCCAGCTGGAGAAGGAGCCTGAGCCGGAGCCCTGGCCCGAGGAGGAGTCTGAGCCAGAGCTCTGGCCCGAGGAGGAGCCCGAGCTGGAACCCCAGCCCGAGGACAAGCCTGAGGAGGAGCCCCAGCCTGAGGAGGAGCCTGAGCCGGGGCCCTGGGCTGAGGAGAAGGCCGGGAAGGAGCCCTGGCCCAAGGAGGAGCCCAAGCCAGAGCCCGAGCCAGAGCCCCGGCCCAAGGAGAAGTCAGAGCACAGGCCCAAGGCAGAGCCCAGGCCCAAGGCAGAGCCCAGGCCCAAGTCCCAGCCCGAGGAGGATCCCATGTCCCCCAGCACCCTCGGCTACGATTTCAGTCTCCTGGGGAAGAAGGCGGGTACCCGCGGGACAGCCATGGGAGCACCTGGACATGTCAGTGCTCTGAGCAGTCAGAGCCTGGCAGTGCCCATTTTCAAAATGCCAGACTGCTCTCATTCATTTCATCCTTCCAATCTTAGGTGGAGAAGGCTAAATTGGTGCAGAAGTACTACAAAAATGGAAAGAAATTCCTTACCATGCTCCCAGACGGAAGCTCGCAGTTATTGTATCCTTTACGGGGTTCACTTGCCTGCATTAGTCCAGGGCTGTTACTAATTTTAAGTGTGTCCCAGTCCACTTTATTACAACCCAGCTCATCACTCCCACTCGCTCTGTCTTGAGGAGCAACAGCAGTGAAACCTGACACAGCTCCTGGGCTGAGGTTTCAAAGAGCAGCCAGCAGCTCCAGCGAGCAGCAGCTTCCAAGACCTAGCCCAAGGGAGCAGCACACCTTTAACACAGTGCTCTGGGTAATATATCAGTTTTTACACCCCAAAGCAGTACCCAGAAGTATTTAGTGTGTTATAACATCAACCAAGCAAAGCAGAGGGTTACAAACACCTTACCTGGCAGCAGCTATCCATCTGGAAACCTGGCCATCATCATTACAGGAAAGAAAGACCAGCACAGTCTCATAGTACAGGAAGATGAGTTGAGGACAACCAAAATCCGGGCCCTGTTTCAGTCTGATGGCAGGAGCACGTGCTATTACCGCAATGGAGATGAGTGGTGCGTTCAGCAGCTTGCTGTCTCCTCTGTGCATTGACATTTCAAAGGCCATAAAGGGTATTTTTAATAGCATCCAAAAATAGACAAATTCAGCAGCTCACGGGCCCTGCTTCAGGTGCCCCCAGAGCAGCAAGGCAACCCAGCTGTGCCTTGAGAGGTGGGGGACAGACGCTGCCTTGCTGTGCCTCTGTCCCATCCCTCAAGGGAATGAGGCATTCTGCCACAGGAGCTTACAGGGTTCAGAGCTTCCATTTCCCTTTCTTTAGGATAAATTTGAATACCCAGGGTGGGCAGTATTTGGACCAAGCAGGCAACAGGGTAAAAAGGTGGATGTGGCTGAACTTGTCACCAGAGCCGCACATCCCCCTGAGCCCCATTTTCATCTCCCTGAACCGCCACGTGGGGGTCAGGATCCTGGCCCAGGACAAGATCTTCGTCTCCTTCCTCGCCATGGGGCGACAAGCAAAGTTCAACATGGGAACCAGAGTGCAAGTAAGTGCTCCTGTGCCAAGCCACTCCCCACAGCATGAGCAGGGCAGCCAGGGAAGCTCCCACCTGTGCTTAGCCCGTGGTGGATGCTCCCATGTTGTCCCATGCTCCTTCCCCAAAACTCATGCGGTGGAGGTGAGCGTGTTCCTGCCATTCCTGTGGAGATGGAGCACTTGCCAGCCCCAGCTCTCTGCAAGGGGCCACTGTGCAGGACTCCACTCTCAGGCAGGCCCTTGGCTACATCCCCAAGGGTCCCCCTGGCTCCCCACAGGGAGAAGAGCTGTGAACATGTGGGCGGGGTGCACGGCAGCTCTTCCTCCACAGGCTCCTGTCCCGGGGCGGGTTTGCCTGCCAGGAGCTGTTAGCCCTGTCCCCGGCCTGTGTGGCTCTGTGACACACGTCCCCCGTTCTGCAGGTCAGCACCGGCAGCCAGCTGCCCCCTGCAGCCCACCTGGGGGAGGACGAGCTCCTGCTGCTCACCTTCCGCATCAGGATCCTGCAGCTCTTCGACAGGATGCGCGGATGCCTCAACTTCCCTTCGGGCGAGCAGTGGAACAAAATGCAGCCCCCCATGTACCTCATCACCCAGGCTGTGAAGATCCTGGAGCTCTGCATGGCTGCTGACATCAGCGATGAGCTGCGCAGCTCCATCAAGGCCATAGTAAATGCACAGCGGCTCTGACCAGTGTCTGTGTGTGCTGTGAGGCAAAATGAGGCAGAGACAGTCCCCGGGGCTGTGGCACCTGCACGTGCTCAGCAAGGTTTCTCCTGTGCCCCAGAGCAAAGGGCAGTCCAGGGCTGATCCACAGCCCCAGACGGGCCTTGCTCAGGGCAGGCAGTACCAGCCCTCACCAATGACAGCATGGAGGCAGGAGAGGGCTGTGCTGGGGGAGAGCAATGCTGTGCTCCACAGCAGTGCCCTGTTCCTGAGCAGCCTCCCCTCTGTCACTGCAGCCCTGGGGTAAGGCACAAGGTGATAACAAGCACAGCCAAGCCAGGCCTTGGACAGGTACAAGGGCAGGTGCCTGCACTGCTCTGCCACCTGTGACAAGAAGGTGGCACCAGCAGGACTGCCCCAGCTGTTCCTAGTGCCCGTGCCCAGGGCAGCTCAGCCAGCTGCAGGTACAAGACAAGGTGATTCCCTGTGCAGAGTGACAAATGCCCTCAGCTTGCCCAAAGGAACCACCCAGGCTTGGCTCCAGGGAGCACCAGCTGCAGTCTGGGATGGGCTCTGGTTCAGGCTCTACAAACACAGCTGTCAGTGGGTGTTTAGAGGCCTGTGGTGCTGCAGCCAGCAGGGAGGAACCTCCCAGCCCCCCAGGGCTGCCACTGAAACTTGGGGTTCACCTGGCCAGCTTCCCCTAGGAGGCCACACCTGAACTGGGGTAGGTGCCTGAAGGATAAGGCCAAGGCCCATGTGCCCCTCCCCACACTAGAGGTTCACAGGGGCTTATACATGACAAATACAAGGTCAGTAACTTTGGAAAGTTGGCTTTTTATGCATTTCTTCAATTGCAGTTCCAAGAACATCCATTAGTGAAAAACAAGGTACTTCACACAGGAAATGGGAATTCTTTATTTCAATTAATGTTCTTGGGTTCTATTTAGGACAGCAGGAAGGCCCAGCTCATCTCTCAAATGGCCAAGGAAGAACTGCTGAGGCTGGCCCACATGACTTAAGAGTAGCTGATCTTAATTTTCACTGAAGTCACCAAATGATGCAACTATTCTGCATATAATTTTGATTATATAATTCAGTATATAATGCACTGTTCGACTCTGCCATAGATTTTGAAAAATATACAAACCTGTTTTAACCACATTAAAGAGATTTGATAGACAGCTATCAATTACTCAACAATTTAGGACAATATCAGACACTCCTATAACTTCATTTTAAACTACAAAAAGAACATAAATTCATATAAAATACAACAGATTAAACAAACTTCTCTTTTTCCAAGGAAAAATTAGGTATCAACTCAATCTGCCATTGTGTGAAACATGAATATAAAATAAGTTACCATTAGTAATGCCTGCATTGCTGATCTATGAACTGGTCGAATGAAGTCTTAAAAAAACTATACAGTATTATTGCACTCGTGGCTGTGCAGTGTGGACTGGCCAGCACTGAAACAGGGCTCATTGAGTGTTTGTCCAGGAGGCACAACGTGGCTGCAGGAGAGTTGTCCAGCCTGCACCAACAGCAGCTGTCTTCAGTGCAGGCCTTCATGGATCTGCACCACGTGGCCTGGGAACCACCACCCAACGTCTGTGGAAAGACACCTGGGTTACAGCTGGCAACAGCCCTGGGACACAGCAGCAGCACACCTGTCCTGAGCCTGGCCTAAACCTGTCCTGAGCCCCGCCCACGCTTGCCCTGAGCCTCGCCCACGCCGGCCCCGAGCCCCGCCCATGCCGGCCCCGAGCCTTGCCCACACCGGCCCAAGATGGGGAATAGTAAGCTCTGCGTTTTGAAAGCCACAGGTGACACAGGAACTGGAAGTGGTTTGTCACAGAACACCTACGGGATGTGGAGCTTTTGCAGAGGGGCAGGGCAGTTCAGCAACCAGAGCACGACAATGTTCTGCTTTCCAGGGTTAAAAGCCAGGGGGACCTTAATGCCCTGCAGAGGCTGTTCTAAGGCACTTAACAGAGTGTTTCTGATCTCTGCTCCACACACTTCATTGACATTAGGCCTTCTGCCTGCAATAACACACATTCTCCTGCCTCATGGAATGCCAGAATGAGCCGCATCCCAAAACCTCCCACCCACACAACCTCTGTGACACCACATGGGGGGAGCTGACTCTGCAGGAAAACACTGAACTGAACAAACACAACCCCAAGTGCAGTCCCCAGCATGCCCACCTCCCCTGGCACACACCCTGGAGGGACTTACAAGAGGTTTCAGTGCTGAGGGATGGGGCTATGATCGGTGACGGGGCATTGACTCCATGTGCACATTGAGCTTCATCTCGCTGTCGAGGATCTGTACCAGCTGCTGCATGGAGGGGAGGTGACCAGACTCCAGCTTAGACCACACTGGGACATCTGGCACAGAGCACACACGGGAGAAAAGCACCATTACACTGGGGGCACCAGAAAACAGGCAGAACCGGTGCAGACATGGAATTGAGGAGCTCTGGGAAGCTGTGAGATGGTACTGATCTATGGTGAGGAAAACACCTGAATCAACAATGCTTCCAACCTCTGGCCATGCTGAACCCCGGCCCAACTAGGAGAGCAGAGCATCTAGTGCTTCCATTGAGAAGTCTATCATATTGATAGAGAGGTGCAAAATATCCATTGATGTTCCTTTCAACCTGAAAAATCAGTACTGTTGCCCACCAGTACTGGTAATCCCATAACAGTAACAGATTCTTTAGGATTCCAAGGCTAAAGTGTGCTGCAGAACAGACAGGGAAAGCATCTAATTGGAGAGTACATGCCCCTAGCTGACGGTTTCTTATTTAACACACATCACATACACAAAAAGAATATAACACAGTTATTCCAAGGGACCAAATATCCCTCTGAGTAAGTTTTTACAGAGCTATTCTAGAATATCTGACATCTGTAAAAAGTGCTTTATAAGACAGCTATGATTTTCATAATTTATTATGATAGACAATAGAAGATTCTGAACATCTGAAGATCCAAAAGGATGGCAACCTCCACATATCACATTTGGGACATAAATTTCCTGACACTATCCCTTATTCTCCCCACCCCACAGCTCTAACATGTGAATATGTGACACCCCTCAAAAAAAAGTCTCAGCTTACCATTCAAAGTGATCTCAAAAGCCCCAGTGGACATACACTGGTTTTCAATCATGTTGCTCAGGAAGAAGACCATCATGCAGGCGTACACCTGGAAGGGCACAAAGATCCACACAGACCTCACCATGTCAGCCCCCCCTGCTGCTGTTCATGGGTGCCTCTGAACTCCCTCTGTGACCACTAAAGGTTCTCATCTACAGACCCCTCCTTTTCCCCCTCTGACACAGACTGTGCACCTTGCCTTCCCCAGAAAAGCACCAGACCAGCTCCAAACCCACCCAACTGGCAGCCCTCTGCACACCTCTGGACCCAGCACAGCCAGCTGCAGGGGGCTGGCAGTGTGACAGGGGAACACATGCTCCCAGACACAGCCTGTCACTGTCACAGCAACCTCCAGATGACACAGACAAGGGCCCAGCCACAATCAGCAGAGCAAGGCAAGTCACACGTGCACAGGAACCTCCCGCATGCCTCCCAGCTCCTCACCTGGAATTGTCTCTGTGTGTGGGTAAGGAGGAAAGGACAGCACCTTCAGCAGTGCAGCTCCCCCCTGACTGCCAGCACCTCTCTCATTTCCTTTTCCTGCTCACAGCACACTCACACAGCTGCAGCCCCTGGCACAGCGACAGCAGCATTAACCCCAGCCAGCCCAGCCAGGCACGGGGCTGGTCCCTTAATTTACCTGGGAACACCACAGCTTCTGGCCATAAACACTGGCCAGGGAGAGACCCAGGCTCTGGGCAGCTCAGCAGGAAGGTCTGCACACTTTAGTGTAGGGGAATAAATCTGGAATAAGGCCACTCTCAATCAGAGTGCAACACCCTGAATCTGCTGGCACCATCAGTACTGACTCATGGGGATATTCTCCCACAGTGTCATGCCACTCTGCTCTCCAAAAACACCCACAACATTTCAACTTCATTTTTCTAACGCCCTTCTAATTGCTGCCTGATCTATCAGGAGTCTGATGGAAGCATCAACTGCAAAACAGTTATGAGACAACAAAGAAGAAATGCTGTAAATTTAGTATCAACAATACTGGCTTGAAATGCTACTCTTGAGCCCTAAACAATAAAAAACTTTGATCATCTTTGTCAGCATGCTAAGCTCAGCTGCCCCTCTGCAGTAGCAGCAGCTTGGAAAGAGATCACAGAAGCACACCTGGGTTTGTCAAAAGCATAAAGCACAACAGGTAAGAATTATTCTACTGCAAGGTAAATCAGTCAGAACTGAGGGACTCACAGGGCACCCTCATGAAGTAACTCTGAAGCTGCTTTTTCAGACTAAAAGAAGCATGTCCTTTACCTTGTTTTCCTGGCCCCACTGCCAGATGCTTGGAGCTTGCATGCCAAAGAAAGCAAAGGGGTCCTTGCCAACGATGATTAAGCCAATTAATACTAGTTTGAAGACAGACAGGAAGGATGCTATGTGCCTGTTGGAGACAACACACACCAGTGACTGAAAGGTTCCGTTCCTACTTCACCATACACAATTGTAATTCACCTCACCAGGAGAATTTCAACAATGTACAGTCAAATGTTTCAGGGGAAGTACAAAACTTTGCAAGAAGGTTTATTTCACTGTAAAAAAACCCCAAACCAAATCAAACCAACAAAACAAAAAAGCAACACACATTAACAACAGCCCCAATAATGCCCTGCTTTTGAAAAGCACCCCAGAGATACACCTTCCTGTAAACCACAGACAGATTCTTTTGCTCCTCAGCAGACCTCAAATGGGACTTTGTGGATAGCAGGTAGTTTCTGAAGAAGCTGCTCCATACTACAGACATGTTTAACTGATAGGCACCTTCTCACAGAGCATTTCCCAGCGAGGCAGAGCTCCCCACAGCCAGCCCACAGCAAGGCACTGCACCCTGCAGCCTCCCACCACCACAACCCTGCCAGGAATCAGGCCAACCACTGCTCCAGGAGTCACCCAGTAACTATGGCATCACTCCCCAGCGTGGGCACACTGCTTTAACTAACAGGATTAACACTGTTTTGTCTTTTTCTGAATTTCTCTGGGCTTTCCCCCCACAGCTGCTGCAAAGGCCACTCTGGCAGCCTCTCCCTTGAGGTGAGCTCTCCCTGATTCAGATATCAAAATTCAACTTTCCCTTCTTCTGTGCCCATAGCCCATTAGAGGGCTAAGAGATCACTAAGTGCATAAGCCTGAGCAACAAACTGAATTTATGTCCAGATATGGCATGAAGAAAAGCTGGGAAAATTCACTGTTTCAAAAAAAAGCTACGTAATTTATTTTAGGCTGGATATGACAGGCCTCATCACACAGATATCCAGATAGTGACACTTGTATGAAAAACTAAGGCAGCTACCTGGAAGGCAGAAAATCACCACGCTTGTATGTAATCACAATAGAAAATTCCCTTTAGTTTACATTTGCAGTATCATTTCAATGTAAAAGCATGTGCTTGAGCACTGGACAGCAGACAGACAGCACACAGCATGAGATATATATGAGAGAGTACACAACTCATCTATAGACAGGTTGGGGAAGGTAGTTCTAAATCCCCTTTAGTTTACATTTTCAGTATCATTTCAATGTAAGAGCATGTATTTGAGCACGGGAAAGCAGACAGCCAGCACAGAGCACGAGTGACAGGCTCATCTATAGATAGGTTGAGAAAGGTAGTTCTAAATCCCCTTTAGTTCACATTTTCAGTATCATTTCAGTGTAAAAGCATGTGTTTAAGCACAGGACAGCAGTGACAGGCTCACCTATAGATGGGCTGAGGAAGGTAGTTCTCCCCCTCGATGCGGATGTCGGGGTACCGCTGGCTGATGACCCGCATGTACTCCTCAAACACCCGCCTGTAGCCTCAGGAGACACTGCACACAGACACACGGTCACCAGACACTGCCCAGCACCACCCACCCTGCCACAGCCCCTTCCAGCTAAAACAGACCTAACAGTTTTTATGGCACAGAGAAAACCTGCCCTGCAGTCAAATTACACATCACAAATCCCAACAGGTAAGCCCTGGGTGTGACACTGGTCTGCTCCACATCCCAGCACAGACACAGAGCCCTGGAAACACCCACTGGGCATCACATCACTCGCTTTCCCTGGAAAAATCTGTTAAGTTAGCATTAATTTAGAAAGTCCATGTAAGCAAGCCCCTGCTCTGTACCAAAAAAAAAAAAAAAATCTTCACACAGAAGTGTCTGAAGCCCTCTCTGGGACTGCCCAGACAGGCAGTGTCGCTCCCAGCCACCCCTATGTCAGGATGACACAGGAACTTCAGGAGTTAAATATTCCCGAGCTGTCCTCTGCCTCGCCTTTCGGAAGCCGCCCCTATAAACCTGCGGTAAACCGTCAGACCCCAAGCCCAGCGCTTTCCCCTGAGCACTCCTGCGGTGCCTTATGGACCCGCAGGGCCGGCCCGGGCTCTGTTCCGGCCAGGGCCTGGTGACGAGCGCTCCGGGCCCGTCGAGATTTTTTTCGCCCCGCAAACGGGCTCCGTGGGCCGGGGCCGCCTCAACCCCGCTCGGAGCTGTCGCACCATCGGCAACACCCCCGTAACGGTGCAAAGGTGCCCGAGCACACCGACCGCAACACGGGCACCGCATCAACACAGACACAGAATTACGGCCATTGCTAAGACATGGATTCCTCCCAAACGTTAGCCCCGCACTAGCACAACGCCACACACGGCACTAAAGGGGCCGAAAAGCGCGGTTCTATGGCGGAGGGCCGGAGGGTGGGACCCACTGAAAGCGCCGCCGCCCGCGGCCCGGTGCCGCCTCCCACGCTCCAGCAGGGCCGGACGCCTCGACAGGTCACCCGGGGCGGGGCGGCCTCCGGCCCTGGGGGTGGCCGCTCCAAAGACGACAAGGGCGAGCGAGGCCGCCGGAGCGCTGAGGGAAAGGAAGGGGAAAAAAACGAACGAACGAGGGAAAGGCGACGGCCCGGCGGACGCCGCCATTTTGGCCGCCGCCATC
>JBBMKD010000013.1:265350-291956 GCA_037834095.1 Argya squamiceps | reverse complement strand
CGCAGGCCCCGCTGCGCCACGGCCGGAGCCGTCGGTAACGGGCGGGGAAGGGTCTGAGGAGGGGTCCGGGGAAGGGTCTCTGCTCCAGGCGGAGAAGGCCCCGGGGAAGGGTCTCTGCTCCAGGCAAACTGCACAGCGCCGGCCGCAGCCGGGAAAGGGCCGCTCTGTGCTCACCTCACCTGGCACCTGCCCCAGAGCCGCCTCACTACTGTGCCAGCCTCCTGCACACGCTCCCCTCCGAGCCCGGGCTGCGACCTTGAAGCTCTCCTCAGTAAGCATCTCCTCCGCATCCTCCTCTGTTTCCATACCGTTTTGATCTTCTGTCACATGGTCTCCGAGACGCCGGGCCGAGCTCGGAGCCAGCTCTGCCCAGCTTCACTGCATTTAGACCATTCCGTGATACCAGGACCGCAGCCCGCTCCCAGCCCGTGCTAAGGCACACGTAGCAGCTGAATCCCTTCTCTTTATACCAGATCTATGGAATAACCTCGAAGACACGTGTTAGAGCAGCGCATCTGTTCTGGAGAGCCGGAGCCCGCAGCCAGGCAGACCCCGGGCGCGGCGATCCCGCGGCAGCCCCGAGCACCGGGAGCAGCGGGACAGGGGGCGGGGGGCTCACGGCAGCGCACGGGGCAGCACCAGCCCTGTGCCACCGAGACTCTCTGCCACCTGCCGTCACACATCTGCCGACACCACGGCGCTCTCACTGTGAGAACTGCTGCTCCTTTTCCTCAGGCTGCCTCTCGAAAAGAGCCCGCAGCATTCCCAGGCCTTTCCTGCCAGCTCACAGTGCTCTCACAAGCGGAGCTGCTGCCCAGAGCTGAATATAGCTTACCTCTGGGAGAAAACTAAACACAAAAGCAAACCTGACAGGAGCAGAGCAAAGAAAAGCTTTTCTAACAGGATCAGTTCAATCTTTGTTTCATCCCCTTTTTCAGATTTAATAAATGCTTTTTGCTTTCGGAGAAAGAGCCTCTGCAGCACCCCGCTGTGAGGGATGTGCCTGTCACTGCCTCACCTCGCACACAGCGGAACAGCCACTCCAAGGGCAGCAGAGCTGCCCAGGACTGCCCTTCCTCATAGCTCAGTGCTCCCCTGCTCCCAGCAGAAAAACAAAGACCACCTGAGTCAGGTTCAGATGTCTCTGTTCTGTTTCTCTCAAAACTGAACTGACAGAGTGTATCCTCGACAGAAGTTTTAATCAACTACTCACCTGAGGGACTCCTGTTCCCAGACCTGGTTTGTCCCTTTTTTCTTCCTTTACCAGGATCATCCTCACTGAACCGCTGGAGCAAACCACTGATGGCACTGGAGAGGAAACACACAAAGCTACTGGAGTATTTTGCTATCTAATCTATGTGCGCTAAGTTCACAGCCGTGCTCACAGCACAGGGGTGCAGCAGGCAGAAAACACCAATCCACACCTAATGGAAAGATTATTTTGGTGTTATTTCAGCAAGAACTTTTTAATAAGCACACATCACATGGTTTGTTTGAACTGTGCTGAACTGATGCCTACCAGTGAAGGAAGAAATGCTTCTCAGTTTCTGGGCCATTGACACTTCTTTGAGATCTGAACACACCAAAACTTGCAGTTTCCACTGTTTCTTCTGTTTTACCTCAGACATAAACCTGAGCAGAGTTAGGGCTGCTAAGGGTTCAGTTAGATGTGCTAAGGTGCTGAGGCAGACACTCCCAGCAGTGCCACAGCAGGCCAAGGTGTTCATTTAGAGCCATCAGTGCAAACCTAAACCCCTAAACAGCCACTGACAGCATCAGAAGATGCTTCTCCTGGAAGAGAAGAAACCAGTCTGTCACATGGGAAGTGGTAACCCTGGTACTGGTCTGTTACTGCCTCACTGACACTGCATTTCTCCATTTTGCTCAGAAAAGATCTACTGAATTTAATTATACTGCAACAACATCTACAGCCAAAAAAGTCAACAAAACTGGTTTAATTTCAGAAAATGTGTTAAAATATATATATATTTGTACATCAATTTGACACACTGCATTAGTTTACACAAATGATGGTCTTTCTTGAAACTGTATTTATGAAATGTACATTTTTAATTTAAATACTCAGTATACACTGCATTTAATCTGCATGTTGCATTTATTAAATACATTAAATCTGCAATGTAACAAAACGTTTTCTGCATACGAAATTCAAAACACCATTTTAAATGAACAAAAGATGGCTCACTTCATTTATTTGTTTTAACAACTAGTGCCTAGCACACTAGCTTAGCTCCACCAACACCAGCTGTTCTTTCTCTTTATTGACATTGTTCACAGACTAGTACATATTACACTAAGAGTGCTGGATAAAAACATGAGGTACGGAAGTGGTTCAAAGATTACAGGTCATGCAGATCATGCGAGACAGCAAAGAAAGTTGTGAATGAGAAAACACTAAATAAAAAATACATAAAGAATGTGCATTATAAAATAAAATTAAAAAAAAAAAAAAAGAAAAACCAAACCAAAACAAAAAACCAACAACCAACTCAATTACACAGCTTTGCTTCTTTGGTTACAAAGTAGGTTGAACAATTTCACAGCTTTTTATTCCCACCCAAAAAACCAAACCAAAAACGAAATGTCAAAAAGCAGAGGAATCATGGCCCCTTTCTCTCTATTAGAAAGTAGAAACAGAAATGAGCAAAGTTTTCTTCATCAAAATAGCCCATCACTTATTTATTATATCACAAGGACTGGTGACTACCTGTACAGATGCACTATGGTCTTCATACTTACACTCTATACAAAATTTACATTCAAGCTGGATCTTTACTACCGTAAATAAATACCAAAGGTCAATTGCCATTAGTGTTAGAAATATGCCAGGATTCTTTGTTCAATTATTGCCTAGACATTGTATCTATTAACGCAATCCCATCTATCATTTTACCCATACAGACATTTATTTAAAAAAAAATTTCAAAAGTTCTGTGACATTGTTCATGTACATTATGAAAATAGCAGCCCTGTAATAAATAAAACAAATAAATGAAACTAACATAGGCAAATGTTACTTATATGAAAAGAACAGTGGCTCTGAAGAGGAATCGTTGCTCCTTACCAGACAGCAAGGCTCAAAGCAACCCAGGAGCAATGGGAACCTCAGAGAGCCACCCGAGCTCCACCAGCCCTCCCTCCCGGAGCCCAGCGAGGGGGCCAGGCTCCAGGAGGACGTGGGGACACAGCCCAGCCTGGGGCAGCTCTAGGAGGGTGATTGTCTAATACTGAGAAGGCCAAAGACACGAGAGAAGCAGGCTGCTGGCACGGGGACGGGGCTGCTCACGCCGAGGAGACGTTGGGCTGCGCGGGCTGTGCGGGCGCCGCGCTGCCGGGGGCGGCCTGCTGGCTGGACAGCTGCGACAGCTGATCGTTGTTGGACAGGGATTTCAACAGTGCATTTTCTCGTTCAAGTAAAGAGTTTCTTTCAACTAATTCTTTTATTTGTTCCTTCAGGACTTCCACTTCTTCTCTCACTGCGTACATCAAATGGCTTTTCACTAGATCCTGCAAAGAACAAGCGCACAGTTACACCGCGGGAAAGGATCCTTCATCCCAGCCCCAGGACTTACTGCTACTGCTTTCACTGCAGTAAGCCTGGAAAAACAAAGCACCCATCACCAAAAATTTATGAATAAATCAGCCTTTGAGCACAAATAACCCAGCCGTTTTGTGAAGTGAGCCTGGTATCAAAAGCTTTTGTCTCCAGCACTCCAGTTATGTGGAAGCCAAGGATGGGTCTGTGGTTCTCATACACTGAGGTGTATGAGAACCAAATCAACAAGAAAGCTTTCACATCATCAGAAGCAAAAATCCAACAGCTCTAACTGAAGCTGAGCAGCGTGTTAAGGATGGCATACCTGACCCTTCAAAAAAACTAAAAATTAACTTGGCTAGAGTGACAGACTGAAATATGCACTATATTTTCAGCACTCCAGTCACCTTGTTCACAGCAATTTTTAAGAGAATTAACTGAAAGACATTTCTGGGCCAACAGTAAAAGCAATAATGGTTTGTGGTTGTTCACAGTTCATACAGAAAATCCTTTTTTCAATTGATGTTCTCAGTCTGACCCACCTGGAGGAATATCACAGCCTCAGAGAAACACAATAGAGCAGGAAACTTATGCTCAGTTATGAACCACATTAATCCTATTAGAAATAACTTATATTTTACTTACCATTGCCTGTTCTATTTTGTTGTCAATGGCAACAACACTTGCACCAGACGCACTGTAAATACAATGAGAAAACTCTGTGAGTGTTATTGTATCACTCAGGTAAAACTATGCATCTGCAGGACTCCTGAATCATGCTGTCACTGGAAGGCTGAAGCTTAGAGTCAAGAATTCAGTATACATTCACAGGGGGTGTCCCATGTCCCTCCCACCTCTCACCCCACCCAGCTGCCCAGTAGAGTTGTGACTCACAAGGAACACTGCTCCTTCAGTTTATACCTTCTCATGCTGGGCTAATGACACCCAGAACCATAAAAACACATTAGAACAAACACTAAATCAACTGCTTTGATTCCTGGCCTCATTTTCCAGCTTTCTTCACCGAGGAAAACAAGAACTCATGGGATATTAACGGGATTCTTACCACTAGCATTATTTCTTCCAAACTGTTTTTGTAAAGCAATGAAGAAAAAATCCTGTTAGAATATTTTTACTCTGGATTCACTTGAGTCCACCTTCCAGGTAAGGAGCTCCTGGCTCAGCACTGCCCCTGCAGCCTGTGGCAGCAACCAGCAGGAGGGTGAGACACGACCAGAGCCCTGAGCCCTGTGGCCACTCCTGGCTCCCAGAGAATCCTCCCTGGATCCTGTCTGACAGCTGACAAACACAAGGCCGTGGGTCACAACTGGGGCCAGGCTTGCTCCACACTGCTGCACAGTGTCTACTAGCACACCTCAGTACACTGTGAGGTGTGTATTTACTGTGCCAACAAGATCCCAAACTGCATCTCTGAATGCTGCATGACAGAAATCCAGCCCTCAAAAGCTGGGGCCTGTTTCCAAGTCATGGCACAGGCACACAAGCCAGTCCCTCACTGGCAGCTCTGGAGCTGGGATTTCAGCAGGATGGGGTGTCCTTGTTCTCCCACAGACTCTGGTGTCTGTTCAGAGAGGAGCTGCAGCTCTCCCCGGGGCACCCAGGGGCTGCAGCCATCTCCCCTCAGGCTCTCAGGGTCCCGTTTCCCACCCAGCTCTGGTCTGACAGGCATCAGTTCCTGGGCTGTGACAGCCCCACCAGTGAGAGCTGCTGATAACACTCCCAGCCATGGGCATGGCTATCAGCACTGTGCAGCCACGTTTAGTACAGTTAACATGGGGAAAATGCAAGGGTTGCAGTCGTGCCGGAAAACTCGCCTCACTGGAATTGTGCAACACACCAAAAATCAAGTGTTAAGGAAAAAAAACACCCAAGGCTTTTTTACAAAGAGTATGGCAATGTGCTCAGCAGGGCTAGTCACAGATGTGAAACACAGCTCAGCTCCTGAAGAGTGATACTGGTCAGAGAAGTCAATTTTAAGCACTCCCGCAGGACCAGCACTGGGCTTTTACAAGCAGAGGGCATCAAGTTTGCAGACTGAGGGAGTAATTCTTTCCTCAATTTCTATGGAGCCAATCTTGAAACCTAAACCAAAAGTGCTGAACACCCATTTCAGAAGAAAACTGTTCCAGTCTCTTACTGTCTTCTAAGCCTCTTTCAAACCCTGAATCTCCTCAGAATAAAAGCTATTTATAACTCATGCCAAGGGAAGTATTCCTTTCCACGTTGAATTAACCTGCATCAGACTCATCTGGCACAGTCAGAAGTATCTGTGTTCATAAACCACAAAACCCCAAGACTGCATGTCCTCTCACAGTCCTTCATGGACACCACTCCACAGGTCAGATGAGGCAGCTCTAAGAGGCAGGACAATTAAAGCAAACACCACACTTGGCACTGGGATCTACTTCCCCATCTTTGCAGCACAACTTTTGTCAATACCCATCTAGTCAAACAGGAGACTGGAAGTTTGTTCTTCCATCCCCGTTTCAGCTATTCTGTATTCAGCTATAGGAAGCTCCACACTGACAGAGGGTGTCTCAGTTTGCCACCAGGATAAACCTAAAAGCTGACTACACTTCATGTCACTTACTAAAAGCAGATGAGAATTAGCTGCTGTGGTAGCACAATTCCCACATGATTTTATTTTTATTCATCTGACAGTGTTCCCAACACCAAGCAGCTCCTGTGGGACATGCATGAGCACAGCCCCTCCAGTGACAGCTACTCTCATGGGAAACTCCAAATGTGCTGCCAAATCTTAAAATTTTCTACTTTTCTCAAATCCTAAACTCTTGACATCAAATTCCAGTATGCATAAAAATATTTTATCCCATGACTGCAGAATGACATTTATGAATACAATCCAGTCCTTATGAAAAGGCCAGGAAGAAACCCAAAAAATCTCTTAAATAAGCCTTTTTGGATGACTGAATGGAGAGAGTCTGACACATTCTGTGAGTGCACCATCCACTGTAGAGCCAATGCCCCAAACTGCAAATCCTGGAATTTAGCTCTTGTAAAAAAAGGCCAATTACTGATTGCTCGAAGAGCTACAGAAGTCTGACAATTATTGTCAAAACTGCAAAAAAATCCACTCCAAGTACCATTGGGCAGATGAAGGGGTGCATTAGGCATGTAATATTTGTTTTCAACAGTAAAAACCCCACCCCACACTGAGCTTCTGCATCCCACCAAGTATCAAACAGATACACTGAACTCTCCATTTTGACTTGGACCTCCCAGTTAAGGTCCTGTCAATGAAGGCTCTACCCAAAAAGATGTTATACTGGTACACCAAGTTCACACTGAAGCCCACAAGGTACACAGCAAGATTTCCTGTCAGCAAAAACATCAAAGGCCCCCCAAGCACAGTTTGTCATTCCCAGACATGGATGGTAAACCCAGTGTTCTCCTACCTTAAACACCAGGTAGACAAAACCCCATTTTGTCAGAGAAATCCTCATTTCGGTGGTTTAAAAAAAAAATCTCAGTGGCTTTTGCTTTACTTATTCAATTGTCTTTATCTCATCTAACAAGTTCTCTCACTTTTCCTCCTCTGGGAGGAGGGGGAGCTGATCTGGCTCCATGGGGCTTAGAGCTGGCAGGATGAAACCAAGACAGCCCTTTTTGGCAGCCAGCATGGGGCTGGAAGGGTTTGAGATAAGGACAGATTTGACTGGAATGTTCTGGATTGAATGGACAGCTGCTCCTGCTGTGCAGCTTTTGCCTGGACTCTCCCGTGCTTGCCCTGAGCTTGCTTGCCTGAGTCTGGCAGAGCCCATTGCCTGTTAGTGGCCACACTCTGCTCCCACTGCTGCCCCATTGCCCTTATCACCTCACTGCCATGCCTGGAACACTTGATAACAGCCACCAGCATGTGCCTGGGCTGGCAGTGGTTCATTTTTAGATATTTCACAGACCTCAGTAATATGTGTATTTTATGGCAATGCTGGATACATTAGGAGTGAGTTATGCAGAGTCTACTTTGGCACAGTCAAGCATTAGGCAAGGTAATAGTGTTTCACACCTAAATGAGACTGAAATCCTACTGACTGGATAATGTCAGCTAATTCTGAAGCTTTTCAGTCAGTAACACGAAACACTCTGTTCGGCTGTATTAATGATTATCTGTATACTGCTATCCTAAGGAATTTCTTGACACCAAGTTATCCCCCAAAAGACTGCCATAACGCAGGAGTTTTCTTGCTTTTTAGATACACGAAATGTATCACATGTCACAGCTGATCCTACAGGGCAGAGCACATGGCACACCAAAGCTCTGTCCAACAGTCTCTGCAAGACAAATCCTCCTGGAAGGCACCACATGTGCTTCACTTTAAGTCACTTTAAGTCAGAAAGGTGTCACCAATCGTCTGACAGACATGCCCAGGTCAAGTGACCACCCCAGCAGCTCTTCTCCCTTTTGCTGTTACTTATTTGAATCAAACAACCTTTCTGTAGACACCAGTAAGGTACACTGGAGTGCTCCCACTTGTTCTGCTTACAAGTGAGCTAAAGCCCTGTGGTCATTTATTCTTTCCCCCCACTGTTAACTCATTTATGAGCTACTGTCTTACCACTGGTTAAGCTATTCAGTCTATCCAGAGAAATGTTTTCTGTTCTGGAAAGAGTCAAGGCCTATTTAATTAACCTCCATCATAAAGAGATTTTTTAATGATGGCATCCCAATGCAATTCAATCATCTATCCGGCCTGGAAAGAGGACCTGTGTGAGTATTGCAGACGTCCATTATTTTTCTATGCCAAAGCCATTTGAGAATGGGGGATAATCTGAGGCAGTGAATTCACCACCTCAGGAGTTCCCACACACATTTTGTGAGTTCATTTATACTGTGAAGGTATAATGTTTCACACATAAATTCAGTGGAAACAAATTCTACTACTTTAAATTAAAATTTACCAATAATGTCTGTGCTTTTAGGCAGACCCTAAAGCTGGTATTGCACCTTTACTGTGCAAAGACAACCCAGGCCCAGAAGAGCAATCACCCAGACTCACATTAACATGCCAAGAAGTCACTATTCCCCTTCTTAAACCACACCAGCTGATAAGACCAACACATGAGACTTGTGCCTTCAGCAACACCTGTGTGAGCACTGTGCAAGGAAACAACCCTGCTAATGTGTCAGTAACAACCAGTATCCCCCTAACACCGGTTTAAGTGTCACCAGCACTCTTCCTGCCACAATGTGTTGGTGAAAAATAAAAGTTTCTATTCACTGGACCAATTCAGCAATCTCTTGTTCTCTACTGAAGTCTCATGCAGCTAGCTCTGCTGATTTCAGCAGGTTCCCAATCACAGCTACTCATAGGGGAATAATCCATATCTGTTAGAAAAAATACTAGAATTACATAGAAAGGTTTTCTTTTTACACCAAGTTCTCCTAAGCCAAGCCCCTCAGGTTCACAAAGTACTTCTGAAAGAGCTGCAAAATGTGACTGAGAGCTCACTGCCAGCAGACTCAGTGCTCTGCAGTGTGTCATGCCCCACATTTTGTGATGGGCAAACAAAGGATTCTGAGGAAGTCACACGAGCCTATTGTTTCCATAGCAGTGATTTTTCTTTCCCAAACCAGAGATGACAAGAAGAAGCCCCCCACCATGTTGTTATTCCAGCCCCCACTGTGTCCCGCCCAGCTCCATCCCCAGGGCTCCCACCCCAGCTGCACTGCTCACTGATGCCCCTGGCATTCCCCCCACTAGCTTCTACTGGAAGTTTATAGCTGAAACCTTCTCAGTTTCAGCCATCCAGTGAAGGAAAGCTGCCTAA
Source organism: Argya squamiceps (assembly GCA_037834095.1). Taxonomy (NCBI): domain Eukaryota; kingdom Metazoa; phylum Chordata; class Aves; order Passeriformes; family Leiothrichidae; genus Argya; species Argya squamiceps. The sequence goes on along the minus strand of JBBMKD010000013.1, from coordinate 282,589 downwards.
TGTGGTCTTAAAATCCAGTAACTGCAGTATAAACGCAAAACCTACAAAATCCTGTCAGAGACTTGAGAATTTGAATGGATTTAAAATTGAAAACATGCATCAATCCTGATGAATTTCATTCTATGTTCTCACAAACACTTGTTTTTACCACAAAGAGTTCACCAGAAAAGATGCAAGGTTATTTTGAAGGCTACCTGAATTTAACGTTCCTCTGTGTCCCACATTTCCAGCATTTGCTTCAGGCATTCTACATAAACCTTAGATTTGTGAAGCCTCCATCTTAACAATTCATTATTTGATTTTAGGGCTTTTTGAATTAGTTTCCTCATCTTAAGACTTATTTTGAGGCATGAAAGTAGAGAAACAGCTAAAGGCTAGAACACAAAGTGACCTTTTGGTCTACAAACCAAGCGTGTACTCTAAGCCCTGAAGTTTGTTCCAGTGAAATAACAAAGTCCATGACACCTAAATATCAACTCTGTTCCATAAATACAGGGAAGTGGCATCATCCAAAGCTTAAAGCAAAAACATAAATTTGTCCAACTTTCTGCTGAAAAAGGAAGATGTGCCTTGAAACTGAGCTTAATGCCAGCACCCCAGCAATAGAAAATAATTTTTTAAGAAAGAGCAGGACACTTAGCATTACTTATAACCTTCATCATTGTACAGTATACAAACTGTTGCCAAGCAAACTTTAAAAGATTCAGTGGAGCTGTGCAAGTTGAGAAGCTTTCAAGTCAAATACAGCCAGGACAGTGATGAAATGGTTATCAATACTTCAACAGCCAAACAAAATTTACATTCTACACAGCTTGTTAAGCAGCAGTTTTGACAAGCCAGAGCAGCACAAAGCATTAAATCACATCACTAGGACTTTGACTTAATGCTGACAAAAAAAAAATTCCCTCAAAATCATTAAAGCACAGGAAAGAAACAGTTTGCAGCTACTGATGAATTAGTAATGCACTTCTCTCAAGTCCTATCCATGCCACGTCAGACTGCTGCACTTCACTGCAGTTTCTTGCCAGGAGTTCAATGCCAACTGTGGAGATTTACTTTGTCCTTCTCACAGTCCACCATGTTCCCCATCCAGCTTTACTTGAGCAGAATGAAAGTAAACCAGGAAACTTCCTGGTTTAAAGATAGAAATATCTTAACTTTGCCAAAATTGTGTTTAAACATAGTATTTTCATGATGTGTTTTCTGATACAGGACTCAATGCCAAAAAGTTTCCTCTTTTTGAAAAGGAAACTATCAATATTTCAGCACAGGTCAGCTAGGAGCTGACTGGCATTAAACTCTGAGCTCACACATCACGTATGATACATGCAAAATGGAAGGAGGAAGAAAAGAAGTCACGTCATATTTTAGAGTTTAGTTCCACGTTTCAGCACAAATATTTCACTTCCATGACCACTTTCACCTCTTCAGACTGCAGAAGGCCAGTATGGAGTTCACAGGCAGCAGTTGTGTGCAAACACAAACAATGAGAAAGTGGCATAGAGCAAAGCAGTTCATGCATACCTCAGCATGTCTGCATTCCATACTCAAGCATCCATACCTATCCCAGGAGGCCTTTGACTCGTGTAACTTGTTGAAATGGAACGCTTGGTAGAATGCAGCTGACGGATTCCTATGAGATCCAAGAATCAGACAGACACATTGAAAATGGGTACGTAATAAAAACACCAACTCTCTTAATTCAACCTGCATTACAAAACGAACTAGCTGTCCAGACAGGTTAAAATAATGTCTGTAAGCCCTTGCTGTTTCTATGGCTTTGCATTAAGGACACAAGGATCCAAAACAAAACAGCAATTCTCCAGCCCTATGGATTTTCAGGCTAAATCAAGCTGCTCCTGTACAAAGATGAGACTGTAAGGCCAGCAATGAGCATCTCCCATCCTGCTGGCAATGCTGGAGAGGTCTAGCTGACCACTACCCTAATGCCAGACATACCTAAACCCAAGAGACACCTTTGCCATTTTTGGTATGTCCCAAACTACCTCTGCACACAGCACCCAGTGTTTCCATACTACTTAACCCCCCCTGCTTTATACTCAAAACAGCTGATTCCTCCAAGGGGACCTGCAAGTCAGAGCTCAATATGCCACATTCAAACTACAACAGATCAAGTTACAACTGCTGTAGTTGAAACAGCTAAAAACGAAAAATGGAAAGTCAACTACCTTTGTAAGCAGCTCTCAGTCACCTCCCCACTTCCCCTTCCCGAGGTGCAGGAGGGCAGGAGCTGATGGAGGCCCCTGGCCATGCACTCATCAGTGGCTCTCACAATCACAGAGCACAGTAACCTTGCTGAAAACCCAACACTGCGGCCACATTCCAGCACCACTGCCAAGGCCCTGAGGCAGCCCCATGATGGCAACTGTACTGACAGTGTAATTAGAAAATCTTACTTCTCCAAAGCCTCATCTGAAGGTTTGTTGTGAACTAGATACTGGATGATGCACACAGTTCTCAGCAGAGAACTTAAACTGAAGCTTAGAAACTCCCTTCCTCAAACTGCTCATCCTCACATGGGCAGAGCTACACCAGCCCTACAGACAAATGCAATAACCTTGCTGAGAAATCTTCAGAAATGCAAGCATGAGTTCAAATTCCTTTTAGAACCAGTTTTAAAATGAGAGGTTTATATCAACATTGGAAGTACAGGTATCAATCCCTTTTCTAAGTTTATGGCATGAATATTTCTAAAAACAACTGTCTTAACTTACTTAATTATTTCAATTAAAGCACAATTACTATGCAGTAAAAATCACAAAAAAACCCCAAAAACATCACAGAAGCAGCACCATAACAAAACACTATCAGAAGTAATTAGCTTCTCATGGCATGGTGTATACCAAAAATCTTGCAAAGGATAGTGGTATTTGTACATCAGCAATGATCAGGAAGTGTGAGAGTTTGAAGTGTCTGTCACTCCTTTTCCCACCTTCAGCACTGTACTCTTCAAAAAAAAAATAATCCATGCGAATCTGGAATTTAGCTTAAAACCTGTTAGAGAAGTTGCTTGATGGAAACTGATAAACACCACACTCCAATGTTGGTAACATCCACATTTTCCTAAGCACTGCACACAACTCAACAAGTAATTACAGGAAGAGCAACACAATAGCTAAAGGACATTTGTGTAATAGGACTTCACATGTGGAAAGCAATTGGCATGTGTAGGTCAAGAGAGCATTCCTTTGCTGAAAGGAAGGCCCAGGCTCTTCTTTCTAAAGCAGCTGTCAGGAGTATGTACAGTCCCTTCCTCAGAATGAGGCTGTAAACAGAAAGTCATCTAACTTCCAAGACAAATTTACCTGTAGCATATAGAGCCATGTTGCTACTGTTAGGTATAAAAAGTGATTTATAACCACACAGCATGCATTCTATATAGTCTGTTTTTATATTGATAGCCTCTATGCTCTATATTTTTGTACTATTCTTAAGCAAGCATGTAAAAAGATATGAAAAATTTTTCCTTATTACATTCTCATTTGTAACCCCTACTGTTGAAATTGCTTTTGCATTACTTCAGACAAATAAGAGAACCTTTTCTACTCCATAGCTATATATTTTTAAAATAATTAATGGGGGGGTGTGTACCTAAACAGGAAAAGCAAATCCACAGAGGCAGCATGAATGATGCCTCGCACATAGATCTGAACTAATATGGACTGAGTTTCAGACTGCTGAGGCATCTAGTTTAACCGTAAGAAACAGTGAAAGGTTAGAGAATGGCTAAAAATGCCTTTCTATTTGCAGAAACAACTGAGAAAACAGCTTACAGAGCAGTCAGACCTAGGCTGCTGCTGCTGTGCCACAGCTGCAGCCCCACAAGTGCTCCTGACACTGCCCTGAGGGAATGCAGGGACAGCCCGGAGCAGAAAAGCAGACTGCCCGCGTCTCCTCCCTGGCAGACTGCCAGCCCTGAGGCCAGCGCTCAGCCCCAGCCCTCGGCAGACTGGCACAGGGGAGCTGAGGGCCAGACAGGACAGGAATGCCCCACATGCTGACCTCTTTTTCTCTGGAAAAAGCAACCACCTACCCTTCCAGAGAAGGTACTCCACAACTTCTCTTCCTCCATCTCTGGTGAGAGAAACCAGGTATCCCCAAGGGTACACGGGCTGCATTTCATTCCCAGACTATGACAGACAACCAGCTTAGGACACTTAAACATTCAAAGTGTATCTCAGGTGGCCAAAAATGCCTCCATGTCTCTGTAGAAAGTCCTACAATACATCCTGCATTTATGTCCTTTAAAAGCTCATGAAAGCCAATATTCACAACTTACTTCCATGCTCTAGTTTCTAAGAACAGTTTTCAAGCAACAGAAAATTTGATCCAAATTTAAAGAAGGACAATTTACTCAGTTCTCTGCATGTCCAGGACATCAAGCTGTCCCTTTAAAAGGGAAGCTTAGACCTCATCCCAAGTCTCACATCACAGCTGGAAGTGCATCCTCCCACTGCCATTCATCGGGACAATATGCCAAACACAAACTTCACCCTTGAGAGCTCTGTTCACTAGAAACCATGCCTGTGAAAGCTGCAAGTATACACATGAATGCCTTTGGGTTCAAGTAATGATCCTGGCTTTGGACTGGATATCAGCCCAACATACAGAGGCTGCTGCACTGATGCCTTTTTACCAGCTACTTCCTTTGAAAGAAATAGTAACATCATTGTTCATGAACAAGTTCCAATCTTCAAACTACTTACCAACCTCAGCAATTGAGGGCAACAACAAGAAGAACACATGAAAAATAGCACTTTTTTGCCCAAATAAAAAATTCATACCACCTCAGACAGTTCTCTCTCAATCTCACTGAGTTATTTTCTTTAGGTTTGAGAACAGGAATGATACAAAACATTCAAAAGGCCTAAGTACCTGTCTTTGAAAAACATGAAAACAACAGGTCAGAGACAATCCATGCTCAATACCTCTAAGGAAAACCAAAGAAGAACAGGAGCACATATTTATTACTCAGACAGCAGCAAGCTCACATGGGTAACCTTTACAGAAGTTCATTTCAGCCAAAATTCTGAGAACATTAACAGATCTCATACAGAAAGCCACAGGAGATGTGACCACAGCATAAAATTAGTGGAGCTTTTACCACCACCTTGCATGATATTTGTGTTGGTAAGAGCTCAGCTCACACAAAGCCAGTCCACCACTGGCAACTACTCTGTGCACGGGGCTCTCCAGGGCTGCAGTGGGAGGGTCATTCATCAGTGCTCTCCCGGGGTCTCCTCCAAGTGTGTTATGGATACTTTAATCCATCACTTGGGCACTGCAGTACCACTGTCTCTATACCTGCAGATGATCTGCAAGCACTCTGGACAGCAGGAATAGAATTCAGGAAGATCTTGCCCAGTTGGAGCAATGGTCTGAAATAAAAAGGGTGCAATTCAATAAGGATGAGGGGGAAGCAGTAAGCTCTGGTAGCAATAACCAGCTGCACAAGTAAAAAACATGAGTAGCTGACTGCAATTCCACAGAAAATAATTGAAACAGAATATAAAAAATAAAAGCCTTGCAAGGGTGTCAAACCTCTACACAGGATGTACAGAGAGTATCTGAAATCTTGCTTTATTCAGCCTGAGCTTTTAGCTTCAGTTTCATGGCCAGGTTTGGATAGCAGCAGAAGGATATATGCCTACCTATTCTCATAACCCTGATCCTAGAAATAAGGTCATTAATCATGTAGTAATGCATCAGTAGGATGGGGAAGTCAACAGCAGTCTTCCAGCTCCCATCCTGTGCACAGAGCTATAGGAGCTGGGCATTTTGCCCAAAAAGGTGTTCTTTGGTCACATTTATCAAAGGAAGCTCACTAGTGGAACTTTGTACATCTGTGTTGCTGTTAGAGAGCCAGAATTGAATCAAGCACGTGGAGAAAGAAGTGATGCAAAGACATCTTGAAGAGGGAATCAGCAAACTAACATATTCAGCCTTTTTAACATCAGAATTACTATTGAATAGGTAAGAGACCCAACAGTAAGGTAAACATGCTTTCTGAGTTCAAGAGAACTGTCACCACACACAGATATGTTTGTGCACTAAAGGACAACAAATGAATCCCTCCTTAGTATCTGCAGTTTATAAAAGATTGGATGTGCTTTCAGCCAGAAGTATTTCAGACCCAAGGTAGTTTTCAGCTCTGTGTCTCAGTGCTCCCCCAAAGGGCTGTTTACTGGGGTACTGACTGTGACCTGCAATGGGGACTGATTCCAGCTGGTCTCACAATTCCAGCACTTGGCAGGGCTCATCTGGGACTCTGGGACCAGGGACTTGATGGTCACTTGATCACAGTTTACCAGGGAACTCACACCACAGTTTATGTCATTTTGAGATGATGTTCACACTTGTAACAGAATTCCTTCTCTATCCTTCTCCTTTTAAAAGACGTTTCACTTTATTTTTAGCACCTACTATTTAAAGCAGCTGCAACTTTGAATGAGCTTTCTTTCATAAGACTCAATCCACAGAACAGTAACTGGAGCACAAACCTCTGCAGGAGAAAACTGACAGGGACTAAATGTGGGGGAGTCAATGCAAAATTAAGGAAAATAACATCTCAAGTTCTGAAGCAATGTGTTTAATTGCATATTCTGTTCATGCAGTTCCTTAAAGCTATACATACCGTAAAAGATCAGCAAGAACTCCAAGCTCTAACACTCAGTTTTAGGTGCATTCCAGCTACAGATAAGAGGAAAGGCTGACTCAATGACCAACCCACATGACAGTTTTAGGGACAGTGGCTCTCAAAACACAATGGATTTAAAGGGGTTTCACAGGCTATCACAAAATAAAAATATTGTAACAGCATGGAGAAAGCACACTGCAGGGAACTGATCTTCATTAGAAAACCCAAAAGCAGTAGCCCATACTTCTTCACCTTGCTCTCAAAAGAAGATTCTGGAAAATGATTTCCAGCAGTGACTAGAAGTCTCTAAGAAGAAGGAAATGCAGACAACTGTCTCAAATGCACAGACTATGAAGTCTGGCAGGGGCGTTTCACTGATCACTTGCCTGCTCTGTTGAAACACTGGCATCATCCTTCCCCTGCTCTGTGTGGGCTTGAGTATTTAAAAACAACACCAGGAGTATTTTTCAACCCCTACCAATGCTAGTACTTGTTTTATGTAATTATGTGATTTTAGTAAGTAATTGATAATATAATAATAAAAAAAATGTTTCATTATTACCTGTACTGGGTAATAACCAAACACTATTTCTGAAGGAGCTTTGCTGAAGAGTTCAAATAGTGGATTCCAGTATGACTATTTAATACTAATCATAGAAAGAATACAACAATCTTCTAAGTATCTTCTCATTCCTGATTTCAACAGCTGCAGCTCAAACCTCTGGAGTCCAGTTCTCTTGGGTGGCACAGATTGGTCCCCAAGCCTCAGGAGTGCTGCACAAACTGTAATCAAACAGCTTTATGGTTCCCAGGATCCAGTGATGACCCTTTCCATCCTCAACATGCTGCTTTCCCACCTTCCAAAGGCAGGCTTGGTGCACTCCTGTCCCAGCCAGGTCCCCACGGCTCTCCTGCTCCTCCTGTCCCAGGCAGCACTGCCACAGACACGTTAATTAACACACCACCTGCTAATGAAGCACGGCTGTTCTGTGAAGGCTGCCAGGGCTGTCAGTCAGCCTGAACTTTAATTACATCATCTTACAAACTGAGAACTAATCTGAGAGCTTCTGTTCTTAAATCAAAACATGTAACAAGCGTAAGGTTTCTTGTACTAATGATTTGTCTTCTCACTGGATGTAGGCAACCTTCAGTTCTTGGAGGGAGGATACAGAACAAAGTAGTTCACATGACACACAGCTTGGCTTCCAGGCAAAAAGAAATCTGCAGCAGATCACATTTTCAGAGAGACTTAGTGATTACAAGCTGATAACAGCAATGCAGAAACTCTGCCTGATCTAGTCAGAGATTCTTGCCTCTATCAAGCAGCTTTCAAGAAAAGCCACAGAAAAACTCACCAATATTATCCACATTTGAATGAACCAAGACAAGTTTAAAAAAAAAAACCAAAATCAAAAGCAAATGAAGTCTTATTGAAAATAATGCCCATGGTCTCAACAAACACCTTGAAGTCCACATGGGATGGAGCCCTTCAGCATCTACTGATATCTGCCAAAGAGTATGACTATGCCATGATACCCTCCTGCACATAACCCCATTCAAGAGACAAGCTCTGAGCACTCCTACCCAGCAGACCCTGACACAGGGTATAAAGGAGGGAGCAAAATAATAAATTCAGCATTTCCAAATTTGCTAGTATTGCATTATAGAGCCAAAAATCTGCAAAAGGCCTCAAAAGTATTGACTTTTATACAACACGGCTGGTATGTATGAACATGTTATTGAAGATGAACAGGCTCCTGCTGCCTGTGATGCCCACAAAACCTGATTTTCTCAAACACAGGGATGAAGAGAAAGCTGCCTGTGATTTCTGGTGAAAGTGGCCCTGCATAGTGGAGCAGGACTTGAAAACTCATCCTCAAATAAAACTGCACTAAAATGAGATTTTTTTCTCCCACTAAGTTGCAGTGACAATACTTTCAGCTATTTCAGTCATCTATAAATACAAAAGGCTCCTGTTTTTTTGACAACAGAATATTTCAGTATCTGTGGGGGAAAAAAAAAAAAAGAGTGGATAAAACAGCTTCATGCAGACTCAGACAAATCCCACCTGTCCTACTCATGTGATAATGGTCAGGAATGCATCTATGAGCAAACGTTTCAAATTACACACTTAGCTTTAAAAAAGATATTAGATCCCAGGCCATGTATGGCATGGTTATTTACACAGTATATTATAAAACTGTCTGCCTTCCCACACCATTTACAAAGCATCCACCACTCAAGTTTCAGGCCAGCCTGTACTGTCAGTGGGGTGCTCACCACTTAGTTTACAGAAAAAGTATTTTTAAAAATGGATTTGTAGGGTTGGTCAAGGTATTTACAGGCCTCGCACCCAGCAAAGAGTGTTCTACATAGGAGACATTCCCAAGAGTTCTCATCTACACCCCTACAAAAATAGCCGAAGTAACTTGATGGAGAAGCAAGCAGGGTTTTTTAACCATCATTTCAGACCAGCCCATCCTCTACTGGATATTAAATCTGCTTGAGATGGCTGCAGAAGTTTCAGACACCTCACTGAAGGCAGTATCTCATCTCCTATCCAATCTACACCTCTCCCTGCAAGCTCACACACCTGCCACCCTCATCCCCTCCCCAAGGGTCAGGACTCTGCCCACTGCAGAGGGGGTGAATGGCATCCTGGGCTGCACAAGGCAAAGTCCAGCAGGTGGAGGGAGGTGGCACTGCTGAGGCCACACCTGCAGGGCTGTGCCCACATCCCCATCCCAGTTTGGAACCTTTGGCTGTAGCAGACAAAGCCACCAGCTGTCAGTGCCACAGGCAGCTGACACCTCTCCAAGGCACTAATTAACGTTTCCACCTTCTCCCTGCACTGACAAAAGCACTCAAGCAAGCTGTCACAATCTAAATGCACCCTTCAAAGCTTCAAAGGGAGAACAGATATACACATTCTTGGACTAATATTGCTTTGCTCGACAAAGAAAATTAAGACAAGCATCCAGCTGTCCTTCATGGGGCCAAGTAATTCACCTGCCCTGCCCAAGTAAAAATAGATTATCCCCTAAGGCAAAGATTTCCTGGAACTTAATACACAATTGTATTTATGAAATGTGAAGTTTAAAGATAGAATAATTTTCAAGAGGAATGAAAGCACAATCTTACTCTGCACTTCAAGTGACCTCTTACGTCTGCAGAATCTTCTCAGAAGACAGTGGCTTTAGCAGTTACTATAAATACTTCTATCTTTATACTTTGTCAAATATAGGAATAAAAGCAGACACCTGTGCCTGACAATCCAGATTTATTGAACAGAACCATCCAGATGTACTTTAGCAGGAGGAATCTCACAGAAGTTTCTTAAGGAATCATTGCTGGCACATAAAACACAAACAAGGTTTGCACTTCGCTTCTCCTGAGCAACAAAAACTGCTAATTGCCAGCTTTAAAGCAGGAAAATTAATATACAGCCTCAACATGCAACAGGCTGGTAACTCAAATATCCAGTACAGTAACTGGGAGCAACTCCTCTTTACTACAGTGTCACCTGAAGTCATAAAAATTATCAGCACCTCCCATAAAAATGCAGCCTCAGAGAACTTTCAGTCCTTCTGGAGTCTGAGAGCAGTCTGGTAGTCCTGCCTTCTCAAAACATGAAAAAACTTCAGTATTCAGCTTTTAACAGTAAGTTTAAAATAGCTTTCATAAAACACATACTGTTATTTCTGCCATACAGACAGCATTCAGAATCAGCTATGGAACATTTGCACTCTTCTATAGGAGACCAGGAAAAAACTAACCCCCAGCAGCTGAGCAGGGCTCTGAGACACAGGGAACCTGTCCTGTCAGGGCTGGTCACTACAGTCCTTAAAACAAACTCTATCACTGTGAATTTCTTTCAACTATTTTCCCCATTTCTTCCTTTTAATAACTCTCTCACCTGAAACACTTGTACCTCATTTATTTTAAGAATGCACCAACTCCTCCTTAACAAAGGCATTTGAATGTTTAAACTGGGAAACAGTACTGTCAAGTAACCACAGTTTTGTTTAGCTATCTTGCACCAAAACTGACTGCACAGCACAACAGGCTTTCTACCAGTCAGAAACTCATGCAGTGCTGCAGTTACCTTTGGTAATTTTTGTTATAGAAGGTACAGCAGGCAGTGAATACAACAAACTGGAGTTTCTTTGCATTAACCATTGTTTGCTGGAGAGGTGACTCCAGAAGTCCCAGGTCAGTTTTCAAACTGTCTGTCAAACCAAGGGCTCTCCAGGCTCTGGAGTGTGTCTGCCCAGGTTTCATCCTCACCTGCTTCCACACACACTTGCAAACACAGGCCTTCAGGAGGAGAGCTGAGAACAAGTCTGCAGCTGTAGGAGAGCTCAGATCTCTACAGTTTATGAGCAAGGAGAAGAAAGGGATAACACTGAGTATAAATGCAATTCAAGAATCATGTACTGGTATGTATTTGCAGAATAGTTACTATTTTCTTCAGGAGCACAATAAAATATGTATCTAGGGCAATACTGAAGTGATCCCAAGCCCAGTTTTGTCCTTACATGATGACCATGGTCTCAAGAGCACAGCTCTCCCAGCAGTTAGTGCTCCACACAAATGTATGGTTTAGCTGAGCTGGGGAACACGCTGCACAGGGCCCTGCACAATCAGGTTCCCAACAGCTCAGCTGCCAGAGCTGCCAGTTCACAATTGCAGCCATTCATTGCTGTTCCTGGAATACAGCCCCAACAGCTCAGGCCGCTCAGTTATCTCTGGAAAATGATCTATACTCTGCTCCTTCTCCAACAGCCCTAGTCATATTTTGCCCCAAGTCTGCCAAACATGTAGGAGGTTTGAACAAGCCTTCTCAGTAACATTCTTTTAACAGAAGCAACATATTTCTTTTCCTCCAAGAGCCAAAATAAAGTTATTAAGCCAGATTAAATATTCTGCTTGTCAATTACAAATTTGTGTATACATGGCATAAGGGTAGGCAGAGAACCTGACACACACCAATACCAAAATCCTCTCAGGTGCTCTAACTGCCCTCCCTCCCAAAATAATCAGTACTAGTGCTGAAGTCCAACAAAAGAAGAGTCAGAGCAATTTTGAAACCTAGTTCTAATTGGGTTTTTACACAATTAGAATTTTTCAGGCTCCCTGTTTGAGGCAGCAATACTCACATTTGCCTCGGTACCTGTACTAGCTCCTCCATCCTTTAACACTGCTGCAGTTTATTTTACTTGCAGCCACATTTAAAGAGGAAAGGAAAATAATACTGGGTTATGCTGTAAGTATTTCATAACTCTGACACAACTATTTTTCCTTTTTAAGAGCTTAGTAATTTGGACGCATCCACTGAAATACTGGCTTTGCTTTTCAAGGAAGGTTTGACACACCAATGGCTTTTTTTGTTTCCATTCTTCTAGACTACCTATCCAGCCTTTCTTCCCGCCAAGCAAGATTTTCCAATTAATTGATTCTTCACTATTCATCAGGTCAATGGAAGAAAACACAGTTTTTTTACAGACTACTGTCAAAGTGTACTGGGCTATGGGAACAGGAAGTTAAAAGCCTTTGGGCAATGGCTTGGAAGAAAGTAATCTATGAACAGTTTTCTTTACATATCAGGCTAGATCAGCTCCACCCCTAGTAACCTTAGATGTTGATTGGTTTAAAACAGCAGACTATAAGACAGGAGTAATACAAAACACCTTTTTTCAGAAATACATTAACTGACCAACTTTTTACATCATGTTTACTGTATTGCTGACATGCTGCGTTCAAAGAATTTCCATCTTAACTATTTTACCTTTAAACCAGTTCCTCTTCATATTCAGAATGGTGAGTGACTTTCCAGATAAATCCAGGATATTGAGAGCTACTCCTTGATGAGTCACTGTTTTAGAAGATGACTACAGGAGAATGATCTACACAAGTCTGTGAAGCTTCAAGTGCAAATACTGAAGTACAACCGAAGGTGCCAGAAGAAACGTAGAGACCTGCCTACACACTGAGCCTCTTCCTGGGAATGTTACACATTAATAGTAAGACAGACAAAGAGAAAAATGCTTTCCACAGATTTAGAGCTTCAATGACCACCAAGTAACCCCTCTGAACTGAGCTGTGTGCTCACTTCCTGGACCAGCCAACACAAACCATGACTCATGATGTATCAGCTCCCTTTGGGCCTTCATAGCTTTATCAGCGACAACCCCCATCCTATTAATGACACTTGAAAGTCTTCATTAACTATTTCACCACTGATTCCAGTAGATAGGGCAGCTGGGCAAAGCCCAGGGGAGTAGTGGCACAATTTAAATGGCTGGAAAGAAGAAAAAAGCAAGAGCAAGAATAGAACAGCAGACAAGGAGGAGACAGGTTTACAATAAAGCCTTCTCAGAGAGTATCGCAAATAAAAACCAAGAGGTAGAACAGCCTTAATAAGCTGCCAGGTTTTCATTCTCACCTTTCTCTCTCTGAAGCCAGTGAAGTCAGGCTACTGCTCGAGGGGAGCAAAGAATAAACTTTGATCTACTGCCTCTCTATCTATCTCCTACATTCTGTATGAAGTCTAGGTCTGTTTAAGGTGAGCTTCCATGGCTTAGCAGGATCACCTTCCCAGCTGGGAAAGACTCTCACAGCATCCATGTGCTCCTGGCTTTGTGACAACCCAGCACAGGGCACAGCTCTATCACCCAGTGCAGAAGCTGACAAATGACACATGGGCACTCCTTCACTGATAACCAGACATTAGTTCCTCTACTGAACACCACAGCAGCACGGCCTGTCAAAAAGAGCACACTGCATTCAGATCCCAGATCCCATTTCCATTCCCTACTCAGTTCTCATGGCAAAGTATCTGAAAGAGTCTCTTCAGACATGAACACCACGTAAAGCACCACTGCAAGGTGGCAAGTTCAAGGACTAAAGTAGAAAATTAACTTTAAAAATCACTGTTCTGGTAAGAGCACCAAGAATTGACTCACTGGAGTGCCACGCAAAGTTAGATGTCCCTAATTTGAATAAGCAGGACAAGTTTTTCTCTATCTTTACACAGAAGTGATTCACTTGTCATCAAATGCAAAATGCATTTATTTCTTTCTGATTTCTGAATCAACAGAATGATTAAACACCAGACAAATCACCTTCTCAAAAAACACTGAGCTATGAAAAGAACCCACTAGCTTGCAATCTAACCTTATTTGCACAAGGCAGTTTGTCAGCCAGGTCAGCAATCCTCTTAAGATAGGCAAACTGCAAATAAATTTTAAACTTTTGAACTTTTTCTTGTCAGTCCCTTACCAGTTTAATCAGAACCAGAGCAGGTTTCCAAACCACGGCTTTTCCTTGCAGAAAAGCACAGCAGTTACTTTCTCAGACAGTGTCAGCCAGCTGCAGTCAGCACAGGCCTGCATTAAACCTGCTGCCTGAACTCTCCAAGCATCCACTTTGAGGTGCTCTCTCCATCCACTGCACCCCAACCCCACAGACACAGCTGCTTCACTAAAACATGCTTAAAGCAACATTGACTATATTATCCCAGTGTCTGGTACTATCCCAAGGTGGGGAAGACTTACAGAGAAATTCACCACCATACCTGCTCATAAATCACCTAATGCCTGTTTTAAAAACAAATGTATTCCCTTCCTCCAAACTGCAGCAACACCGACAGTAAATGCTGGGACTTAAATTCAGTGCTCAAACACTGTTTGATTCTTCTTTCCCTCAAAGAAGTCAACCAAGTGGTTTTGGCCTTCAGAGCAGTCAGACGTGTCTGTGGGAACAGCAGCCACACTCCCTCTCTCAGGCCCCCTCAGGAGTCTGCTCACACCACACCCCTCTGCTACAACTCACAGCTCCAAATCACTTTCCAATTTCAAAAAACTCACTGTAAGGTTGTACTTCCCACCGTGTCCACATCTTTGCCCAAGCAGTGTCTGTTTTCTCAATACAAAGGACCATTCTCTGCAGAGCTTTACCTGTACATGGATTTGCACACAAACCCACATCCAAGTGCAGATACTTTACCAACGCTATAAACTCCAAAGCAGGATAAAAATCAAGAATCTGCGTTAAAAGCCCTGAGATAGCACCACATAGACTTAACACTGCAATACAGTGTCATTTTAACCCAGCTGTCATTGAAGTGTTTTATAATGTATTCAGGAAAAAGGAGAGAACAGCCCTTCCCACATCCTGAGCCACTGGCTACAAGAAAGACAGCTTTCAGTCTTTGACTTTGAAGAGGTCATATTATTTGGGCATTAAGCAGCTTTCAGGATACTTTGTACCCCATTTTGTGAGAAAAGTAATCGCACTCACACCCTGCAAAAAACAAGTACAATTCACTACCCACCTAAATGCTTTGCTACGGTTTGCACTCTTAAAAAATAGTCCAGATGAACCTCAGCATGACTTTCTGAAAATATGAATTTACAAAAAACACTTGGCAACAACTTGAACTTCTTCCCCCTAAAAATACAGATCTTTTTTATGGCATTATAAAATAATTCATACCTGTCTTCATCACCATCAACAGGAATGGGTATGCCAAAAACAGAGCTAGCAAGACTGTTCATTGGAGTACTCGCAGGTAACTGAAGAGGATTTGCTAGAGTGTCTGGAATGGGAGGCTTCACAAGAGGTTTATTTTCAGCTATAAGAGAAAGTGGTGGCTGAGGTAGGGGTTCCGATTTTCTTCTAGTATCATCAATCTGGCCTGCCAAGGACTGGGCCTGGCTCTGGAACTGTCCGAGGTTGGCCTGAGGCAGACTGGCGGGGGCGCTGGGCGCGCCTTGCATCACCGAGTGCCCGACGTGCTGGGGCTGCACCGCGCCGGCGCTTCTGCTGACAGCAGGGAGGCTCGTCAGCTGGGACTGCCCCAGCGTGGCTGGGACGTTTGGCATAGTAACAGAAGCTGTGGTGGACACACTAGGCACACTTGTACCGGGCACAACTGCAGGCACGCTCTGAACTCCGGGGACCACAGCGTGGGGAGCGCCGGGCACTCCTGATACTTGACTGCTCGCCCCCATTGGATGCTGAGTCACAGATTTCTGTTGCACAACCCCCGTATGTCCAAGGCCTGGCTGCACCACACCTCCTGGCTGCGGGATGGCAGGCTGGCTGCCCTGTGCCTGGCCACTCTGCAGCAAACCTGAGCCCTGTCCGGCCGCTTCTCCGGGCTGTGCCGACACCCCCAGCGCTGGTGCTCCCACGGGCGAGGGGTTCTGGCCCGACACCTGCCCCACAGCAAGGCTGGAGGCCACAGTACTTGGAGCAGAGCTTGTAGCAGCCTGCTGAATAGCTCCTTGAGACTGCATAATTGTCATGTGCTGCATGTATTCAGCCTGCCCAGGAGGCTGCGTCGGCAGCAGATGCACTGGTGGAATCTGGGACTGAGAATAAGCAAATTGTTGAGGCTGACTCACTGGTATGTTTGCCTGCTGCACCTGCTGCTGGGCCACAGGAATGCTCGACTGCCCTACTGTCACATTTGGAGGTGCCATGCCTTTCCCGTTGGGTCCAGCCTGTGAAACACCCTGTGGATTTACCTGTGGCTGTGGCTGCTGTGGCACTATCATTTGCTGACTTGCTCCCGAAGCCCCAGCAAACACAGGCTGAGCAGTACTCTGAGGCACGGCCCCACCTACGGGCTGTTGCGGCTGCTGCTGTTGCCCAATGACAAAACTAGGTTGCTGTAGAGAGGACTGGTTCATTTTCTCTGTCTGAAGCAGCTGTGACACAGCAGCCAGGGAGCTGTCAGCAATAGAATCGGGGCCATGGGCTGACGCCGGCACGGCCGAGATCACAACAGAACCTCCTGTGGCACCGAGGCCACTGTCCCTGTCTTGAGCAGTCTGCTCGAAGGTGCTGCTGTGCCTAATGCAATCTCCAGTCCTGCCCAGAACACCACCACCATCCGAGTCCCGGTCATAGTACTCCATACACGTCCATCGGCCCCGCCTGTAGGGCTCCCCAGTACCGTGGTCCAGCTTGATCACCCTGAAGCGTGAGCTGCACGCGGCCGCCGCCGTCTGAGACATGGCCCCGGGGGCAGGAGGCCCTGCGGGGGGCACGGCAGCCTGAGCACCGCTGCCTCCCCCGCCCCCAGCAGCACCAGCGGCAACAGCCGGCAGGGGCACGGCCGAACTTTTGGGCACAGCCCCCGCGTTGGGGCCTGCGGCCACCCCAGCAGCGGCCACGGCCAGCTGCCCGTCCAAGAGGAGATTGGGAGAGACGCTGCTGGGAGTTTCGGCCTCGCCCACGTTGTTGAGAGTCTCTTCGGAGGAGCTCCGCTCGCAGACGTCCTCGGGGCCATAGTCGGTGGCTCGGGAAACATCAAATATTTCAGAAGACACGTCCTCGGTGCGGGACTCATCCGGGTCATCCAGGCTCTCGGTGTCCTCGGTGATGCTGCTGGCCACCTGCGCCGTGGTCACGCTGGTGATCTGGAAGCAGCTCTTCTTCTTGGCCGGCATCTTGGACATGTTGCCTCCGCAGGAAGGGCTTCGGCCGGCCGCGGCGAGGCGAGCGGGCTGCTGGGGCGGGCTGTCACGGCGTGCCGGCCGGGCGCCCGGCGCTACCGTACATCCTCCGGCG
>JBBMKD010000013.1:251269-264419 GCA_037834095.1 Argya squamiceps | reverse complement strand
GCTGAGCCTCCCCTGGCCCAGCCTGAGGCCCTTCCCTCTCCTCCTGTCCCTGTTCCCTGGGAGCAGAGCCCGACCCCTCCGGCTGTTCCCTCCTGCCAGGGAGTTGTGTAGAGCCACAAGGTCCCCCCTGAGCCTCCTTTTCTCCAGGCTCAGCCCCTTCCCCGGCTCCCTCAGCCTCTCCTGGGGCTCCATTCCCTTCCTCAGCTCCCTCAGCCCCTCCTGGGGCTCCAGACCCTTCCCAGCTCCCTTCCCTGGACGGGCTCCAGCTCCTCAATGTCCTTCCTGAATTGAGGAACCAGAACTGGACACAGCACTGGAGGTGCCTCAGCAATGCCCAGGACAGGGGCAAAATCCTGATCCCAGCCAGGAGGCCACCCTAGTGAGTGTAATGAGGAATGGGCTATTGTGACATTTAGTGTGGTCTAGCAATGAAGAAAGGGAAATTAAAAAAAGGTAAAATATTTAAAGGATAAGGAACAGGAACGAATAAGGTGAACTGATTCATTAACAAACCAGAAAGGTTTCTGAAAAGTCAGGTATGAAAATTGCTCCAGTCCATGGCCAGGTTAGCCAAGATCCACACAGTAAACCACACAATGACCTTGTCAGTGTTACACTGATAATATTTTTGCAACGTTGAATTAGTGCTGAACAGTATTCCAGTATGTTGGGCACAAACACACTGATTTTTTTATTAAGTGTCAAGCATGTACATATTCCTTTTTTTCCTTCAAGAAAAACATTTGCCACAGTTAGTTAAAGGAATTCCCACGTGCCTTCCGTTTGTGTGTGCAAGCACCAGCATTGTGGGACCCTTCTGGTGTCTGTGTGTCTGGGTTTTGAAAGCAGGACAGGACAGATGGAGCAGGCAGTGCAAGGGCAGCAGGCTCCTGCTCAGTGCTGTTGTGTCACCTGACAGAGGGTTGGGTAATTCTCCCCCACTATCTGTCACCTTCACCATTACACACTTCACCAGGGGGATTCCCATAGAGGTTTCAGTGGCAGTGAGACCCTTAGTGGTTTTCCTTGTGGTTCTCCTGTTCTCACTGCAGGTGATTTTACATATTTTACATATTTTGCCATTTAACAATCATGCACCAGAAGTATCTCTCACACAATCCCTCAGCCTCCAGACTGAGGGCACAAATGCATCCACAAGTAATAGGGGACTGAAAAAGAAGCTCTTCTGGAGTGTGATAGTTGTAGGTATCCAGTGAAAATGGCAATACAATGTTCTATTTGTTTGTTTCTATAATTTTAAATGGTTAAAAGGTGGTGCTTCCCACTGATGGTGGCTGAAATCTGTGTGTCACTAGCATGCAATAAACCCCTAAATGCTTATGGAGTGCACACAGTCACACATGTGCTCACACCCAGAAATTAATGCATGGCTGGATAAAGATGTATATTATTAGGTGTATGTGTGCATTTAAGCTTTTGAAAAGCCCCGATGTAAACTTTAAAATTACAATGTTTTTCAAAAGAAAAATGTAGGAATATTAAAGGGTGTCTGTTTATTAGTATCTAGAGTGCATGGGTTCAGATATCTCAGCCTTTAATAACATTAGGTGATTACTGTTGGAACCTAAACTCTAGCCTGGGGATGCCATTGATCTGACAAGTAGGGATCTACCCAAGTGTCAGCAGTCCAGACTGACATTGATTGAGGGGAAGGCAGTAGGAAAAGCTCAGGGCATTGTTTGTTCACCTTCACTTCAGTCTCACCCCTCAGCTGGTATTGATCTGCAGTACTGCCTTGTACAAGTTGTTTTTCATTCTTTGATCTTCATTTCTTTCTCTCCCATCTATCATCTGCCTTATCTGCAGAGACAGAGAACTGTTGAGGGCTCTGCTTTCCATTCTTTTGTGTGTTGAGTACTGGGACCTAAATTTTGGTCAGGCCATGTGATACTGCCTTAGCAATAGTAACATACTGGCACAGTAATGAACAAGGGATAACCAGTTTATTTATCCCTAGGGTCTTTTCAAATTTGAAGGGAAATTTAGGAGTTACTAAATACTGGATATTCTAAGAGCGCACTCCATTTCTGATGACTCTTATATCAAATCCTGCATTAACGTTATAAATTTTAAACTAAACAGTAGCATCAGAAATCCCTCTATTTACTGTAAACTATATATTTTCCTTTTTATGAAACTCATGGTTCTACACAGTAAGACCTTTACTTAAATTATTCTTGTTTTTAAAACTCCTCTAAATTACCCCAAATGGTCTCAAACCCAACTGAGATGCAACTGCAATTTGAATTTCAAGCTGTAAGACACAAGACCTGGAAGACAAATACCAGGTTACAGACTGCTGGAGGGAAGAAGGGCACAGAAAATGGCAAATTAGTTATTTGAATGTTTAAGTGGGATTTTTGCATTTATAAAGGCCACTAACTATCCAGAAAACCATGAATAGCAGCTGCAGTATTTAGCTTCAGGCTCTTCTTAAAGTTTCATGTGACAAAGAGCACAGAATTTTCCTCCCCCCCCCTCGACTCTAAAAATTTTGCTCTTTTTGTCTTTGTAGTGTTTGTAGTCTTCTACATGGGAAACATTAGGCACTAAATCCAACAACTAATGAAAAAAAATCATAGGAATGACAAGTGAGAAAAATGGACATAGTTTCACACATTGAAACCCATTGAAAGTGCAAGCAGAAATGAATAAATGTTATGAAATACCATGAGCTGTTGTTTGGCTGATCCTCACCCCTTTCAAGTCAATGGCAAAACCCATCAAATGTCAATGGCAGCTGTATTTTACTTTATTGAGAGATGTTAAAATCTAGGATGTACATTTGTACAGATCAACAGACAGGCCTTTAGCAAATTAGGCTCTTCTTTGTGATGGGCACCTTCACTTTTTCTGTAGGTCTTGTGCTGCACCCAGTTGTGGTGTTTGGATAGGAGCAGCTCCTCTAGTCAGAATAATGTGTCAAACACCCTGTGCACACCTGAAGGATTCTGTAAATGAGGGAAATGACAGTGTTCTGTGGAACTGGAGACTGCTGTGTCACTGGGGGAGTCTGAGGTGTCTGTTGGCAGATGAGTTACTGCCAGCACCCTCTGGGTTGTACAAGCCCCTGTATGGTTTTCATCTGTGTGATTTGGCTGCTCTTATTTACACAGTTGTTCTCAGCCTTGCTGTCTGCTGTATTTTGAACCATTTGTGGTTTAGAGGCAGAGGGAAGAGAAGTATGAACAAAATCTGAGCTGCAAATCTAGTTTGGGTTTGTGGCTTGTTCTTGATGCTGAAAAAGAACTGTGGATTTGGAAGTCATCATAAGGCAACTACCATGTTTTGTCACTAGTGATGAGTGACTGCTGCAAGAACAAGGCTTTTAGGGAAGGCACAGAGCAGACCTGGGTTTGGGCCATAGTTTTAAAGCCAGGAAAGCAATCCTGGCTTTAGGATAAATGAGACAGTTGGTCTATCTTTTTCTTTCTCAGTTTGAATGTGAAACAGTTTGTAAACTGTTGCTATTTAGCTAATACACTGGAATGCAGTGAAATTTAAAGACATGCAATGTTTCTTCAATTTGATGTATAAATAGATTATGGCATTTTCAGCATTCCAGTCTTACGATCAAGTGGAATCTAGATCAGGTTTCATTTAACCAAGTAAAGAGAGAAATGTGAATGGTTTCAGATAGCTCATGTGGCATTCAGCAGCATATTCTCTCATATATTTCAAACTCATATTGAGTAAAGTGTGATATCAATATTGGAGAAAATCCACATCTGTTTGATAGACTTGGTGTGTCTGAAATCTTTCTGTTTGGAGTGGTTTTATTTTAATGGACATTTCAATAATGCATTGCTGTATTTCCTAGAATCTAGAGTGCTCATTTTCTTGAAAACATCTTCTTTGAACAGCAAGTAATCACTTTTCTTTGTGTGTAAACCATTCTTCAGACTTTTCACCAGCTTTGTCAATTACCTCTCAGTGTTAAAAGCATGAATAATAGCAGGGCATTTGTTTTTAATGTGTTTTCTAGGCAAAAAAGGGAACATACACAAACTTCAGGTACTTTAAATAAGTACTATAAGTACTATGTGGCACAATTTGATCTGTAGTTATAGATCCATTTTCAGGACTGAGTTATGTAATACTTGGGGTAGAAGACTGGGAGGAAGTGTGGAGAGGAAAGATGGGCTGCTTTTAAGATGAGAGAGCAGTTACAGAGTAGACATTAAAGCCATTGCAACTCCATAATAATAATGTTTAGGTGGCCTCTTTAAACAGACTCCCCAGAGAGTCCTGGTTGTTTGGAGCAGTGGTATCTGTGCTAACGAGTTGAGACAACATCCACGTGCTTCGGGTGTGTGGGATCCTCAGGTTCAAAGGGAAATGTGTTCCTGCACCCCTCACATTTCACTTCCAGAAGGGCAATGCCCTTTCTTCCCCTTTTACTGCAAAGCAGGAATTGACAAACAGAGATCAGAACTGGATAAATAAAGGTGTGGGAAAACTTGCACATATTTAAGTTCTGAGCAATTTTTGACAGACCTATTGCTACCACATCATGGACATGAAACAGCAATCAACCAAAACTGGTTTCCTGGCCTTTTATGCATAAACATGCTTCAAAAAACTTACAGTCTGAATTAGCTCTAACTTTTCTACAAAAGCACAAATATGGGGTTTGTAGCAGACAGTAGATTGATGGATTCTCTGTCTCTACATGGAAACTGTGAAAAGTGAAGATTTATTGCCTAGTCCTTTGATGCCAAGTTCTGCTGAAGCACAGAGAATGGCCAGCAGAAGTGGGTTTAGTGTTCTTTTGTAGTGTTCTCTGCAAATGGCACCAGGAATAAGGAAATGTGTCTAATCCTTGTATGGACATCAATTGACTCAATGGTATCGAGTGAGTTTCTTCATCTCATTACATCACAGTTACTCCATTTTTGAAATCAGGTTGATGACTATCAAGCATTGTTCATTGTTTGAGATCTGCAGTTATAAAATAGGAGCAGCATAGGCAGAGTCAGGATGACAGATACCCCACATGCAGTTTTGGGATCCTGGCCTGTGGCAGGAGCTGTGTGCTGCCCAGATGGGTTATCCAATAGCCCACAGCAGCTGCCAAGTAACCACCAGAGATTATGAAAAATCTAATACTCAGAATTAAAACTGTGGAAAGATCCAAGTTCACCGCAAGACCTCTCCCAGGACTTCCTTATAATTCCTTGTTTGGGGAACATTTTAAATTCATCACCAACATTATTTTTATGTTGCTAATTCCCAGAGCCCTATTCAAGTTTTATGCAACAAAAAGGATAATTATGTTATCCAAGCAGGTGTTTAGAAATTGACTTCTTTGTTTGATACCCAATAGCTGCAGTCACTTGTAGGTGTTTGGGTTTGGCCACCAATATAAAAATCTGGCTATTATGTGTTCAGCACTTATCCAGGTACTGTGTAGTTTACAGTGAGCAGAGGTGTTCAAGATGGAGTCTGATACTTTGGATATTGCCCAAGGAATAGCATTTAAAATTATCCTTGAGCCACGCCAATCCTGAGCAATTTCCACCCTTATGGAAATCTCTGTATGATATGATTTGTTTTCTGTAATCCAGGATGTGCCTTTGTAACCATAACTTTGTATTGCACACATATGTATGCCTCTAAAATTGTCTGGTTCTGTCTGACAAACATGAGAAATTTTCAGAATTATATTAATTTTGGGGACATGCTTTGGACAAGACTAAATTTATAAGCCTTGAGGGTGTAAGGTATGGCTTACATCCTAAATTTAGTTTTATTTTCAATTCTGTTGATAAATTTTCTGTATTGATTTCAAAGTCATAGGGCATGTTAGCTGGATGGCTAAAATTTCTAGAGAAAGGGGGTTGTGTATTTATAAGGATAACAGTAATATTCAGAGTGACATCAGTAAGGGTTATAAAAATAATTAAAATAGTTGAGTTTAGGAATTAATACATGACCACACAGAATAACAAGTGAGAAGGGAAATGCAGTTCCTCTTCCTCATGGCCCGGCAGGGTTGGACACCAGATTGGATCCATTACTCTAAACAGAATACCTCTTCTGTGCCCCAGGTGAGCAGACACCAAGTGAGGATGGGCACTGAGATCTTGCAGTCCCTCATAAATCCAGTCTGGTTTCACTAGGGAACATTTATATGGTTTTGGCAGTACATCCTGTGAGCCTGGCTGTTTCATGCTGTGGGAAAACCAGTGTGCTTGCTCCCCTCTGCATTCTTACCTGGAGATTGCCTGTGCCAGTCTGTTCCTGCCAGGCTGTTCTCACAGGTGCTGCAGCAAACCCTCCTGCCTTCCCCAGCGCAGGAGCAGTGTCGTCACCCCTGGCAGTGACTCTGCAATGTGGAGGAACTGGCATGGGGATAAGATCACACTTGTTCTGTTCTCTGACCTGAAGGAATGTAAACTTGCTGACCTCATGTATCTGCTGATGTTGGCAGATGCTTTTACCCACAGCACCTTGTAATTCAGGATTGTGCTTATTCCTCACACTGCACCGTGCTGTGCACAAGCTGACAATGCCTGGTCTTAGGAGATGCCACCATTCCATTGAGCAGAAAAGCAAACTGCTCAGGTGGGCTGACTGAGGGGAGAGGTGGCCCCGGGGTGGCCCAGAGTCCCCATTCCCTGGGCAGGCCCATGGGAAGGGACCTGGCTACTGTGTTAGTTTCTGCAGACAATGCCTCAGAGGCTACAGTGGGATGGGTAACAGTTTCCAGGCCCACCACCTGAGCCCAGGTGAGCTGTGGGGAAATCCTCTTGAACACCTGCGACACCAGACACCTCCACAGCTGCCTCCCTGCAGGGTGGGAGCCCACATGGAAAGTGCCTCATGAATTCCCTTTGGAACATATTCATGGAATATGGAGTTCCACATGGAAGTCTGCTGTCAGCAAACCTCACAAGTGTGCAAACTGCATGTGCTGTCTTACCTGAAACCTGTCTTCTCCATGCTGTGTTGCAGCTCAGGTTGGCCCCAGAGGCAAATCTGTGACATTCCAGTTGAACATGGTTCCACATGAAGGTGACATAACCCTCTGTTCCATCGGGGCAGAGAAGGGGTTTCCGAATAAGATCCACCTCTGAGCAATGCATGGAAGGAACAGACCGTCCCATAAAAAACTGCAGTCACCTTTGAGGAAGTGAGAAGTTGGCACTAACCTCTTACCATATATCCTCCTTTTCTCCTGTAAAATGGGGGTCTGGAGCACCACACTTCTGTGTCGTTAGGGAATATGTCTGTGCTGGGGTATATATTATTTGGCTTTGCTTTAATTTCAGAAGCTGTAGCAATATGGCTCATGATTCACATCTGTGGTAGGTTGTAGTAGCAAGAAGAAGCAAACAACTGTTCTTGTATTGGACATTGTAAGTGCTTTTTAGCAATGTTACTATCCAGACAAACCAACACTACTTTGAAAACTACCGTGGAAATTCACAAATGATAATTTAGCCAGAGACAATTATAAACATGTAAACCAAACAAAGGTGGTGTTTTCTAAACATGAGTCTAAGGGTTGAACACTGGCTCTGCATCATATGCATTCCAAAGGGCCCCTGGATGTGCTATAAAGAGTAAATTTGCATATGTAGCAAACTTTTAAATATAGGTCATAGTTACATGTAAAACTAACACTTCTCCTTTAAGGATGACTGGCTGAGAGCCATATCTTCCCAGGAGCAGTTACCAACTCCAGGGAGGATAGCTGTGGGAGCAGAGGGACCTGAAGTCAGGTCCAATTTTTGTTTGCTCATTCTAGCAAAGAACCTTCTTAGAAACATAAGAAAAAGCTCTTTATTCCTGCAAACCTTGTGGCGTTATCCCCTGTAACCTTCCTGAGGGTGGGGAGTCACTACCAGGCCCTTTGCACCTCTGAGGAGTCCTCACAAACCCTGGCATTTCTCAATGCACAGCCAAGTTACACCAACACCCCCATTTCAAAATGCAAAGGGATATTGCTGCAGGAATAAATCCTCTTTCTTAGAAAGAGAGGGATAGAATGGAGCAGGGAAATGGAAACATTTAGTCTTGTTCCTGCTGCAAATGCTTGAAATGCATAAGACAATTATCTGGGGAGCATGACAAGGGTCTGACAAAACCTGGCAGTTTTAATTAAGGACCTCTATTCAGCTGTCAGAATCCAGTGGGTCTGCTGACAAGACAGAGTGATGACAGATCAACCTCCACTGACATCCTGTGTAGATGCCTTTAAAGTAGTAAAACATACATTTAAAAACTTACACTTAGGCATGTGCACAAAACTTGAAGTCTTTCACAGGTGCTCAGATTTGTATCTCAATTACAAATTCCCCTCAGTGAGGCATGCAATTTAAATCCCTAAACCAAGTCAAACATGACACAAAAATTATTAATTATTGAACAAAAATGTATCATCATGACCATCTGTGGATAAAAAGAAGAGGGGAGTTTTACCACTGCAAATACAAAATTTGCAGTTGTAAGACCTAGAGTGAGCTTGGAGCTTTTTTAATTAGCCAGAGGAATAATGGATTTTGGAATCACTACAATGACTTAACATGGCTTTGGGTGCTGTTGTTTTGTTTTGCAGTGGCAGAGACTTCTGCAGGAGAAAAATGTGGAATCCCAGCCTGAGATCTCCCATTGCAGAGGTAATGTCTTTAATCCCATATGGAGCCAGGCCTGGGATGCTGCTGAAATGCAGCACCTTTCAGTGCAGGTGTGCCAACAGGGATCTCTGCTGGGGCTTTCCCGGGGGGGCTCAGAGCTCCCTTTGGTAAGGAACCTCTCTGTTTCCTGTGAGCTACATGCATGGCACCTACAGGACAATGATTCTGGCTGAGCAGACCAAGCCCTGCAGTGCCAGGCTGTCCCAGAGGGAGCAACTGAGCTGCCCTGAGTGTGCTCCTGTCCCTGGGGCACAGTGGGTGCACTGAGAGCAGCAGCTCTGAGCTGTCTGTATCCCCACGGCATCCTCACTGCAGCTTTGGAGGAGGTTCTTGTTCAGAGAAGGTTCTCTGAAAGATATTTTCTTTGTAGGAGAAAATAAATGTATTCAGGCCAGCCTGGGGACCCCTCATTTTAAGAGAAGCCTTAGAGTCTTTGGGAAACAGCCTTCAGCTATGTTCTGCAGGCTGTGGATGAGAGTTTATGTGTGCCTCTGATGATCTAGGGCACTCACACCCTTGCAGGAAACACAGCACTCTCAGAGTGGGCTGCGGGCACCACGCTGGGCATTCTCTCCCTGCTGGGGAGGTCTCCATGGCTCGCTCAGGGACAGGAACCACGCCTGACCTGCGCCACAGCTGAGTGTGCAGCCAGTGGGAAAAGCATTCCTGGCAGCAAAGAGAAAGCAAGAAAGTGAAAAGTGACAGAAACAGGCCTTCAGGTTAGCACTTGTCTCCATATCACCCCTGAGAGTGAATTCAAATGCCCCCAGCTGATCCATTCCTGAGATCCTCAGGGTAAACTGGGTTTCCCTGTGCCCACACCAGCCCTCTGTGAGCACTTGTGCAGCTGCTGGCAGATTTTGGAGGCTCTGAACCTATGACCAAAAATAGGTGGGTCTGGTTTCCCTAGTCATCCTGTTCAGTGTTACACATGCCATGATGATGAAGCACTGTGAATCATGAGTCTGCTTGCATTCACTGATAAACCAGTCATGCAAAAGGTTCCTTGGAGTAGGAATTCAGCAGAAGGCATTTCACATGTCAGAAATAATTCAAGGGTGTGGAATGACTAATTGGGAATTGCATGAATAATCAGGGCTTCATTTTCAGCAAGACAAAGCCATGAACTTTTGTCTGGCACACCAGTAGGGAATATGTTCCCTTCATTAAGGCCCATGTTCTGGGGACTGATGCTAGCAAAAATACAAGAAGGAGGGATTTTTGTGATGATCACAAAGTGTCCACTTTAAAAGTGTAGCTCGTAAGTCTAGTTAAAGGACAGCACTATTTGAGGAGCAGTTGATGCTATGTAGACCTTAAAAACAAAGGATTAAACAAAAAATAAGGACATGAAATTTGAGAGTAGAATAAAAAAATGGACAATGAAATCAGCCTAAGCAGAGGTTTTTAATATTAGGCAAGGACTCAGATCTTTCCTTTGGCCAAGTCTAGAAATTTGCCAACCACTACTGGGTCCCACTCGTGTGGAAATGAGGAGCTGGGTTTTCTTTTTTTTTTTTTCCTAGACTGCAGAGCAAGCAACAATAGTTGTGCTGGTCTGAGGTTTTGATTTGCTGTAAGAACAATGATGAGAAAGGGGGAGATGGGATAATTTTCCATCTGGCCTGTGCCAGCTTCAGAGTCCAGGCACCCTCCAGGGTCAGGTGCTGGGGCCCTCAGCTTGTCCCATCAGAGCTCCCAGGTACTGCACCCCTGCACACAGAGCTGTCTGTCCCAACAGCTCTGAGAGCTGTAAATACTGGCAGCACTCAGGGATTGGAGACTTGCAAATGTGATAGATGGCAGGGAAAGCTTCATAAGATGAGCACAGGCTGGGAGAAAGCTTGTCAACTCTGGTCACAGGTTATAGAACAGACCAAATCATGCCAAACAATGGACATTGCAGGATTTCTATGTGTACTGAGGTCCAGAGATTGTCACTACAGATAAGGTACTTCCAGTACATTTTTTCTTTATACAAATTGTAAAATACCTCTCAAAAGTACTGTTTAGGTGACAGGATCCATTCTTTCAAGGACAGGGCTAAATCCATCATGACCACAACTTGCCAGCACTTCATATAAGTTGAGCCCATGTGAATCACACGGTGAGTGAGAGCCCTGAGAGCTGAGCCCATGAACAAAGCATGTCTTGGAGCAGGGTGAGGAATGCAGAGGCGTGTGCTGGAAGGTGTGGCAGGTATGTGTGAGCTGTTAATGACCATGCTGAAGAAATCCTCGTGATGCAGAGGTGAAGGAGTCCAAGAACTGGAGGTGTCCAGAACCCATACTGTAGGATCAGCTGAAGGATGGATCTGCATCCATAATAGCTGAGGCAGATTCCTGGCATGGAAATGCTGCTCAGCAGCAGCACTTCTGAATCTCCCACGCTAGCAGCAGGTATGGGCCTGTACTGGTATTATCTTAACTTTCAAAGACTTTATCATGTTTTTCAGAGTCATCCTATCTTTCATTTGATGGGGCACTCCATGGCCACTATTACTGTCCTCTGAACCAGCCTCTCTGAGGGTGACCTCCTCCACTTACAAGTGAGGAAAGGCAGAAAAATTAGAGTTTAATGGATAGAACTCTGGATGGAGCAAGGATAAACCCAAGAAGTTTCATAGATGAAAAGGGGCAAAACCACTGACTAGCATTTGTAAAGATGGAATGCAAAAAGCTTAAATTCTGCAACTTGAAAAGTACAGAGTCCATCTAGATGTGAGTCAAAACTGTGGCAGGATCTGACCCTGCCTGCTCAGCCCTGCAACTGAGGTTCCCTTTCTCCATGTTATGGGCTTCAGCTGTAGCACAGCAAAGGGACCTGCACCACCCTGATACAAACACTGCTCTGCCTGCCTGCACTGCCTTGCTGTAAATAGTGGCTCTGAATTATGGCTGGGCAACATTCACCAAAATTGATTCCCCCAGAAAGTTTGGTGCCACTCACCTTATTTTCTCCATGGACTTTCTCAACCCCTTGGAGGTCCCACGCCACTGGGGAGGGCTGTAACACCCCTGGAACAAGGTCTGCCTTGCTGGGGAAGTGACCCGTGGACATAAGTGATCTTTCCTAACCCCTGGCAGTTGTCCCACCCAGCCTTCACATGCATCTCCTTCTGCCAAAGGAAGGATGGGGATCAGGCTGCTGGGTGAACAGCACAGTCCTGGCCCTGTGTCCAACTAGCTTGACATGACCAGGCATGCACCACCAAACATTCCCAGGAATTCCAGGCAGGAGACATGCCATGTCCATCTCATCTTGATTTTTTGATATTTTTCCACCCTAAACACTTGGCTAGGTGATTGTTGTTTGGCTTTTTAGATTATTCTGTGTGGTAACTGAAGATGTTTACTATCAGGCAGGGGTCTTGTTTCCTTTAGAGCAGCAGCCTCAGCTCCTGGAAGCTTCAGTGGCTCTACTGGGCATCTACTGACCTCGGGCTTTATTCTTTCACCTGTCTTGTCACCAACCTGTGTCTGCTGGTGCTGAGGGACTGAATACATGATACCAACAGCTCTCCCCTCTGGAGAGGTGCAAAAGAAGCACCAGATGTTGATTTCCAGTTGTCTCTGTTTACATTTTGTACTGGAAATTCACTGATAGGCATTCAAGCATGAAATGCAATGATTATTTGGAAGGTGTCCAGAGAACCCTGACATTCTGGGAGTGACTTATCTTTCTGTGGTTTGTCTAGCAGAGAGGCAATGTGGTTCAGTGAAATGTTTCTCCCCATAGTCTGAAGTGATACTAGTTGCTTCAAGTCATAAGGAGTGAGATCTCAGGGCTGTGAAACCCTCCAAGCCAGGAGTGGCACCTGTGTTAATACAGAAAGATATGGTTTGTTTCTGACCCATTTCCGTGCCACAGGATATTATAATTCTGTGCTGTTAAGCTGTGCTGAAGCCAGACATGGTTAAGGGCAGCATGAGGCAGCTGGGTGCTCACTGCAGGAGGAGGAGGAGGCTGGTGAGGCCGGGGCAGCTTGGGGCCCATCATCAGGCTTGGCCTTATCTCAGCTGTCACTGTGAACTCTTCAACCCCTGTGCTGAAGGGCTGAACACGTTCAACAGCTTCACATTTGTGCTCTCTTTCACTGACTTTCTCTTCCAAAAATTCTGACTGCTAAGGGCCACAGCCAGGCTGGCAGCCCACTGTCCCCTGGGAACTCCAGGTGGGGAGGGGGTTGTCTCCATTCCCAGGGAACCCTGGGCTGGCAGCAGGTGCCCTGTGTCCCCTGGGGGCCCCCGGCACTGCAGCGCAGTGCTGGCACAGGTGGGGTCGGTGCTGCTGCAGGTGGGATCAGCTGCTGCTCTCAGCAGACACTGAGCCTGTTTGCCCAGGGATTAAGCAAGGTAAGCTTCTGGCCTTGTCCATCCCCCATTCAGGGGGCCCAGTCCCTTTACCTTTCTGTAATGGTTTGAAAGCAAAACAAATGAGAGGCTCCAAGTCAGAAATACAATTTAATGAGAAAAAAGAAATAAAAG
>JBBMKD010000013.1:211318-251169 GCA_037834095.1 Argya squamiceps | reverse complement strand
CAATTGGTTTCAACAGATGATGAAGAGGGTGATAGAATACTTTGTGCATATCTTATTCTACAACCCAGGACACTTTCTCTGTCCCCGAGGTATTTAAAGGCTGTTATTTAAAGGCCCTGGCCCCCCCAGGAGGACACATCGGGCTGGCAGGACGTGCTGTGTGTGCCATGCTGCTTTGGGCAGGCATGGCTGCTGGCGTCTGCTGTCTGCTCTGCTTTACTTTGAGCTATTTAAACTTGGCAAAGTGGCTTTTTTTTGGATCCATATGAATAGATCAGGTGGTCACCTGTGTCAATATGCTTAGTCACAGATCCTAGCTGCTTTCAGGGACCAGCCTTCTCTAAACATAATTAGAGCTATTTAAGTAGTTGCTCACAATTACCTCTCGGTTCACACAAAACACCATGAATTCCCTCACTGAGCAAAAACTCCAGGTGACACAAGGGTGAAAAGCAACAAGGTTTTGCTGTTGAGTGCCTCAGATATTTTTATGATCCCACTGTAAATGGATGTTTACTTCTGAAGAGCTGCCCACTATGTCCACTGTGCCATTATGTCAGTTTTCAGACCAGCAGCTTTACTTGTCAGCCTCCCTTGCCCTGGCTCACAGTAATTAGGCTGGAGGTATACACCACAAAGCCTGATTTGGGGCTGGATGTGAATAGAAGCTTTTCAGCTTTTGTCCTTTTATCTGCCCTAAAATATTTGATTTCTGGGATTCCACCAAGGCCATGACACTGAGTGTGTCTGTGTGAGTGTTGGTGAGCAGAGCTGGGCCCCACAGCCGGCCCCAGCAGGCGCTGAGCTCTCGGGTTATCTGGAACATGAGGCTCATTTTCAGCACCACACAATTTTCTCCACACTGATGTTATCTTTGCCATCGGCTACTGGCATGCAGCAGCTCACATATGCCATTAGCAGGTGGCAGAAGACATAAATGGAATTTTCTCTCGGAACATTTCTTCCATTCTTCCTCCCAGACTGATGAAGTGCAAGTTCAAGCTAAAGGCATGTAGTGACTGCAGCCCGTTCCCAGACAGGGCCATGCAGAGCTAAAAGCAGGCTCCAGGAGAAATTCTCACATCTTTCAGTCTCTCTGCCATGGTTAGATCCTCAGCACACTGCCCTCAGAACATGGGGAGTGCAGCTGTGTGTGGCTGCACTCCTGGCACCCTCGTGGCGGCTCCTCAGCTCCTTTGGGATCAGCTGGCAGAGACGTGGGCACAGTCCCTGTGGGAAGCTGGGGCACCTGCCCTTGCTCTCAGCAAGCTGCTGGCAGCTTGGCAGGGCTCTGGGCCCTGGAGAAGAAGACAGAAACTTAAGGATCAGGCAAACAAATTGCCAGAAGAGGCATGATTTCAGGAACACAACATGTGCACATTGTGTGGCCTCCAAAAGGAGGAGGCAGAAGCCTGAGGAGCTCCTCATCATCCCACATTTCTGCTGCTGTGAGCTCAAGCTGACCTGCCTTCTAGCAGAGCCACAGTCAGAAGAGCCTGGAAGCTGCTGCTATGCACTCCATGTGCAACTCCTGACCCACCATTCACTTTTGGATCTGCATGTCTTATATAGGAAAATAAATGGTGGCTTTTCGAAAAATCTTATTCGGGGTTCTTTTATTTTTAATGTGATTTTTTTTCCGTCTCCCTCAGCTGCAGCAAATGCTGCTCAAAGTTGCCCCTGAATTTGATGGAAAAGAAACATAATAAAGACCATGGTTCAGGGACCCCTTGGTCTCCAGACCTGACATGAGCATTTATTTTTCATCTATTTTGTTTTGTCCCCAAAGGACAATTTCATTCCAGGTTCATGAGCTCTTACTGAAAAACAATAGAACATTTCCAAAGTCACAAAATTCTGTGGAATTGCAAGTCTAAGGCTTTGGATCCAAAGTTAAACTTTGGTGTTTTTTCCCCACAAAGACACTTAGATACTTGACCAAATGAAAAGTGCTTCAATGCTACAATTGCCACGTTGATGCACTTGTCTGTCTGACTTGTCCGGACTTTATTTGGTCAGATAATGCAGATGGAGGCGGGGACTTTCACTCGCTTTTGTTTATGAAAATCTTTACGTTCCAAGGTTATTGAATTTTTTTTTTTCATACAAATATAGTTTCTATTGCCCAGTGTGCTCTCTTATCATATGTGGAAATCCCACTCCCTGGTTTCAAAAAGTCTCTGGGTTTTTGAATGCTGCTGCTTTCCCATGTGGGGGTGGTCTCTGCCCCCCTTCCCCCGTGTTGCTGGAGCTCAGAGCAGGGGGCAGTGGAGAGAAAGCTGAACTAGTGAAGTCTGCTGTGTGCACCTGGGCACAGCTGCCTCTGGAAAGGTGCACGGGAGAGGCACTTTTGTGCCAGCCATAGAAATCGTTTCCTTATAAAAGTATTTTGCCTAATGCCCACTGGAGATTGCAGCCCCAGATAACTGGCTTGCCTTGGTCCAGGATCAGAGCTGGAACTCTGCAGAGGGGGCATGGCCAGCCCCTGGTGTGAGCACTGGTGGCCACACAAAGGATCTCTTTACCAGGTGACCCAGGGCAGAAGGAAAGAAAAGGAAGTAAGGTAAACAGGGCTTGTAATAATTCTGTTGTACTGGGAAAAAGAAAAAAAGAATGTCATCTGGCTAAGAAAGCAAATTCCACAGGATCCTAAATTTCCTACCTATCTCCATAGAACAGCTTCTGTCAAGTCCTGCCAATACCTCAGAGTTCTCTCATGTTCCTTTCTTTTAAAGTTCAAATTCAAAAGGTGACTTTGAGGTGGCTGCATCTATTTGCCCTTTTCTTCCCTTGAAGCAAACAACCAGTAAATTTCCCTGGCGTATTTCTCTCCTTTCTGAAGTTTTCCTCCATTGCCCTTCTCCATAAAGTCAGACCCCTTTTCACACATGGGTGAACCTAGAAAATCATTTAGAGTGGGAAGCACGTGAACCACTCAGGTAATTGTATATTACAGGCCTTTTGAAAGGTCATCTATTTCTGGGTAATTTTTCCAGCTACTTTCTTAGTGAATTGAAGCTCACTAGCAGTGAGTGAAGAGCAGGGTGGCTTTGCACAAGTCTGCAGCTCCCTGGCCCTGTGCATTGCCCACCCCTGATCCCTGTGGGATTTCTTGGATGTTTTCTTTCCAAGACACCCATGCCCACCTGTCACCTGCTTGTGCCATGGTTGTATGGCTCACCTGTGTCCTGGGAATGGCTGAGGTTTTCAAACACACTGCTTATTAGATTCTACACTTTTCTAAAAGAGGCTGACTTTTCAGTTGTATCAGGACATGAAAAATAACCTGAAAATTGTGAGACACACAAACAGACACACAGACACACTAACAGAGAGACAGACAGACAGACACACCAGCAGACAGACCACTGGAGTGCTGGTGAGCCTGCCCATCCATGGTTGCTCCCAGGGCATTTCCCCTGTGACAAGGATTCCAGCTGGGCTCACACTGCAGCTTTAGCTTCTCAGCATCACAAATTTGGGTGTTATTCCTAACAAACCAATAAACTTTGAAATAATAAATAAGAAACTAAAATATTAATTTAAACAAACTGACAAGTGTTACAGCCACAAGATGGTCACATAATCCCAACTTCCATTCAAAACCAGACAAAAACCATCAAACAACATTAAAGAAAATTTATGTTCTTTAGTAATGCAATTTCAACTACAGAAGTAAATAATTTGGTTTACACTAAGAATGGAAGCACAGAGGGACTTCTCTAGAGAAAATTTCTATTTTAGGAGAGATTTAAATTTCTAAACTGGTCTTGTTTTCTGAAAAACAACCCAGAATGGAGAAGAGAACAATGACCCTTAGGCTGTACATTCATTAAAGCAAAGGCTTTTTTTAAACTGCAAACCTGGCAATCAAGGCCCTGATTTGTCCTCCTGGGAATGCAAGATGAGTCAATAACAGTGTGGTCAGCTCCCATTCCCAGATTCCTAACTGCTGCTCCAGACACTGCCCAGGTTCTGCCAAGTTTTCCTGTGCAGGGTTCTGTTCCTGAGGCTGCATTCCTGGGTTCTGACAGAAGCCACCACACAGCTCCAAACACAGCAGTGGTCATGGCCAGACATGTGCAGAGAGGCATGTGAAGAGGCAGGAATAACTGAAATTTTAATTAAGGAAAACATAAGTGACATATCTATTTGAGAAAGTGATGGTTGTGCAGTGCAAGTGCATCAGTGCCAACCTCCAGAGCTGCAGCCAGCAGTGCCTTTGCTGCAGGACAGCAGGAGCCCAGCTCTGCCCCTGTGCATTATAATTCTATTTACCAGTTATTGCAGTTACTGCTTGGAATGCACTTCACTGTGGAAGCAGCAAAGCCCCATGGACATTTTACATGAAAGAAACATTGATGTGACTCTGTTAAAGAGAACAGAAGGCATTTTGTGGATTTCTGGATTTGTCCAGGTCCTGTATATTTGTACTTCTGGATACTACAGCAGAGGATAGAAGAGTTTAACAACTGTGCCTTGGCCCCAGGCAGTCTGTGCCAAGGTCATGGCTGGTGGCCCTGGAGTGCCCCTCAGCACCTCACTGACCCTGCACTGAACTGCCCTCACTGCCACACAACATTAATCCTGACTTATCCATGAAAATGAACGATTTTCCAATGGCAGAACGGACTCAAATTGGTGATCTTGGCAGGCTCCAACCAGGTGAAAGTTGACCCTGTTACAGTCTCGTGAGTACAAAGGAAGGACTCAGCCATTCCTGTGACGTGCAACGGGGCCATAACGTGGCTCTGACCCCATGGCACTGCCAGAAAACCCCTACACCAACATGTCTTAAACTACTCTAGGCTGAGTCGTGTCAGATCTCTGCGGGTTACTCATTCCAACACAGACTCTAGGGCTAACCACAGTAGAGAGAAAAACAGCTGAGGACACAAAACACCAGAATAATTTTAAGCATTCACTACTAAAATACTGTATAAATTAAAAATCCTGTCAGCATTTACACTAAAATCAAAAGCATCCCTGGTTTTAGGCTTTGTTTTACATTTCAAGCTGAGTTCAACAATAAATATTCCATCACAAGAACTTATTTTGAAAGTTCAGCAGTTTTTAAAACCCCTCAAAGAGAGTTTAAAATGACTCCCCAAAGCAAGGGGCCTTTCCCAGCAGCCAGAGTGTGCAGAGGGGCTGTGTGGAGCGTGGACTGGCTGTGTCATCACAGAGCCTGCCTGTGACAAGGGGGCTGTGGAGGGATGAATCCATGAACAAGCCAATGTCGAGGTTTGCTGTGCTGGCTGTTCTCACCCACTGAGGGCCCAGCCCAGCATGGATCAGCCACAGCTCCTGTGGCTCTGACAAAACCTCCCTGCCAGCCACAGACAGGGCAAGACTCACCCAGAGGCTTCATGTGGCAACATCCAGCAGGATGGAGCCTGTCTGGCTGCAGGGATGGCTGCTCTGCTGCCTAGAGCCCCTGTACAGAGGCTGCAATCCCACCTATACACTGTGCATGGGAGAGATGTCTGAGCTCTGCAGGTCTTGAAGCACCTCATCACCAGTTTTGCTGGTTAATTAGTGCTTCCCCAGCCCCAGGAAGCAGCAGCACTTCACTTCCAGGTGAGCCAAGGGCACACAGCACTCTGGGTGGGACAGGGGCACGTGGAACATGGGCACTGCTGCAGAGGGGACATGGGCATGTGGGAAGTGGGCACTGCCAAGGGTGGGACACAGGCAGTGCTCCAGCTGGGACATGGGCACATGGATGTGGGACCACTGCAGGTGAGTCATGGGCATGTGCCCACTGCTTCCCCAGTAATTGTACTGACCTGCAGTACCAGAAGTTCTCATCCAGAATGCCAAAGAGCAAATCCCCACATTTTCCTGCAGTAGTTAAATCTTCTCTTTATTTATCAGAGCAATATCCTTCAGAAATCAAAAGCCCAGACCCTTCCTCCCCACTGCAGAGCTCATGTGATACCAGC
This sequence comes from Argya squamiceps, assembly GCA_037834095.1. Lineage (NCBI taxonomy): Eukaryota > Metazoa > Chordata > Aves > Passeriformes > Leiothrichidae > Argya > Argya squamiceps. Next base: position 245,224 of record JBBMKD010000013.1, on the reverse strand, counting down.
AGCACCCAGAACCAGTGACTCCTGTGCATCACTCACCCACAGCACAGCCGTGCTCCCGGGGCTGGCACAGCAGGCTCCAAGGCTGGAGAGTAAGTCTTTGGGGAGTGTTGTCAGTCAGAAGGGTGACTGTACCTGTCTTATACATTTGCTGACCCCTGAAATGAGAGATCAAATGAAACTCATTAAACTATTCAAAGCAAGGACTAAAATAAAATTACTCCAGTGAGGAATACCTGCATTTTAAAGAAATTATATGGATATTATCAGCTAAAGAGGCTGCTGTCTCTTCCAGAACATGCTGCTGCTGACAAGACCTGAACATGTTGGCTGGTATCACCACTAACACCTGAGACAGCAAACAAGAGCTAATCCTTACACCCTTCTTGTGCTAATGACTGCAGGAGATAACTGGTGTCCCTGGCAAGTGTCCCATTTAATTCAATTAACTCCAGCCAAGCCCTGTTGATTGCACTGGCAATGTCAGAGAAAGCCAGAAGCCAGATCTGGAGTCAGATGGTAAAACCAAGGCAGTCTCCACCATCCCTCTGTGGTCCAGTCTCCAGCAGCCACAGGTAACAACTGACCTGGCATCCACAGCAGCCTCTACAAAAGGGTGTGGAACAGCATAATATTTTTCCTGAAAATGCTTTTTTTTTTTTTTTCTGAGAAAACGCAGGAAACCTATTTCATTTTATATGTTGCTTATTTGTTCTGAAATGCTGGGTTATGTGTTGGTTTAAGCAGCAGTTTCATAGTGTTCCCACCCCCTTCCACAGGTCCAAGCCAGCAGGAAGATCATGTTTCTCCTAACACAAGGCAGATGTCTGCCAGCTGATCTGGGGGCACACAGAGCTGCTGGCCCCTCCAGGGGACCCTGACACTTGCAGAGATTGAGGTGTCTGAGATATGAACTGAAACATTCTGATAAAAGTGAAAAATAAACTAACCATGGAAAACTAAGCTGCAAGAAACTATTGGTATATCCCCATAGTTGATACAATTTCCAGGCCTGTTTGATAGTAAAAAAATACTTTCCAAATATTTTCTTTTCCTTTTGAACATTCTTCAGCTGTGAGCTTCAACAGGCAGTGATGTATCTGCCAACGCACATTATTCAGCTAAGAAGTTCTGAAATAGAAAGAGATATGCAGAGAAGTTTCCTTGGTGGCACTTTTGAAGTGTTAGTCTGGGATAGCAGGTAAAATCCTGAGAAGTCTGTACACTGCCAACATAAATAGAAAGTGTATTTGAAGACAAGAGATTATCCATTCCCTGACAGGGCTGTCATACCTACTCTCTTGTCAGTTCTTAGTAATAGTTTTATTTGAAGGCCAGTCCAGAACAAATAACTCCCAGAAAAAGCTCTTCTTCTGGAAAACAAACCCTCAAAAGGAGCTGTAAGGACTCATATGTGACCATCAGCTTGGACATGCCTCAGAAGCAGCATGAGCCAGTGGAGATTTCTGAAGCTTCACTGAGTTTCTTTGTGGAAAACTTGTTATGGCATTCCAGCCAACCTCCATCCTCCAGGATAGCTGAGAGCACAAGAGGGAATCCCAAACAGTTAACATGTCACTGTGTCGCACCTGCAAATCCACTGGAGAACAACAATTCTCTGCAAATAAAGCTCAGCTACTCTATGTCAGCAACTGGCAAGAAAGTCAGAAACCCTGTGCTGTGGGTCCACACATTAACATTAAATACATGTTTAAATCAACTTCAGCATCCTATGGACATTTTTCCCATGCCATGGCTCCACTGGATAAAAGTGCTGAGCTGCTGGTATGGATGTTGGCATTCATCTCCCATTTGTTCCCATCTATGTGTTTGGTATTTTCCAGAAAAGAACCAACCTCCCTGCTGTGCCTCAAAGCCAGCTGTGCCCAGGTGTTTCCAGACAGCCCAGACTACTCTATCAGGCACCACTTTTACACCAGCTCAAGATCCACAAGGAATAACACGGGGAGACCAGAGCTGTGCAGAAATACCTGCAAGCAGAGGAATGCCACAAAGTGCAGCCAGAGTTGGAATTCCCACCCCTGACAGTGCTGAGGAATCCTGGGCAGGCTGACCTCAGTGCTCCTGCAACCCAGAGCAGGGGTGCAGGGAGCAGAGCACACATGTCCAGGAGAGCACCTGGCTGCACTCAGACCTTGTCAGCAGAAGTGAGACAGAGCTGACCATCCTGCCTAGTGTCTCCCAGAAAGCTGCAGGTGGCCACTGCCTAAAGAAGATTCCAGTCCTTCCTTGCTGCTTACAGATACAGGGTGCATGTCCATGGCATCCTGTAATTAGCAGCCTCCCCCCTTCAGATCTGTGAGTGAGAGAGCCCCAACAGGACTGTGTTGAGCCTTATCTTTTGCCAGGCGGGGTGTCAGCCAAGGGAAAATTGTGCCTCATGAGGCCCATGTGAGCCATGTGTATTGTAGCAGCAGTGGGACAATAAAGAAAAATTGTATAAAAACCCCAGGGCCTTCCAAAGCATTTCCAAATGCTGCCCCAATTTCCCTGCGGGGTGTCAGGTTCTAGGAAGCCACCACCCACACGAAGCAGCTGTAAGAGCCACATCTAAAACTGCCTCACCTGTGCTACAGAAAGAGCTGACAATGGCATTAGCATGAAACTAAAATTAGAGGCTAATTGGGTTCTGCAGTCAGTTGATGACAGCACAGCAATTAACATCCCTGAATTTTCTTGACTGAAATAAACCTAAAATGTTCTCCCATTCATGCTTCTCCCTGCTCCACGAGCACGTGCGGCCGTAGCCTGGCACGCTTTGCACACAGGGGAGTCTTGGCACCTCTGCCACGCCTTGTGGGGTTCCCAGCAGTTACTGGGGCAGGCATAGTTGTGGGAAGAGATTTGTGTATCTGCAAATCACCATCATTTCACAGAAATGGGATGTGATATTCAGTGCCAGGGCATGGGAACATGAACACACACAAGACACCATCCAGCAGAAAGCAGAGAGGCAATGGCACAGTGTCTCCCAGTCCTTCCTGCAGGATGTCTGGCACTGATGCCAGAGCAGTGCTGCTGCTGCTGCTGCAAGCAAAAGAGGGAGAAACCAGCATTACAAAGTGAGGGGCTAAAAACTTCTGCTCAGGGTGTCAGTACTTCTTGTAAGTGAATTGGAACATCTTCTGTTAAGGTGGGCAATAACACCTACCAAAAGGCACATGAACCCTTTCCTGGACCTCCCTGGGGTGCATCACACATTTGGGGCAGAGAAAAACACACTTTATTTGACTGTACATGTTATTTTCAAGCTGAGGGGGTTGTCCTCCAAGATCCATAATGAGAGACCAAATGCACTGCCATTACAGCTGCAAGCAGCAATTGCTCTGCCTCTGCTCAGACAATGTGCTGCAGATTTCCTGTGCAGGAATATGGCCACGTGCAGCGTCATTCAGGCTTTGTGTGCTGTGTGTGCCCATCTGGCTGTGGTAAGCTCACCTGCCCTGTGCTCACCTGCAATTTGTGCAAGAGTTCTATGGTCTTATTTTTAGTTCATTTTTCTGTACAATATTTGGAGTTATTGATCCATAAAACCATCTTATGGTAATACATTTGGAAAAGCTATGGAATGCTTCTGCCTCCACTCACAGCTGAAGTCTCTGACTGCTGACAGAGCAGAGCTTCCAAAGCCAGCCCCTCTTCTGTCCCTTCCTTCAGCACCTGGCTTGATTTTGCTGTGGCTGACAATTTTATCTGCACTCTCTGGTCCAGATGTTGCTGTGGCTCTTCATGAGAACTTCCCAGTTCTGCTGTGACCCCTGAGGCAAGGAGGGGGCATGGTACGAGGCCTGTTCCTCACCTGAGCTGTGATGAAGACAAGGTCACAGCTGGGCCCCTGTTGCTCCTGTCTGCAGACTCTGCCATCACCACACAGCTCACTGCAGTCACTCCACTCTCCTCCTCCCTTCTTCCTACTCTTGCTGCAGGCACAGAATGTTCCCAGGCTCCCACAGCCATGCCTGGGGCATGACAAGTCCATATGCTGCTGTCCTTTTCACACACATTTCCAAAGGCCAAAAAAAATTCCCTCCTTGGAGATCCACTTCTCTGTGTGCAGTTCATCAAGAAGAAAGAACAAACCTGGCCAAGATGGCCACAAAACCATCTCATTGTTTAGAAAGGCTTCACTTGACACCCAAAGATATCAAGTGTATTATTTTTGTGTAAAGTAATATAAGCAGTTCTATTTTCAGTGCAATGATCCCAACTTTTTCTTAAGTAAATCACTTTTGTTCTCATTTGGTTTAAAGCTCTTGGTATGCCAGGAAGAAAAATGTCTGCATGTGTATTATATATATTTTACTAAAGATATTATATACCTCTGCATTATACTGCAGACATCCATTCCTTCCACCATTTCTATCAGAATTTCAGGCTACAATCAGAGCACTCTTGGCTTATTCTAAAACTCACCCCCACAGATTATGAGCAAAGGATTTTCTGCATTAGGAGTCCACAGCTGATGGCTGTCCTTGGCTGTCCCAGGCAGTGAGCCCTGCTGGAGATGCTGCTCTGTGCTGGCATTTGAGGGACCCTGATGCTCCATGGTCTGTGGGCTCAGGGGCTGGAGCCCCTCTCTGTGGCTCTGGGGCCATCAGCCTCACACCCCACTCTGCAGGTGCCACCAGGCTCTGTCCCCAGGAGCATTGTCACAAGAACTGGGGCTTCACTTACAGCTGGCTGCAAAATATAGACTGTGAACAGCATGGATTTTCAGTGCCAGATCTTTTCTTGACTGATGCTTCCAGCTGATGGTAGGTTCGTATTTCAAGGTAACATCACATTCATCAGTGTCACAAACAATTGCTGGCTTAAGAATCAACAAAATCTTTCCCCTCATTAAGTCTCACCTGAAGATGCCCCACATGCAGGAATATGTCCAACAGCTCCCTGGGATGCCAAGGTACAAGCAGCATAAAGACCCATGTGATGGGTGACAGCTCAAACCTGGGGCTGGAAATGTCCTCCTGAGCAGCAGTAATTGCAGCTCATGTCACAACATTCCCCATAACAACAGCTGAAGATCTCTGTTTCCAAATGACTGAACGTTACAGCCAAAGCTGAACCCTTGAACTCATCACTGCAGCAGCCTCATGGGGCTCATTCCCCTGCCTGTCCCCTAATGTATGTGAATTATCCTCCCAAATAGCTATTTTTCTACCAACAATATGCACATCTTTTCAAAGGCAGAGTGGAAATCCCTGCAAGCATTTCTGGTGCTGCTCCCAGTCAGAAACAACCGTAATCTGAGCCACAAGCGAACTGCATTTCTGTTGCTGAATTCCTTTGTACAAATATCTTTGCTTTGAAAGAGTTTGGCAGCAGTGAGGCACAGGCTAATTTTACTTATAAGGTGTGAATCAAAGAAGATCTGCAAGTTTCTGAGTCACAAAAAGGAAGCGTCTGTGGCCTTTCACCACTTCTGTCAAGAGAAAATGTCACGGTTCAGCTATTTTAGAGTGACTTCAGACCGCTCACTGTGCCCCGCAGAGCCCCAGCTCCCACTACCCTCATGGTCTCCCCAGGACACCAGGACAATTCCAGTCTTGGGACCTGGGAACTCCCAGCCGTACTCAAACCTGCTGCTGTTAATGGGATGCATCACCACGGGCTGCCATGCGAGAGAGTTGAAAAAATTATTAATTTGGCAGAATTCAGCTGACACTTTGTGGGAAAAAGGGATGACCAAGGAAAGGGAGAGCTACTTCCCACATCACACAACACTGAAATCCCTGAGAAGCTGAGGGCCTAAGCTACAAACACTGCTGCTGCAGTAGCAAACTTCCAGGGTCTGCAGCGTGCACCGTGCCGACAGCCTGACTCTGCTACCACATAAACAAGAGACGACAATCAACCAACTCCTATGCTGCCAAGAGAGCTCCCACCCGAGGCCAGGCTGTCCTTGGGGTGGGGACAGCTCTGCTGCACTGGCTGTGGTGGTTCCAAGGAGCCCATACAGGTGTTCAGCTCCTCTTCCTGCAGTCCCAAAGGTTTCATGGCCTCCAAGATGCTGCTGAGGCCACGTTTAGCCAGCAGCACAACCACCAGTGGCACTGGCTAATCCAACCATGGGAGTTCATTCTGCTCAAGAGGTGAGGTGGGACAGCCTGTGCCCACAGTACCTGGTAGCATGGCCTCCCCATGTGGATGTGTGCAAGAGCTCCTCTCACTTTTTAATCTCTTTATCTGCTGCTCGTGACATACCTGATCTCCTCCAGGCCTAGAGGGACATGCCAAGGACTGGCATGTTACAACGTGTCATCCCACTGTCACCACCTGCTGCTCTCCAACCCCAACAGGTCGTTTTGCTGTTGTATCTCTGACTGGGGGTCATCTTCGGCCTTAAAACAGGTCCTCAGGGTTTACAGACAGCAGGCATGGCATCAAAACTGCACAGCAGTATCAGCAGGAGTGGAGGGTCCTCCACCTTCCAATTGTCTGTGGGATCTGCCCACTGAATATATTCAGTGAATTCTCCCATAAAAGTCAGTATTGGGCATGCTTATCTGGCTTGATTATTTCCATTCACTGCCATGTTCAGCCTGATCCAGCACAGCTCCATGGCTCCACAGCCACTGCCAAACCAAATCCTTCCCGGATAGTCTGTGGAGATGTGCATTTGTCATCTGTAATCTATTCCTTGATTTCTGGCATGTATTTTCAGTGCTTTCTCTTGAAAGCTTTTTCAGATTTCCCTGGGTTTCTCCCTAACCTCTGTGAGCAAAGCCTCACACAGTTTCATTGTTGACAGCTGTGTCAGGAGAAGTTTGTTTTTTTTTTTTTAACGTTGCTCTTGCTGCAGCACACAAGCTACTACACAAAGGGTTGCCTGGCTGTGTAATGCACCAAAATGTGGAAAGCAGATCATGCCTTCTGAGGGAGAAGTTTGGGGGGTTTAACTGTTTGTGATGTTTTCCAGAGATAATTTCAGCTCCTCACATGAAAATGCTGACAAATACAAGGCAGCTGAGCAAACAGATGAAAAGCTTGGAGTACTGAGTTACTGGATAAAAGTGAACCAATCCCCCTTTCCTGGAGCTTGCACTTCAGTTTCACGGTTAAGAAAGATACAGTTAAAAGGAAAAAAAGAAACTCACTTCTGATTTTTTTTTCCCAAGCAAAAGATGGGAAATGCAGGAGACTAGATTGATCTCCCTTTTTTGCCAGGCTGAACTCAAATCTGAAACATCTGCTCACATAACTTGAGACAAGCTCTCCAAGTCAAATAATGTAAGCTCAAACTCTTCCTGTCATCAGTGCAGAATTATCAGTTAAGCTTTTTGTGGAAGCCTAAGAACCCAGACACATCTCACGTTCTCTGCAAGCACTGAATAACCATGGGTTCTCACTACCAGCAAATCAGTTGCAAAGAAAAATTAGCACCTTTTCCTATATTCAAAATCCTAAAATCTGGGGTTTTTTCTAGAACAACACTGTACACATTATCCTTCAGGAGTTATTCAAACCAGGCATTACCAGCTGTATAAACCAGTATCTCACCCAGCACAGCAGGATTAACTCAGATGATTGCAATGATCAAGGACAGCAGAAAATACTCATTTTTCAATATAGAATCACAGACTGGCTTGTGTTGAAAGAGACGAAAAACCATCTTGTCCACCAACCCCACCATCAGCAGGGTCACCTTCCACTAGACCAGGTTGCCCCAAGCCCTGTCCAACATGGCCTTGAACACTTCCAGTGATGGGCAGCCACAACCACCCTGGATAACCTAGTCCACTATTCAGCTGCAGCCTGCAAGGCAAAGAGGAGGATTTTAGCTGAGAGTACTAAGACTTTGCTTGCAGAACTTGCATACAGGCCTGGGTTCAGGGCTCACACCCCTCACTGCATCCACAAGCTTGGCAGAAGAGGACCCACAGCTCATGCAGAGCTCCATTCTGATCTAAATGCCTTTTTAAAAGGCATTTTATATACTTTGGTACACTTTACTATAAATGCCTTTTAAAAAGGCATTTATAGTAAAGTGTACCAAAGTATATAAAAGTGTATAGGTATCAGAAACAGAGCAGTGGCAGATCAAACAAGAAGCTACAGAACTGTGCACTATCCTGACCCTGTTCCTGCTCCTGCAGCCCTCCAAGAACTCTCTGTATTCAACATGATTTGGAGCATGAACCCCATCCTGTCAGAGAAACAGACTGGAAATCAGGGTTCGCTTCAGACTCTGCTTCCAATTCTCTGTGTGTGTACAAGTCACTTTATTTCCCTGCTGTTTTCCCCAGCCTCACATGACATGATGTACAAGTGGGGACTGTCCCCAGCTACAGACCTGCAAAATGTCCCAATCAGGGAACTGGATTGGAAGTGAGGGGTTCTGGAAGCCACAGGTGAAAGGAAAAAAAAAAAAAAAGAAAAATAAAATTAAATTAAATTTAAAAAAAAAAAAAAAGTAAAAAGAGAAAAAAGACAAAGAAGAAAAGCGTGTGTGTCGCACCGTATGCAGAGTCTTTCCCGTGCGGAGGAATGCCATCCTGGCTATTTCTGCCTTCTCCCCACACAGCGGTAGATGGAGCCCTGCCTCCCTGCTCTGGGCAGCACGGGGATGCAGCAGGACCAGAGATCAGCTGCAGTTACCCTACCAGGACCTGCCGGCACTGCTGCGGGGTCCAACCTGGGGAGTCACACAGGAGGAACAGTGGGATCACAGCTCTGCCCGACTCATGAAATTTGCTGAAACTTGTGACTAACAAAACGATTCTACTAATCACAGTATTGCCTTTTCTTCCATTTATGCATTGGGTAATGTTTCTTTCTTTTTAAAACTGTTGTCTGGATTACATGGAATTCACCATTTTTATTTCTTTTGCAAAATAAGGAGCAACAAGGCTTGCCATACTTAGAAAGAACATGTGTAATAGTTGTATCATGGCTGTGAGCACTGGAGACTACGTTATCCAGAGGATTTTACAGGAACTAAAGGTCAAGGGATCCATGGCTAATTTCTCAACCACTGCTCACAGCTCTGATGCCTGCAGCTTGTGTGTGACAGCAGGACAGAGAAGGGATGAGGGAACACTGGCAGCCATTGGTATCTCTGTAAGCTGGGAAAAATTATAAATGTGTATGTTGATTTTCTCTCCACACCTCCACCTCCAAGTTCTCCTGCAAGTGACACCAGCACAGCCTGCACGGATGCAGGCAGCCTCTGGAGTCATGCACCACTTGGCCAGAACTACTACTGCAGTTCCATCAAGACATGGCAGCCAGGTCTTCTACAGCAACAGCTGACAAATGGAATGTCTCAGAGCAGTGAGAGCAAAATCCACAGAATCGCAGATTATGCTGAGTTGGAAGGGACCCACAAGGATCATCAAGTCCAACTCCTGGTCTTGCAGAGTCACATAACGTTCCTGAAGGTATTGTCCAAATGCTCCCTAAATTCTGTCAGACTTGATGCTGTGACCGCTTCTCTGGAAAGCCTGTTCCAGTGCCCAACCACACACTTCTTTAATATCTAACCTAAACCTCCTCTGACAACTTCAGGCCATTCCTTCAGGTGCTGCCACTGGTCACCACAGAGGAGAGATCACTGTCTGCCCCTCCTCCTGTCCTCATGAGAAGGCTGTAGATTGTGATGAGATCTCCCTACAGTGTCCTTTTCTCCAGGCTGAACCCTCAGGTACTCCTCATTTGGCTTCCCCTCAAGACCCTTCACCATCTTTGTTGCCCTCCTTTTGACACTCTCTTAGAGCTTAATGCCTTTCTTATATTGTGGTGGCCAAGACTGTTCCCAGGACTCAAGGTAAGGCCACCCCAGAGCAGGGCAGAGCAGAGCAGAGTAGAGCAGGGCAGAGCAGAGCAGGGCATGGCAGAAAAGAGCAGGGCAGGGCAGAGCAGAGCAGAGCAGAGCATGGCAGAGAAGAGCAGAGTAGAGCAGAGCAGGGCAGGGCAGAGCAGAGCAGAGCAGGACAATCCCCTGTCTTGCCCAGCTGGCAATGCTGTGCCTGATGCCCCTGGACACAGTTGTCCCTCCTGGCTGCAGGGCACTGCTGACTCACATTCAACTTTCCATCCACAAGGACCCCAGGACCCTTTCCAGGGCTCCGCTCTCCAGCACCTCATTCCCCAGTCCATCTGCACATCCGGGACTGTCCCATCCCAGGTGCAGAACCTGGCATGTGCCCTTGTTGAACTTCATAGGTTTGGTGATTGCCCAGTCCTCTCCTTTGTGGAGGTCTCTCTGCAGGGCCTCCCTGCCTTCAAGGGAGTCAACAACTCCTCTCAGATTTGCATCATCCGCAAACTTGTTTAGTATCCCTTCCAATCCTGCATCCAAGTGATTTATGAAGATGTTGAAGAGCACAGGGCCAAGGGTGGAGCCCTGCAAAACTCCACTAAGGGACCAGTGCCAGTCTCATGTCACCCTATGCCCCTGGCTCCTGAGCCAGCTGCTCACCCATCCCATGCCATGTTTATCCATCTGTGAGATGGACAATCTGTCCAGAAGGATATTATGAGAGACAGTATTGAAAGCTTTACTGAAATCTCAAAAGATTACATCAAGTGGCTCCCTTTGATCAGCTAGGTGGGTTACTTTGTCGTAAAAGGAAATCAGGTTTGATAAGCAGGACTTTCCTCTCATAAAGCTGTGCTGGCTTAGACTGCTCTCTCTCTTTTTTCTGAAGTTTTTGGAGGTTGGTTTTTTGCTTTGGTTGGTTGGTTTACAAATGCACATCCTGCTTCATTCTGCTGCACATCCAAGTGCAGGCTTGACTGTAAATAAGAGCAATCCATGCTGCCAGGGAAGGCTATCCTCAAAGCTGGTGTACAACCTGTTGTTCTCTGCAAACATGTACTGCTAGACAAGCAATATATAAACCCACATTTTGTCTTGTTTTAGATTCTTTGAAGAAGACCATGTTATGCAGGTAGGAAAACTGAGAATATTGCAGTTACATGAGATGCTGGAGATTATATTTGCCAGCAAGGTAACTCAATATACATCTATTCTGGCACTCAATAATTAAAGACAGGCCCCCCCAGCAGTGAATTGCAGGATGATTTGCTCACAGCAGGAGCTCTCCACACTAGAGAGGGGCCAGAACTTTCAGTTGGGCACTCACAACCAAACACCTCATCTGCACAATCCAGCTGCAGAATGTGGGTGGGCAGTGGTTTTAGTAGTACTCATTTTTCATTTCTCCAAATAGAAATTAACAGAAGAAGGGAGATTAGACACCCATCCCTGAAGACAGGGAGTTTCTACTGATTAGCCTAGAAGTGACCAACTTTCTGAATTCAAGACCTTATGCTGCCTCTGATCCTGCCCCTGATCCTGACTAGATATAATGGTTGGTTCATACAGAATCAAGCCCCAGCCCTAACTGAGTAAAAATCTAGGTAAGGACTTTGGCATTTGATCTTTACAAAGCAGAAGCTAACAGCTGACAAATAAAATACTTCAGAGCAGTGAAAATTAAACAGTCCTGCAGTCACAAGTGTTGGCATATGGAAAGCTGCCACTAAGCTGATAATGGAATTGTCTACCACAGCAGAGAGGGAGGTCCCAGCATCCCAGAGCAGACACGCATCTGGAGACTGGGAACACAGCCCTCAGTAACCTATGTTTAAGTAGCACATTCTTGCTACCTCCCTGCCAGCTGCTCATCTTCTCTCACCACAGGCCAAGGGCAGAGGCCCACAAGCAGCAATGTGGCACTGGGGACAAACTGGAGCAGCTACAAGCACAAAGGAGAGTCCCTGAGTAGAACCCTGCCCTTCTGTGTACACCTGCTTTATTCACTTCACAAAATGTGGGCAGCTGCTTCATCTGTCACACACCTGCATTTGCACATTCAGGACAGCAGCCACTTTCACAGGTTCCTTCAGGTATCTGTGAGGAGGGTAAAGCACTGCAGGTGACCATTCCTGGCTCACTCCAGCCTGGCCCTGGCACTATTTTCTTGTGTGCAGCAGAGCCACCCTGCTTAGCAATGGGAGGGGAATCAGGGCCAGGAACGGGAAGATGAACCAAACATGCAGATATCACTCACAACCAGAGACACAGAACAATTTCCAGACAGGTGGGTATGGAGCTTGCACAAGGTATTGACCCATTAATGAATGATAGAGAAAACAAAATCAGGACAGTGGATGCAGCCAGACAGCAAACAGGTCACTCACCAGCCTGCAGAGGAGAGCCCAGGCAGGGATGTGCTACAGGAGCCAGCAGCAAGAACAGAGATGTGTGATACAGCTGTGGGAGGAGAAGCACACTCACATGAAACATCCCTCACCACATGCACAGTGCTCCTGGACGTGCCAGATGAGGCTGGTTCACAGCACTCCCCTCAGTGTCCTCCCCTCTGTAGCACAGAGAGCTGACAAGAGATAGCAAGTGCGCTAAAGAGCAGAAAGGGAGATAAAGCACTAAAGAGAAGAGGGACATAAAATGCTGGAGAAGAGATATGCATGAGTGTCCAAACACACACAGGAACAAGCCTGGGTATAAAGAATGGGCAGCTTTAGCACTGAATCACTGCTTCTCTTCCTGAAGTACCTGCCTCGTACTTGAAAAGACTTTCAAGGTACCAAGCTGTAGAAAGCTGAATCACTGCTGAGCAAGCTGGATAGCACAGGGCAAACCAAGTGGAAACAGAGCAACCATGCCTCTTAAGGATCCACCATTCTGTAGAAGAGCAGCTCATGCTGGCTAAGGGTGGCTGGGAGAAGATCTGCTCCCAAGGAAGCAAAAGGAAAGGAAATTCCAAGAAGTTTCTTGGCAGTATGGTTCTGTTCCCATGACATCTGCAAGGGGTATTTGATGGCTCAAGAGATGTAGCATGAGTGTTGACAATGACACAGCATGGTTAATTAGGCCACCGTCCCTCTTTGACAATAAAAGAGACCCAAGTACCTCAGATTCACCAAAGCAGATTCCTGTCACAACTGCCCCTTTCAGAACACCTGTGAAAAAAAGTCTTAGGATCAATCAGTATCTTGTTCTCCAAGTTCATGCATAAAATACACCTGGCACATCCACACAAGCTGCCGTTCAGTCACCCCTGATACTGATTGCTCAAAGCAATGTGCACAGGCCTCTCCACTGCAGGTGTATGCTCCAGAAAAATCTAGTCCTCTTTGCCTGCAATTGTAGCAAGAAAATAAAACCTCAAAAAGAATCTGCAGGTTCTTCTATTGAATGTTTCGGTGCTTCCTGGTCAGAGGGATGGTCCTGCACCTATTGGTTTTCCCAGCAAATACAGCTGCTGTCTTCCACGTGTGCAAGGCCCCCAGCAGTAGAATTCAGCTAACAATTCCATCCCTTCAGAGACTTCACTTACTGGGACTGCATCATCTGCCTGTGGAATAAGGCTTTTACATTGTGTCTGATTGGGAACATGAGCTTCCAAAAGCCCAGAGCTGCCTCAGGTGAGCTTGTTGTTGGCCTTTTGATAACGTTCCTTTGAGCTTGCCAGAGCAGGAGTTTGAGGGGACACACCTGGGCTGGATATCTTCAGGACTGGCCAGGTTCTTCCACCCATCAGGAGGAAGGGATGGCTTTTTAGTTTCTCAAGCTATGGAGGACTGTGGCCAGGCATAACAGGGAACACCTCTGGACATGCTCCTTCCTCAGCACAGGGTGCTGACCATGGCCAAAATAAACATTTTCGACAGCAAGGATGGCATCCTGTGGCTCTCTACCTGTGGCTTGTGCATTTCTTCTCTCTTTGGTCCCTTTATGCTCTCCTCTTCTGCTGCCACCCTGGTCTCCTGCCCCTGCTATATCTCAAGCAGTTCACCACACAGCAAACTGTGAAGGGCAGAGACAGGAGGAGGGAGCACTGGGAGGCTCAGGCATTCTTACTCCCTTCATCCATTTCTGGGAAGGTGACACTGGACCATGTACAGCAATGGTGTTAATACCACACAGGGCAGCAGCTCATGAATTGAAACAGCAGCAACGCTGACAGTACTCACCAGTCTCAAAAAAGAAAGCTGCTGTAGAACTGGCTTGTTCATCTTTTCCATGACAGGAAACATTTCAGCCTCTGTTATCAGCACAAACATTGTCTGGTCCCATCACACCATGCCACTCGCCACACTCCATGTTGGGAACACATGAATAAAGAATGCCAGAGTGTTACTTTTGCCTTCCTTGGGCTCAAAATGCAACAAAACTCAACCCTCTGTTGTGCTTTGCAGGCTCCAAAGCATTCAGCTGCCCAGTTTATCATGTCACAACCCATGGATGTATCAGCCTTCCAAGTAAAGCAAGCTGGTCATCCAGAGCCAGCTGCTGCAAGGACCACAGGACAAGTCCAGGGCCAGGAGCCCTTGGGCCAGTGGTGGCCACCAGCTGTCAGCCAGTCTGCCTCAGCCAGACAAAAATCTTCCATTTTCAATCCAAATACATAACAACTGAGTAAAGATGCAAGGAAGAAGAAGGGCAACCAGCTCTCACAAGTACATACACTGTCTTCAGCTCCCATTTTTGAATTACTTTTCTGCTTTATGGCCCTTAACACAAGAGGAAAAATGGAGGTGAACTGCAGAAAGCAATCAATCTCTCAGCTTTTCATGCATTCACATCAAAGCAGAGCTTGGATCAGGGACACCCCCAGGAAGTGCTGGAAAACACATCCAAAGCTTTATGAAGAATTGCCTTTACGGGACACAGGTTGTTCTGGAAATCACAAGCAAAAGGCACTGAAGTATAACAAGATTTTGAAAGATCAGCAGAAAATTGCTATGGCATTTTAGACACAATAAAACCTTATGACTTCAAAATGTTAATCAGGAATAAATACCATAAAGAAGCCTTACCAGAAATCACAAGTGAATCCTAGGACTCTGATCTAAGCTGGAATCTGGCTACTTCGAATCCTGCTGCAGAAAGGTTCATAGCCCTGAAATCAACAAAAAGGGCACAGCAATAAAGTGCATGTAAGAATAAGACCAATTGGGTCTTATTTGTCCTAAATTTGATTTAGTAAAACCAGGATAAGATAGGATGTTAGCCTTGGCTTCCATGGCTCTGAGCTGTCCCTCCGATAGTATTTGTAGTAGAGGAGCTGCACTCTAAAATTAGACAATGAATTAGGTAGATTTTTTAAGGATCAAATTCTTTGCATACTTCTCACTAAAAGCTGACACAAACAGCCTTCTCTTCATTGACTGCACAGTTAGATTTTGAGGCATCGTGTACTTGCATTGGGCCAAATTGCTACAATTCACCTCTTTGTTCAAGTGAAGGTTTTCTGGGGAAACAGCAGTTGCAGTAAGGAGCCATCCCTGGGGCCCCAACAGCACAAACTGTAGTTCACTCTAACATACCAGCCATTCCAGATTTCCTTCCAACCTACATTATACACAGGTGGAGGTTTCATCAGCTGTAATTTCACTTCATGCAGAAGGTGATTGTCTTTCAGGCATGCAGCACCAGGCTGCACAATGGCTCAGCAGCCCCTGGGCCGAGAGAGGGCTCCAGTCCTGGGGTGTCACAGGTATCAGATATTTGTGTACATGAATGAGGTACACAGTTGTCCCAAATCTGCTATTTGTAGGTGCACCTTGGAAATACAAAATCAAAAGTTTTTTATAAAAACTTGGCCATCAAAACATGAAAGCAAAAGAATATATGGGCAGAAATCTAATTTCAAATGACAACCAATGCATGTGTTTTTATGGCTATCAGTTATCTACACAGGCCTTGAAAAACACTCAGAATAAATGAGGAATGTCCCATGGTTTTTCTTTTTACCCAAAGACAGCCTAAAGTGGCAGCTTTGGTCATTTGCTTTCCAGAGCTTCTCAGGTTATGATGTAAGGAGACAAAAGACATCTATGACTGATCCCTGCCTCTCTGCTTCTCTGTACTTTATCCCTCTCTCCACTAAGTGCTTTTTTTTACCTTTTCTCATGACTGACTACCTGCTATGCCAGTCCTGGATTTCCTCCCAGATGGCAAACATCCATCTCCTGGCTGCACTCACTTGCAGGAAGCAGCAAGCCTGCTGCCTCACTCTCCACAGCACTGAAACAAGTGACATGAGACTAAACTTCACTATAACCACAAATGTACCTAATCCACTGACAAGTGTGAGGCTAAGCCTGCATGATAGGCTGCTTGCTAAAGTCTCAAACTTGGGGTAAAACAGAGCACCAATTTTAGGTGTATGTTATGTGGTAGATAGAGGCCACTCATTCCACTGTTAGAGGCACATGAACACAGAAGAACAGTGTTAGACCCAGGTGATCATTGCCATGTTGGGAGAGATTTATCCTGTAGCCCCAGATATTAAAGTCTTTACAGAGTGTGCCACCTGCTCAACAAACCCAAGAGCAGCAGACACAGACACACCTGTAGAGATGATAAATAAAGCCCAATAAAAAGAGCTACAAAGACATCCTTAATTTCCACCAGGAGACCTAGATCCAGGATGGAGGCTCTTTGTGCCCCACAGTCATCACTATCCTTTTGTCCTGTGAGGGCCTCTCACCTCAGAAACCCTCTGGAGAGTGGTGAGCTCTCTCGTCAGGGCACAGCACAGGCCAGCAGAGAGCATCAAGCCTAAACCTACGAGTCTGAAGTTATTTGAAGACAAAAGCACACATAGAAAAACCTCCCATTTCAAACACGGGTTATAAAAGCCAAGCAGTTGTGTGCAGTACTGTGATCAAATGCCATCCTTATTCCATCACAGCTTGAAATAGATTGGGTAACAGGCAAACAACTGTAAAAATCCCGAGCTGCTGCCAATGGCCACGCAGCAGGAGCGGCACCGTGCTGCTTCCCCTCCAGCACTGCGGCCTTTGCCAAGGAAAGCCTCCATTGTGCCTCAGGAGCATACTGACTCTCAGTATACCCAGAGGAACCTTGCTGGTGAGCTGTACATTGCAAAGGCTCCACAAGCCCCAGCACCACAGGCTGAGCATGCCCAGACCTCCAGAGCACCCTCAGCTAACAGGACATGGGCAAAAATGCTCTTATTTAGTTTAGCCAGTCCATAGGACAAAAGCTAGGCACATGATTCATGGTCTTCCCAGATCTTCTGAACCCCCTCTGTCAAGCCTAGGTGGTTCTCCTATTTTAGCTGCTGCCTGCACAGGCTTTGTTAGTGCTGGAGGCTGAGGCTTTGTACCAAGCCCCAGGAGTTCAGTACATTCTGTACAGAGTGCCAAAGGCACTGAATAACCACTTGCATTTGCATTTGCCTAAACATAGCTTAAACGTATTGCAAACAAATAGCAGGAATAAGTTTAGCACTTGAGGCACAATTAAAAGCTGAAAACGCCCATCAATAATTTGGCCCTTTTCCAAAAAGACCAGAAAAAGCCAATAAGGATAAGAATAACTGAAACTGTATTTTTGTACTGCAGCAAAAAAAACAGAGAATAAAAGAGCCGAGATGTTTGCCAAGAACTTTAAAACCTATTTTTAACCAGTCAGTACATTTTATGAGCTTATCTGTAGATAAGATAAGCTGCTAAATACCATTTCTGGGATTTAGACTTTTTGCTGTAGGCATGTGCAATCTCTGTCGCTGCCTGAGCCTGGCTGCTTTCCTCTGCAGCCGCAGCAGGATCACAGAGGTAGCCAGCCTCACAGCAGAGCTGGTGCATTATGAATCAGATCATGCTCACCAAGGGAAGGAGGCTGGGCTGGTGAGGGTGGGCTTCAGGGAGCCAAGAGGCTTGGGGTGATATTCTTGGCAGCTATTCTTGGCGCTATTCTCACCGCGTGACCTTGTGAGAGTGACTTAATCACCGCACGGATCCGCTGCCCGCCGTGTCGGACCGCAGTGCCGCAATCGCCCCGGGGCGCTCGCCTTCGGGAAGGGAGAAACAGAACGGGACTGTCTGAAAAAGAAAGGAAACGAGGCAGTGCATGAGGATGCGGTCACATCGCTGATTTCAAAGGCAGCTTGGACTGCGTTTGGAACAAGGGCTCTAACCCGTGTAATAAAAGAGAAATAGAGTGTTAAGAAAAGGAGCAGCATCCCCTTAGTTATTTTATCCCTCTGGGCATTGAATGAGGCAGATATTACTGCAATCGAACGCCTGTGAGATGTCTGGATGCTGCTGTACCTGATGAGATTCATCCTCCCGATATCCCTGCATGAGGGGAGGAGGAGGCTGAGCCCTGTTTGGTCTGGAGCTGGTGTACAAAGAACACTCCCACAGTTAAGAGACAGCCCCTGTCGCAGTACGTGTGATGTGCACCAGCGATGTTCTGCTGCAGCTCCGCCTGGTAACAGCACAGGATGGAGCCCACCAGGGCAGGAGAAACCCCCGCTCCCAGCGGCGTGGGCTGACCCTGGGCAGCGGCTCGGGAGCGAAGGGCGCTGGCAATCCCCACAGCCAGCCCCAGGCACGGCGGGGCGGCAGCCGGGCTGCCGAGTCACCGGGAGTGTCACCGAAACCATCCAGCCGTGCCAGACAGCCGGGCACTCACCGGCACACCCCGCACCGCCTGCAACGGCTCTGCCGACGGCATGCAACAGCCCGGCGAGGAAGGACCCAGGGGATGGATGGCGGCAGCAGACAGTCCTTGGTCCGTGCTCAGTGGGGAACTGTGGCCACGGGTCCCTTGGCTCTGCTGACAGAGCACTTGGCTCTGCTGACAAAGCACAGGGGCTGCTACAAGGGCCAGTTCTGCTCCCTCCCAGCCTAACAACAGGCACCTACATCACACTCACTCTCAGTTTCTGTCCAGCTGCACAAGATTGCTTCAGCTGCTGCCCAAAGCCAAGTCCAGCTCTGGGTGACTCCAGGAAGCCATTAGCTCTGCTCCTGCTGCACCACAGCAGGATTTCATCCCTCTGTATCAGAAGGCTCCAATTTGCACATCTTATCCCCACGTCCATTCTTCAGGATCAGAACACACCACAGGTCACACCTGGAAACTGCATATTTAAGCCTAGAGATTTTTTCCAACCTAAACAATTCTATGGGTCTGTAAGACTGCTCTGCCTGGAACACAGGCCTCAGCCTCCACTGCAATAAATGGGAGTTTCCACGGAGGAGAAACCAGTCGCCACCTGCGGTGTTCTGGGTTGGCTGTTTTGTATCTACATTCACAAGCCCATTGTCATCAGTTACGTATGTCTGTGTCAAAGCTGTTTTTCCAAATACTGCCAGCCACAGCAGCAGAGAACAAGACTGCTGTCTGATTGCCACATCCAGTTTCAAAGCCCGGGCAGATCCTAGATTGCATCCTGCAGCTGGAATTCACAGCTCCACCTCAACATGCCACTGCATGCCTTATTGGAATGAGCTGCCTCCTCTTCCTGTGCACCATGTAATCTCACACTTGCTGTTTTCTAGGTTAGTTGTACCTTTGCTGAGCAGAAGTACTGCAATTCCAAGGAAAGCAACAGTGACAAGTCACTTCAGTGACAGTAGCCACGACTGCTAACACACGGCATAGCAATACTGCTGAGCAGGGACTGTCATTATCATTTTACAGACAGGAGAATGAATCCCTTCAGAGGGCAAGGATGCAAACTGGTACATTCCAAAGGAACAGATTAGCTGCTTTTGAATGCCAATAATCATTTGCATTTGCTCTCCATTTACCACGTTAATCCCACTCGAGCACGTGTCAGTGACTCACTCTCCCCTCTTCCCCTGAACAGCCACAGATCTTCTCATCTCACCCCTTGATCAGTCACCAAACACCTTGTTCTTGGACAACCTCTCTGACAAATCAGTTACACGATTAACTCAATTTGAATAAACCGTGTAGCTCACCCAGACTGAGGTGGTGCACAAAGGGACCACCTATTTGAAGCCCTGCCCTGACATACACTGTTCACTGAATCCATCTTTGTTTGCTTTTTAATATTTTTAAGTGTTCTTTCATTTTAGTCTACATTTTTCTTAATAAATTTATCTTCAATATAAGAAGAGGTGCTTCTACTAAGAGCATTCCTACTGTTGTGCTGAAGCTATGGAGGAATTCAGGCAGAGATATCCTTTTAAGTGTATTCCAAACACTGGGCCCCACCTTGTCCTTCAGACACACCTGACAAGTGACATTAGTCATTGCTGCTCTATGCTCCATCACCATCCATTTGCAAGAGCTGGAAATGCTCCGTGGACAGTATGGGACGCAGGAGGGCAGCAGTCACTAGAGCAGCAGACAAATGAACATGGACCTCCTGGCTGGGTAGGGGTACACTTATACATGTTTTTGTTAAACAGCAGCTAAGTCTGTGGCTACAAATACAAAACTAGCTTTTCAGGTGGCAGCTTTTAGGGAGCTGGCAATGAGGCACAGCCTGTTTCTGTGGCCAACACCTGCTTGTTGATGACAGAAAAGCACAACCAGACGATGCAGCTGCTGCAGGACAAGTCTGATCAGCAGCCTTGCACTCAGTCAGTGAACAAACCACCCATGCACAGACACCTCCTGCTGCCCACATGCTGGCTTTGCATTTATTCAGTGCCCTGTCCCACAGGGCTGAACTCTGGGGAGATCCCACAGCCTCTGGAAGCACAATAATCACACAGATCACTGCCGTTGGTCCTGCTGATGTCAGGCTGATCAGGGCAAACAGCTGACTGAAAGGTGCTTTACTTTGACCTAGCAGACCTGTAAACTGGGATTGAAACTACTCAAAGGTAGAAAATAGACAAAGCCAACTAAAACCAAGTTATCCTTTCTTATGTAAAACATCAGTTGTTCCCAGTCACATGGCTAACAACAGCTGGCCTGTCTCCATTAGCAGGGACTATTGCCGAGGCTCTCCAGAACCAGCCTGGCAAACAGCAGGTTTGGGGTTGTGCAAACTGACTCACACTTGAGAGTGAGCAGAGAGCTGTTCTGCCTTTTTGATAGTGGAAATAAAGCAAAGATTCACAAGGAAAGATGTTATGGGCCACATGTAACATTAGCAAGTGGAACATGTGCCAGCCTGGGAGGAACATCCCAGGGCTCCTCTCCCTGCTTCCCACGCCCTCTCTGTGCCTGCACGGCCCCATGGCAGGGCAGGACAGGTTCTGTGGCAGGGCAGGATGGCTCTGCTTCCACGTGGACTGGCAACACTAGGACTTTCTCCACACTGAGAGGTGAAACAACCCTACATCAGTTGGTGTAATGCATTTCTATACACTTCTGTTACAGAAGTGTACAGTACAGTGTCTCCTGTGCTGTCCAAAGACCCAAGTTGTTGCTGAGATGCAGATTCAAATTAATTCAAAGTAAAAATAAATAAGTATCAGTCACTGCTTTACAATTCAAATTCATGTGAAGAAGCCAAACTCTAAATGCAAAATTAGATCAACCCAGATTCACAACCAGATCTTGTACATAAACAGACCAAGTTTGCTCAATCTTGGATTTGTGCCACTTTCAGTGTTTTTCTAGTCTTGCCATGCTCATCCCAAGCCCCGGACCCAGGGGAGCAATGTTTCTGATGTGCTACAATCACACAGTGGTGTTTCCCTTGTGTTTCTGCTCTCTCTCACAAGGGTGTTGCAGATGCAGTGTTTGGAGCAGCTTTACCTGCTTCAGGCTTCACCTCAGAGCTGTCTCCATGCTTTATAGCACTGCCAGGCTACAACTATTCCACCTGTATTAGTTGTGCCAAGGGTCTATCTCAAATGGAAGTATTTGGACTTGTGAAAAACAGATCAGGTAGTTTTAAGAATGGGGAATAGGACAGTGCTTTAATTAGACAAACATTAACCACTGCAGCTTCAGCAGAAGGTTTGGCAGATGAGGAACCAGCAAGCCACAGAGGAGAAAAACCCAGAGTGAAGTACTGTGGAACGACTGTACTGCACACACAATGCAAACTCTGCCCTGAGGAATTATGTCAGAGCAAGGTTAAATATTTCACTGGGACTAATACTTCCCATTTAATTTATTTTTATAAATCAATCTGCATGATGTATGCTGGCATCCTTTATGTTTCAGTTTTGCTTACAGTAATAAAACTAACTCTGCAAATCATCCTTGGCTGTGTGTTATTTTTACATTCAAAAGCACCGAATGATAGAAGCGTGGCAGGACAGATCTGACTAAGAGAAAGAAAAAGCATTGTACTTCCCAAACACAGCAGAACAAGCCTGTTTTTAAAGTAGTAGGATGAAAATCATTCAGCCTACAGTTAAAATTAGAGGTATGGTGAGATTGAGACTGCAAGAGAAGTACTGAATAAAATGTGTTTTACTTGACTCCAACAAGCTTTTCTTATTAGTCCGTGGTAAATGAAATACTAGCAACCTTAAAAGTCTGTGGAACAGTCAAATCCACAAGGTATTTCATGGAGCAAATGCCCCCTGCCATCGTCACCACTTCAGGAAAGCCAGTGGTGACAGAGCATGGGAGCCACACAGGGCAGACCTGTGGGTCTGGCTCCAGAGTCACTCATCCCCTGCCCTCAGTGCTGGCACGGGAGGACAAGGCAAGGCTGGGGTAAAAAGAGAAGAGGCAGCACTGTGCCACACACGGGGCTCCTGTCAAAGCCTGTGCGGCCCATTCACTGGAATGCTCAGGGTGTTTCCCCTGGGCCCCCTCGCCCCCCCAGCACCCACTCCCAGCTGGGTGGGGACAGGCTGTGGGCAGCCACGGCCCCTTCTCCCAGCCCTGCAGCAGCGGCCGTGGTGCTCAACAGCCAAAGCCTTGCTCAGGTCAAACACTGACACTGCTGGCACAGCCACGGGGCACCTGGCTCACAGCCACCCTGACACTGCTGTCTGTACCCTCTGTTGCTTCCTTGTGCTCAAGAGACAGACACACTGACACTGGAGCCTCTTACAATGAATAATATTAATGAATCGCCCCAAATATATGCATATGCATATGCATATGCATATGCATATGCATATGCATATGTATATGTATATGTATATGTATATGTATATGTATATGTATATACTTTTAATAGACATAAAGAAATATAAACCCCACAAACATTTTGAATGCTAAATGAAAAAAAAAATCATTCACTGGAAGAGTTCACTAATCCAAATAAGCAAATCAAGATATTCCCATTCCCCTCCTCCCAGATGCACTATTTACAGCCATCAGGAATGTGTCACTGCTCAGCATTCCGACCCACTGCCTCCGCAGGCTTTTCTTTTCTCCAGCAGGAAATCCTCCAGCTGGCCCTACTTTGTTCTGTAGCACATTTTAAATTCAGCTTCTTTGTATCAACTGAATGTAGGTACATGCAGGCATTTGGTACCTGCATGTGGGTGTTCCTCCTGGTGAGACCTCCTTACTTACAATTTCCTTATGAGCAAATTAAAGAAAAAAAAAAAGAGCAATTCCTTCAGTGATTTTTCTGCCTTTCTGCAATATGCACACACACAAAATTCTTAATAAAATGCAGAAAACAACAGCCACTGAAGGACTCTGCATCTCCCAACTTAGATTGACCAAGTCTTGCCCAAGTTTATGTTGAAGGGTTTGCTCAAATAAGTGTGGCGGACTACTTCTTAACAGGAAAATTTTTGATTTTCCCAAGCCTTTCTGCTTAGAAGCAAAATTATTTGCAAGTTGGTGTCATATAAAACCATGGGCCAAATGTTACCCTGGACATGGGTTCCATGGAAAGTTAAGCAAATGCATATTGAGGAAACTCTCTCAAGTTTCCTTGGGGAAGCACCATGCCCATGGTGGGCACTGGGCCTGCAGGGGTGAAGGGCTTGATCCTGAGGGCAGAGGGCTCAGGTCATGTTCCAGGGACAGAAAGGAGGCACAGATCATGTGTGAGCAGGAAAACTAAATCTCACTTTGGCTGTGGGTAGAGCTCGAGGGGGTGAATCACTCTTGTTTCAGATGCAGTACCCTGGGGCTAAAAGAAGTAAAATATGCAGCAAGGTAGGACACTTGCTAGGCAGAGTATCCTCACTGTGTTTGGTTTGGTTTGTTTGTTGTGGGTTTTTTGACGCTCAACAGCTTTTACCACTAAATAGCAGAACCTGTGACAATACAGAGAACATAATTGCTTTGCTCTAAGAACACAAGCTGCATTTTCACCAAACAAGAATGGACGTGTTGGGTTGTTTTAATTCCTGGTCTAGCTGGGCATGTCTTATCTCTGGCTCAAAATAATGGAAATGCATAATGAAGGCAGCCAGTTGTCTTGTCTTGAACACAATTCCCACCACAGGACAGGATTGTTGGCAAGATGTGATATCAGTACAGGGAAACTTAGTACTGCCAGCTGAATAGATGTGTCAAAGTTTTTTCTGCAAAATGTTATGTCTACAACTATTAGAAATAGCACAGCTGAGTGATAAACAAGTGTGAAAAAATATTTGCTTTATTTTCAATTCTGTTTTCCATGTGAACCTGACAGCATCTTGTTTTCTCAAAGTCATGTTTCATGTACCCAAGGACTGCACTTTCCCACTCCCTACACCTGTGTTCTCATAAACATTAGCAGTGCTTAAACTGCACCAGCTTGCACAGGACTGAGAAGGCAGGCTTGCTGGACACTTTCATCTAAAAAGAAACAGGAATAAAATAACTTTATATAAGAAAATTGCCCTTAAAACACTGAAATTCTCTTTAATGTCTGCTTGATCAGGCCTGGTCCTACAAAGACTGAATTTTCACATTGCCAGAACCTTCCTTCCATGAATAGGCACTGATTTCATGTACCACTTTAGGATCAGATCTTAGAGGACACTATTTTTAACTATATGAAGAACAAACATGTCTAAAACACCTTAACCCTCTAGCTCAGGCTACACATACTTTAAAGCCATTCATATGCAAAATTAATGTGTATATTACTCAGCAAATGGTAAACAGCAAGTGTTGCAGTAACTCTCCTGTCACTAATTTTAATACTGTACCAAAATATGCTACTGTAAATTAACTAGTACATTATGAAGTGTCATAAATAATTAAAACTAAAATTATAACTGGCAGAATGAATGAAGCAAGAACATTTTGTAATCCAGTGTTCTTCCCACTCGACTTCATAATTTTCTAATTTGAGTAAAACGCTAAATCTGATTCTGTCTGAGCACAAAAAGGAATTTGTTCATATAATTTACTAATTTGGAATGTAGCTTGGTTGGAAAGAAATTGAAACGTTAAAACCTCCACATGAGCCACTCTATGATAGAATATCTGTCCACATGCCACACAACACAAACTGCTCTTTGTCATCGTTCCCAGGTCCCGAGGTGAAGCCAAAGGAATCACATCACAGCAAGGGAGAACCACCCAGGACAAAACACTGCTGCCAGTGGTGGCACAGCAAGCCCTAAGAAGGAACCCATCCCAGCTGGTCTCAGAGGATGCAGGACAGAGCTGGGGGATGCAGGGACCCCAGATGACACAACGGGAGGGAGCAGGACCTCCCTGTGTGCCAGGCTGCCCCACAGCCACTCCTGCTCTACAGCACCAGGGGCAAGGACCACTGCTGGCTGCAGGGCAGAGGCAGGAGAAACAGCTTCTGCTGTGGCACAGGAGGTTAGAGCTCTTCAGCTTCTGACAGCTAAAGGTGAGAATAGACAGGTGAACAGCACAAGAGGGACATTACTGTATCTTTTACAGGGATTTTTAAAGCAGACCAAAGGTGTTTCTATGCAAGTTGGTAGAACATGCTGCTCCATTACTTCAGTCAATAGGAAGTGTCAAATTGTTTTTGCAGAAGTCTTCTATTGCTCTGTATTGTTTTGCTTTTTAATTTTCATTATTTGGTTTCACTGAAATAACAGGTCTCTCTTTTTAGAGAGACGTAAAAGAGACTGACAATGTCTGCTGCTTCATTGTTTCCAAGTGGATTCCATATTCTGCTCCTTTACTCCTCTCATCTTCATGCTCTGTCTTCTCTGAGGTACCATGGAATGTTCCATGTGCCCATTTTTTTTCATTTTTAATTTGTTGGTGTTTATTTACTGTACAAAAAATGACATCGATTAATCTGTTTATGCTGCCTGAGCTCACCCTGACTTTCACTGGAACAGAGCATCATCCCTACCAACACAGCAGGGCCAGACCTTGTGTGGCATCCTGACCAGGCAGCCCCATACCCCTCCAGAGGAGTGAGAAGAATGCTGAGAGCTGGTGGCCCCAGGATGAACTCTCAGGGAGAAACCCCAGTGGAGTTCGAGCGCTGACCTTTTTCTGTATCCTCCAGGAAGGAGGTTCCTCCATCTCTGGAGCCCAGTACAGCACAGAAGGGTCTGCAGTGGCTGGGGCAGGTCTGTGGGCAGCCCTGGGCTGCTGGCTGGCTGTGGACTGCACCCATTGCCCCACCAGTGGGAAAGGGGAGAGGCAGGAGGGAAAAAGCTTCATCTCCGCATAAGCCTGACTTGTGCAGTTACACTGCAGCAGATGGAAACCTTTGGGGACAACAATCTCCCTGCTCACAGGGTAAGGCAGTTCCCCCTGGCACAGCAGGGGTGGGCACAGCACTGAGAACATCCCAGGGGAGAAGCTTATTTAGAACTGCCCTCTGACAGTGGTAAAAAGGATCCTGCACCCATCTGTCCTGCCCTCCCTGGGAGGCTGAGCAGGGGACACACAGCCTGTTCCTAGTACAGATGGCCCACAGGCCACCCCAGGGAGTCTTGGGACCATATGGAGAGCTTTGTCAGGCACTGGGAGATGCTGGAGAGAACGGGATGCTCCTGCAGGGATTCACTTCCCCAGGAGATCTTGAGTTCTGGACAAAGCTGGGTAGCTGAGATTGTAATACCACTCTGCTGCGGACAAGGACACCAGGGGGCTGTGCTGGGTATAAGCAAGGTCAGTCTCTAGTTCTCAGGTTTTTTATAATAATGATGGATTAATCTTGTTCTTGTTAATCTGCCAGGACAGAACAGCTGACATAAAACTCCTCCAAACTGCAACGGGTGTCCTCAGCTGCAGGAGCCAGCAGTTGTTAAGCACACGGTTAACTCCCACAGACCAATTATTTCCTTCTTCTTTTTAATAACCATTTCTTTAGGCAAGTGTCTCCTGGTATTTTAAAAACTCATTTTAATCAATTTAAAATTAATAACAGAGCAGCAAAGTCCTTAGGGCCTGAAAGCTCCAATCTGTGCCCCTCTGGAAGTGATGAGTCAGCTCCAGCGTGGCGGCCATGGAGCAGCTGAGGGCCGCCTATGAGAGCTGAATTAGGTCACTTGTTTTGCTATTCATGGAACAGTGGCTGTCCCTGCCATTCTGAGAGAGCTGCTGCACTCCAAGGACACTGCCACAGCACTTCACAGCTGCTGCTGCTGCTGCCATGGCTCTGTCCTGTGTACTTACCAAGTACACAGGCACACCATGGCAGAGCCTCTCCAAGAGGAGGGAAAGGACAGTGGCTGCAGGACACAGCACACACAGAGTCCTGTTCTGCTCCCTGCTGTCTCCTCAGGCTCCTGCCCTGGTCACTAACCCATGCTCTGCTCGGGCTAGGAACAGGAAGCAGCAGTGCCCAGAGCCAGACCGCTGGCTCCAGCCTCTGCCCAAAGCATGGCTCACACCCAGCCCCAGCACAGCTCACTTCCCAAGGGAACACATGCCCCTGGGCACTGGATCAGCCCCACTGTGCTCCCTCACTAATCACCTGTGTCTAACAGCAATGCCATGGTCCCAACAGGCAGCTCCTATGGCAGCTTCCTGCAAAACACTGGGTTGAAGTTACCCACAGCACAGGCTTTCCATGCTCCTGGCAGGTTTTCTCAGGCCAGTCATTCTGGAACTAGCCCAAGCACAAGTGTTTTATGACCTGGGAAGACAAAGACAACAGCCATCAGAGGCTGCAGGACCAGACCCACTTGAGTCCAATTCCTGCTCTGGCAAATGTTCTCTTCCTCACAACTGCCTTTAGAAGGATGCAGTTACTTCAGGGACTTGGAGCTCCAGCATTCCTGTTTACCAGCTGCCTGAACTCCCCAGTGCCTGTGTTTTTGCAACTACAGTGTCCAGAGACCCAGAAAAAGATCTTCGGAACGCCCTGGGAAGCACATCTGTCCTGTTGCTGCAGGGCAGTCCAGTGCCCATGTCCTGCTTAAGCCTCTCATATTTAAGCATAGGTTTTGTCCCTGCCAGAGGGGTGCAACATGACAAACGGACTGCCTGCTCACCTCTTAATGTTCAGCTGGGATAGAGATGAAATATTCTGCAGCAATATTTTAATTTTCACTTAGATTAAATTTAAATTATGATTTACACTACTCTGCTAAAAAACAGGGAAAGAGGTGCTCTAAGTGTAGCAGCAGACACACACATCTTCATGTATTCTTCTCTATTTTTATCTTGCTGAATTTAACAAACTTCCAAGTGCAAGTAGATTGAAGCTCCATCTAGTGCCAGGGGCTGGGAAGTTACTAGGAGATTTTCACTCCAAAACCAGCAAATATTCTCAGAGAACTACGGAGGAGCAGGAGCCAGCCTGGCACCCAGAGCTGTGGCACACCGTGAGAACACTGTGGAATTGCTTTTTCAGGGTATAAATGTTTCATTTAAAAGCTGCAGCACCTCAGGCCAGGCAGAGACCGGGCACAGCACCTAAAACATGAGCCCAGCACAGTGAGAGGGGCTTTGCACACAGCCAGCACCTCACTGCCCATCACCAACACGTTCTGCAGGGCTCCTCTCTTTGATCCAGGGAACCAGGATGCTGCTGGTGCCCCCCATTTCACCCTGCTAACCTCCATCCAAAACCAGGCCATCAATGGTTCTGAAATGCCCTTGGTGTTTAGTACACAGCTTGAGCAAGTTACCACTGTTCCTTCCAGAAACACCTACTAATGGTAGCACAGAAAATGGTGTCTATTACCAACACAATATAGTCTGGCTGGTACTAATGTTCCCTCCCTCTCTTTTTCTGTGTTTTCTCTTCCAATGACAAGTGCTAGAACTGCACCTGTTTCTAGCTCCGTAACAAAGCCATGCTGCATGTCCCAGCTCCTGTAAGCACACACTATTCTAGCCCAAAAAGGGGAGGTTTGTGTAGCAGAGGGCAGCTGTTCAGACAGTTCAGTCAAAGCAGTAATGCTGGAAGCTGTTTTTACATGCAGAAGTCGTGTTTCTTGATTTAAGAAAAGTGGTCTTCACTGTGCATTTTACATTTGAGTTTCAAAGAAAACTGAAATGGGAAGAATCCTTTCAGTGTCCTAGTTAAACCCACCCGAGTCATAAAGCTTTAAAAAGCCAGCTTGGACACAGAGTACAGACAAACTATATTAGATGCATCTGTCCACATTTGTCTTCACATAAGCTGAGCCCATACTGGGAACTGCATCATCCCAAACAAACCATGTGTGTGAGCAGCTGTAGGCACCCCAGCACTACCTGATGATGCAGTGCAAGTGCCACTGGTGCATGAGGATGTCAGCAATACAGACAGGTGAGGATGGAGAATTACACAGCACATGACTAGACTCCTTCTCCACAGCACCACCACCACAACTCTGCTGGCAGTTGTGTAAAGGCTGCTCCCAAACAGGGCACTGCCTGAGAGCCAACATTTCCCCCACAGACGTCAGTGTGTGGTGACAGCAGTGGTGCTGGGGGACAGCCCATCCATGGCATGGGAGCACCACAAGACCTCCTGAAGCACCACAGGCTCTCTGGGGTGCCAGGCGGGCATGGAGCTGAAGGAGCTGTCCCAGCTCCACGGGGCAGTGACTCTGCTCCTCAAGCCTGCCACACCTTCCACAAAGAGCAGTTTGGTTGAGACAGAATGATTTATTGTCTTTTTAGAGGTACTTTGAAAGAAGAGAAAATGTTCTAAATGAAACCACATAATTCTTAGGCTACTTTCCCCTTTATTCATTTCTACTTTTCCCCATTCCTCCCATTTTTATATTCTTAATGTTTCCTCTCACTCGTTCCAGAGTGGCTGCTTTACAGTGGCACAGTATTAGACTTTCAGACTGAATACACCTCTTCTAAGACAGATGTATAGACAAATAGACAATTTTGAGCAGAACAATTTTCATAAACTTTGTTCCCCAAGATATAGCCCTGGTGTCACCGAGACACAGCCCTGGTGTCAATGAGACACAGCCCTGACACAGCCTTGGTGTCCCCAAGACACAGCCCTGGTGTCACCGAGACACAGCCCTGGTGTCCCCAAGACACAGCCAGGACAACGCTGCTGCCCTGGGTGGTGTCCCAAGGGAGAAGGTCCCCACGTTCCTGCCATGCACCAGAACCCAACACAACAGTCAGAACTGGGTTTTCCTCTTAATGCACGTTAGCACAGTGACAAAATGCAGATCAGCTATTAAAAAGCTAAATTTGTTCTACCAGTCAAATGTGACAGAGAAAAAACCAAGCAGATGAAGCCTGTGAGAAGTTAAAGGTTCTCTTCCATCTCCTATCACTTCTCATTGTGATCAGTGAAGTGTGCACAGAGGTCACAGGTTCAGACTTTACATCACAGTAAGATTGTTAACTGTCCCTGTTAAACCACACTGCACAAATATTCATTTAAAAAAATGACTCTGTCAAGAGCCTGTGCCTGCTGTGCTTCATTTTCCACTTTTCTGCTTTCCCTGGCTCTAACTTTATGCTTCTCCAACCCTCTTATTGCAATTCTTAGCCTTATTTTGGCTTTTAAGATTAACTTCCCCACAACCTTTCACCCACTGCAACAGCCAGGTACCAGAGACATGTGATGAGTCACCACAAGTTTGGGCAAAATAACATGAACACCTTAGACTGAGTATCTTCCCACCTTCCCAACACTGTCAAGCTATCTACAAACAATGAATTTCACAGTTTGGTACACTTATTTCATAACTGAAAAGTTTACAGTTACTTATTTGGGTTCTGTTTGCTTGACTTCAAGCAAAACAAAATACTGCAGGATCTAAGCACACCGAGGAGTCTGACTGCTGGGTAACTGAGGCACAGAAAGCTCTGTCATATGGGCCTAATTCTGTACTTGTTATTCCTAAAGGGACTCTTCAAAGACACCATTATGAACCAGAGACTACCTCTGCAAGTAAGAATTTACATACAATGTACTTTTATTTCTAGGAATAAAGTTTATTTTCTGTTGGCCATCAGCGAGATAAAAAATTCACCTTAAAAATCCTAAAGCTGAGCAAAGTTCCATGACTTTAGACATCTTTTTCAGTGCTTTGGCCAGTCTGTAAATTGCATCCCCAAAGAACTCTCCTTCCTCTTATTTTAAGTACTTGTGGAAGCCACTGAAATGGAGGCAATTCCATGCTCTTGTATTACATATCTATATCCCTACGCTTGCATCTGATTTTCAGAGTCACATCGTGGATTTCTTCTGTTTGAACTTGATGGTTAAATAGAGAATAAGCAAGGGAAACCCCTCAGAACTGCTTACATAACTGTTTACATAGGAAGACAAAGGTTTTGCTGAGCTATCTCATTGATAAAACCATACCAGGCCAAAATCCTCTAAGGAGATGAAACACTCATCATGGAGAGTTAACATGGAATTAAACCATTGCTCCAAACAATGCAAGATACACCAGAAAAGCACCTTTTTTCAGAAGTTTCTGAATGGTTTAAGGGCCACTGTACAATGCTCTCTGCAGTGCAGCCACAGCTATGCTGGCATGGGACAGGACCTTCTTCATGCACAGGTGTAGTAGCTGTGCAATAAAACTCTGTACAGTGGTGTTAATGGTTATTGCATTTTGAATTACCAATTTTAACAAGGATATTTTTGTACATATATAAATATTTAGCTTCAGAAATTACTCAAATTCCACTTAACTCTTCTAGCAAAAACACCCCAACAACCCTTACAGTCTTTAACATACAGAGCACACCCTCATTTTCTTAAATCCAGCAGTCTCAAAGGTGCTGCTGCAGTAGAGCCCACACAAACCATATTGTAACGATTGTATAACACAGCACACAACCAAATGAGGCACCTAAGACTGAAAATAAAATTAAAGCATCATGATTTTCAGAAACACCACTAGTGACTGCTGAATCTGCAAATTATACAAGATACCTGGTAGCTTTGAAACGTTAAATAACACCAACCCAATTTAGACTCCGCTTTCTAAATATATTACTAGAGTTAGTTCACAAATAACATGACTAGAAGCTCAGCTACCAAGCAGGTGTGAAATCCTCTACTCTGATCCAACCATTTATGTTAAGGAGATCCCAGACTTCCATGCAGTTATTTCCAATTAAAATCATTCAAAGCAGATGTCTGTATTCCCTGTATCTCTAACACAGTCTGCACACCAGAACAGCCCTCACACCACTGATCATCTGCTCTGTGCAGCTATTACAGAAGGTAATATACCCCACCAGGCAGCAGCAACATTACCTGGCCTGTTTTGCACCCTGACACACAGCTGAAACACTTGTCAAAGAGGCAAAACACTGAACCACCACACACCAACCAAGCGTGGCTCCAGATCCTGGGAAAGCAGCAGCTTCTCCCCACACCCTGGGCTGGCAGTGACAACAGGGTCTCTGCTCCTTGGAAACAGGACTAGATGCTGGGCTGCAAGGGCTCAGGAGGGCACAGGTGCTCATTGGGCAGGAGGGAAGGACAAACATGATGGAGGGTGAGATCCCTTCAGGCAAGAGGGGCATCCTTATTGCAACTTGAAGACAATAAACAAAAAAATCAAACACATTTTGGTTCAACTCTAAAACTAACAGGCCTGTCAGCCTCTCATTCATTTCAAATGGATGCATTTCATTTTGTGCCGATAAGAATGTTTAACTGGGACCTCCTACAGGCCAGGAATAAACAGAGAAGTGACCCTCAATGCCACCTTCAGACAGAAAAGAACCTTTTCTCCTTCCCATGGAAGGAATCTCTTCCTTCCATGAAGGAGGCAGGATGATGAAGGCAAGCCAAAGGTCACAAAAAGCTTTAGCTATTTTAAAAGCTGAAAGCAACTTTAAAGACTGTAACTCATTGGTAGATACAGTGACATGAGAATATTTCTGGGATACATGGATGATGCTGTCCAAATTCAGAGGGGTAAAGGCACTGTGAAAACAAAATAGAGAAAAAAACCCTTATGGAATTAAGGTAAAAGATGCAAATGAGCTCTTTTCCAAGTACCTGGTAATCCAAGCAACTAGTACTAAATAACACCCAATCCCATGATGACAGAACTAGGTTGTTAAAGGAGTATGAAACCCTGAAGAGTGCTGTAGGGGTATCCATTATAAATACCTGGGGACTTAAGGTAAAGGAAAAGAAGGGTAAAGGGAAGGCTAAAGGAAAGGAAAGGTAAAGGAAAAGGCAGATTTATTTATTGTATACTATGCCTTGGCATATTCAGGTATGAGATCCAACTTCTTGAATTATAGCCACAAAGCTATTGAGAGCCCCACCACATCTCACCAGTCTCCATTGCCCAAGAATCACAACAGCCATCCAGTAAAGCAAACCCACCCTGCTCAAAAGCAGGATGATCCTCCCACCAATTCCAGTGCTACGGAAAACAGAGCAATTGCCTCAAAACACGCCTTTAAGGTGATGGAGAACACTCCTGCGACCTAGGACAGCCTTGGAGCAGCCAAACCATCCTGCCCAGGGCCCAGTATCAGTGCAGCAAAACAATGGCACCAGCCTCGGGTGTTGTAAAGGAATGTGTAACTAAATTATTGCAACAGAAACTTGATGGAACCTGGAACGATAAGCCCCAAAATCGCGAGTTACGACCCCTTGCAGAAATGAAATGTAGCAGATGCTGGTGTCTGACAGGGACGCATCCGTGAGGTACGGGAGGATGAAGGGCACGAGCGGGGCAGGCAGGGGGTCAACCCCTCTCCAAGGGGGCGAAGGCAGACTGAGATTACAGAAACAACACAAACGGAGCGACTGACTGCAGGGGACCGTGAGGGCACAGCGGAGCGGGGCACGGGAGGGACGGGGCGCCGGACCCTCTGTGCGTGGGAGCGGGACCAGCCGGGACCCCTCTGGGCTTCCCGGGGACCGCCCGCTGGGACCGCGGCTCAGCGCCGTTCCCTGAGCCCCGGGA
>JBBMKD010000013.1:185394-210115 GCA_037834095.1 Argya squamiceps | reverse complement strand
GGGCCCCGCGGGCGGGCCGGAGCCGAGCTGGTGCCGCGGGTGCGGGCAGGCCCCGGGCTGATCTCCCGGGACAGGTGCGGCCAGAGTCCGCGCCAGCCCGGGGTCAGTCTCCGACAAACGCCCTGCGCCGTTTGACGGGCTCGGGCCCGCGATCGCCGGGGCTGAGGCTCCCCAGCGCGCAGCGGCCGCGGAGCAGCGCAGACTGCGCCTAACAAAGCCCTGTGTTCTGGAGCACTTCCTGCGGGGAGCGAGGGGAAATCACGGCCTCGGTCTCTCCGCACGAGACAGGGCCGGTTCTAAATGGAGATTAGGGCAATATACCCTGCCGTGCTAACTCTGAACTCTTTCCTTTGACAGCCAGGAGAAATAGATCTGATTGTAGGAAAAGACCGAGAGGGTTTCTTCACCAATGGTCTGACCCTTGGTGCAAAGAAGTGCTCTGTGATCAGAGATAGCCTGTATGTCGACGGCGACTGCACAATGGACATCAGGACAAAGAGTCAAGGTGGTGAGCCGACATATAATGTTGCTGTAGGCAGAGCTGGACGAGGTAAGCACCCTTTTGTCTACCTTCAGATCACTAAATTAGGAATGTGAGCCTAAGCATAGACTACAGCTATTAAGAAAACCAAACTCCTGTATTTAGTGGCTAATTTTGGGAAGTGATGCAAGGGATGCATGGCAGTGCTCTAGCTGAGTCCTTCCCCGATTCCCACCTGCATCCCAGCCCAGCACCAGGCTGTGCGGTAGTTAACAGGTCTCTGACAGGCAGGAAAAAGCAGGCTGCAGCTCCAAGCAGGCTTAGCTGGTATTCCATCACTTGATACCTGAAGCTCAAGAGGGGTCTTTTAATGTCAGGCAGTGACTGCAGCTTTCTCATTGTGAATTGCTTGATGGAAAGTTTATTCTGCAAAGATGAGAATCTCATGTACAAGCTGCTTCTACTTAAAAAGTTCTACCCTAACTCTTCTTGCACTTCCTATTGAGCCTGCTGAAGTCTGTCCAGGCAGAAAAAGCCCGTCCAGTTTAGTAGCACCGAGAAATGTGCTTCATGCTCACACACCTGCTCCTTGTGCTCTTCAGTTAACTCCCAGTAAAACCTACTATGGAGCAGCCACTTGTCTGGGAGTGGTGTGCCTTATGTCAGGAACACCTGGGCTAGCATTTTTTGGGCTGGCTGTGGAACAGGTTCATGAGTGACACGACTTTTGCTTATAGGTGTAAAACCAAAGGCAGAGCAGATAAAGCCCAGGGCAGGCATGCAGGAAGAGGGTTGGCAGCACTGAAGTGAAACAAGCAGAGTTCTGACTTGTGAAATGCCAGTGAGAACTGTCTTAAGCTTTTATGATCAAATTGCTGTGGAGATAGAACCATAGAGTCATTAAGGTTGGAAAAGCCCTCCAGGATCACAGAGTCCAGCCCTTTCTCCCGGTGCTGCCAAGGCCACCACTGACCCATGCCCTCAAGTGCCACCACCACGTGGCCTTTACATCCCTCCAGGGATGGGGATCAACCACTCCCCAGGGCAGCTGTGCCAGGGCTGGACAGCCCTTTTAGTGAAGAAGCTTTCCTAATATCCAACCTAAACCTTCCGTGGTGCAGCTTGAGGCCCCGGTGTATGATCATGTGTAGGTAGACTGGCTGCAGCATTCCCAGCTTGGTGAACAGTCCCTGGCCTGTGGCAGCCCAGTGCTCATTGTGTCCCCCTCCCTGCTGGGGGACATCTGATGGCAGCTCACAGTGGCTGTTGCTGGTGAGCCTCCAGTGTTCCTTTCACCAGTCTGGGACACCTTGCTGGAACTGGGGGAGTGGGGAGAGCAGCAGCTTTGACAATTGTCCCTGTGTTTTGTCTTATGTAAAAAGTGTGGTTTATAGTTGTGTTACTGCACGGAAAGTCTCAGCCCAACTCACCTTTTGGGGTTTTTTGCCAGCATCAGGGCAGTTACTCTGGTTCCTGTACCAGCAGTGACTGCTGCAGCACAGATCATGGGAATTTTCTTTTGCTAATCTCCAGTCACACTTGGGCACACACTGCACCCCTGCCCCCACAGGTGTCTAAACTGCCACCAGGATTTCCTCACTGGGTGATGATGGATAATGGTGAGAGGCACCCTAATGCTTTTTTGATAGGTGGTGGCATTTTTCTTAGCGGTGGACTCTTACAACTTCCACAGTTTAATAAAATCCCTGAGAATAGCTTGTGCCTTCTCCCAACCCTAGCTACATCTGTGTTTTAACAAAATTGTTAAATTAGCTTAATACCCAAATACTAAATCTTGAAGGATGTTTATTGCACTGCCTAAAACTTGCATTATTTCCATGTTTAACATGCTCTTTTTAAAACTTTTTTTCTTTTCTCTTTCAGTCTTGGTCTTTGTAATGGGCAAAGAAGGGGTCCATGGAGGCGGATTGAATAAGAAGGCATACTCAATGGCAAAATACTTGAGAGACTCTGGGTTCTAGTTGTTAGGCAGACTGTTAAGTATTAGGGGAAGATTGCTATTAAACTTTCCTGGCGGTGAGCTTTAAACCTTACATTCTGGAAACTTTACTAGCAATGCAGGGTGATGGGGTATGAACCTGTGTCTCCTTTGTATCCCTTTGTTGGTGGGGAAAGGTGGTTTTTTTTTTCCCTTTAATTCTTTTTATTTCTGTTTTGTTTCCTTGTGTACTCCAGCATTGGTTATAGTCATGGGAAAGGAAGGTGTCCATGGAGGGACACTCAACAAGAAAGCATATGAACTGGCTTTATACCTGAGGAGGTCTGATGTCTGAGCAGCCTCTCCCCATCCACCTAGCAGCTGTCTGCACCACCACCCGCTTGTGCTCAGTGCTACCAGACCATAGCCACATGGTAGTTTGTGGTTTTTTATTCACCCATTTCCCACTGTCATAACTCCAGTTCCCCCTTGTTCATCTCTGTAACCACTGTAGGTAACCCAGCCCGTCTGGCACCACCATGACGATGATATGCATGATAACTTGAAACTTGGGAGGGGAACATGCCAAGTGTAGGCTCTGCTTCATCTTAGCAATTAGTGTGATATTGACAACTAAACTGAGATACTAAACAAGGTGCCGATTGTACAATCTAATTTGATCAATGCCTCTTCAGCACTTTGAGCAAGTCACAGCTCACTAGTCTTCCTTTCACAGAGCACGGTTGGGAGGAAAAAAGTGCGTGCATATCTTCACTTCTGTCCCTCTGTTTCTGTTCTTTAAACCCATATGTTTGCTTACACCCATTTTTATAGTGCCTGGTTTGTTTAACCAATTTGCCACTCAAAAGCTATTAATGTCACATTAGTTTTGTCATTGCACTTCACTGTAGGCTTAAGTCTCTTGCTTTTTCTTGATGTTGTCTGAAGGTTGTACTGCTTAACAAGTGCAATCACAAAACTATGAAAGGGTACAGATGTACTTCTTTCCATGACCTTAAACCACCATCCTAGGGACTCCCAGACATTCCATCATTACAATAGCTCAGGCACTTTTTTTTTTTTTTTTTTTTGCCAGCTCCTGTTCTGTAGTTGACTTGTGCAAGGCTGCCACTGTGGCCCTTAGCTAGCCTGGTATAACCAGCTGGAGTGTGTCTGGTTTCAGTTTCTCATAGGACCAATTTTAATTTGCAGCTTGGGGGTCGGGGGGTGGGGGGCGTGTTTTTTTTCCCCTGAAACTGCAATGTCATTGTGGAGAACTGCCACCTTCAGCTACCCTGGGAGCACTGACTGGCTTCAGTCTGTCTGCCAGATCACTCAGTGGTGCAGAGTTTGGCTGCTCTGAAGCCACTGTTTGGATGAAGGTTGGTAGTTTGTAAGCTAAACTGTCAAAATACCATTTCAAATTTAAAAATCTTCATCTGGCCTGTCACACCCTTGCTGCAGAAATGATAGAGTGAGCTGCCTTGTGCACGAGTCATCTGAAATGTCTGTAACCAAACTCAGTTCAGGCACGGTTCTGACCTGTATGTCCATTGCAAGAACTGCAGAACTCTGTATACTAAAGAATAAATGGGAGATGGTAGTGGTTGGAATAACTGACTTGGCTGTCTTGTGATGAATTTTTTAATATGTATTCTGTGCCATACTATTGTTAAAAAAAAAAAATGAACTGTTGCTATTGTGAGATGGATTTTAACTGACTCCGAGGGTTTCTTTTGACTGGCACTACCTTAGGGACATTCTAGTATTTGCTTCTATTGTTGGGCCTTGTGGATAATGTACAGATTTAAACAAATTCTTGTTGCTGATTTGTCCATTTCTTTCCCTGCACTTTGTTACATCTGGGATACAGTCTAACTCATCTGATTTAATATGCATTTCAAAAAATGCCATAACTATTAAAAACACCTTGTTTACAGACAGATGAAATAAATTTATTCCAACCAAACAAAACCAGACTGTTGGTAATTTTTCCACTTCACACTCAGGTAATCCTCTGAGGCTCTTCTAGTGCATGGCTGGCCACACTAAGGGGAGGTCTAAGTGCAGTTTTTAAGTTTTACAGGACAGCAGTAGTATGATAGTGTAAGTAGTATGATACGAAAATATGATAAGTAGTGTGATAATATGACTTCAGTCAAAAGCCAGGCAGTCTTTGGGGTAGATCTTAAACTGGGAGATGATTTCTCATCTCTTAATTCCACATTTATCCAGCTCTCTGCTGTGGGGTTCC
The DNA here is from genome assembly GCA_037834095.1 of Argya squamiceps. Taxonomy (NCBI): domain Eukaryota; kingdom Metazoa; phylum Chordata; class Aves; order Passeriformes; family Leiothrichidae; genus Argya; species Argya squamiceps. The sequence goes on along the minus strand of JBBMKD010000013.1, from coordinate 205,441 downwards.
CCTGCCCTCTGAATGCTCAATATGCCATTCCTGAAACAAGCTGAAGGCAGCTTGGCATTGCACCTGGCAAAGGAGTCTGTGGTGGCCTGCCCAGGTCAGTACACCAGGGGTGGGAACGTGCTCTCACCCAGAGAAGGGGCAGGTTTTAGGTCTGTTACCTTAAAGGACTGCACCTGTATTTGTTACTTCTGCTGAGAACTCCTAGAAACACATGGGATGTGATGGTGAACTCTGGAGCTTGTGGGATGGGAAGACAGCCAAGCCCAGATCATGGGAGGTGAACCTGTAGAAAGGCTCTGCCTTTCTGGGCCCTCAAACTAGTCAGGTGCTTCTGTACAGGACCTGAAAACACTTTGTTCTCCCCTCCTTCCCCCATGCCTTCATCACTGGTGTCAGCTGCACCTGCTCCTCTGCTTGGCACTAGACCTGGCTCGAACTAAAACCTTCCCATATATAGTGTTCACATTCTCCCACTGCCAAGGTGCTCTGTGTCTGAACTGGATCTCCCAGTGCCAAAGTTAGAGCAGACCAACACACCCAGAGCACAGAGCAAATTCCTGTTCAGTAGTAACTGGTACAGAAGATGCAAATCTGCTTCCCCCATAAAACACACATGAAGCTGTGTTCAGTATCTGAACACAAAGTTGCACTCACCTTCTGACTGCAGAACTTTGTTTCTCCCTGGTTAGGATGATGAGGGTATTATTGCCAAAGCTGCTTCTCTGGTTAGGCCAGAGTGGATGGATTTGACTGTAGCAGCACCTCAGAGGCAGAGCAGCTGCTGGCAGCACACACCAGGTACTTGTCATCACATTCCTTAGTGTGACATTGTTCCTTTCTGACCAATTCCCCTCTCTTCAGGTGTATGTCACCTGTATACTTCTGCTTGGTTAAGAATTAGGTGTTGTTCAGGTTACTTTTTCAAATGCATTTGTTGGTGACTTTTCCTAGCATAACTGTGTCTGCAACTGATTGTAGGCACTAGAATTACATAGGAGCATACTACAAAGTTTAGGTCAGTTCATGGTTCTGAACTCTTCAGATTTTGGGGAGCCCAGAATACAATAATGAATAAACATATGCACTCAGAGCAACAGCAGTGAGCTATTTTAAACAACATCTTTCAACTCAGTAATTACATTTTCAGAAACCGTTTTCCCATTTGGACTCACCTAAACATATGCACGCTGAAGGGGAATTTTGCCTGGTGAAAATATACCACTACACTGACTGTCATTACCCCATGGCTGCTGGCAGCAGTGGTTTGGAGATGAATCATCCTTTCATAATTATCCTTTTACTGTGCCTCATTGTGCAAAATAAACTTTCCCTGCTCTCAGCCAGGCCCAGAAAACAGATCTGCACTGCAGGGTGTGAGGCTGCATGGAGCGTTAGGTCAGAAATCACATCTGGGACCACCTCAGCTGCCATTGCCTGTCCAGGGTTCCAGCACTGGGCTGTGGCTCTGCAGGCACTGCCAGCTGGGTAGGAATTGTTCAGAGCACCCTGGTCCTCCTTCACACTCCCCCAGGCAAATTACAGACTCTAGAAGTGAACAAAAATGAAGGTTTTCCTGCATAACCCAGACCCCTGCACGTAGCACTGCTCAGTGCAACTCCTTGTACTGTGATTCACAGTATGACACAGGAAACATCTGCTCGGGATCCCAACAGTTCCATCTTCTGCATCTTCAGAAGCACTTCACCCTCAGGAATGGAGGCAAGTACTCAAGATCTCAAGGCAAAAGTTCAATAAACTCCTTTTGATATTTAAAGTGAAAAACATGTTTATTAACATTCTTTCAAGCTTTCCTTAGTCAAGGCCATATAAAAAAATCTCCATTTGAGTATATGGATGGTTTTACTTTCTACATTGTTACAGAGGTATTATATAGAATCTATCTTTTCTGTGATACACTGGTAAGTACTGAGTTCTGTGAGCCAGGTGTAAGCACTTGTTTTCAAATCAGATATTTGAAAAGAACAGTTTTTTTATATACAGTTTAGCAGACTAATGCAGCATAAAATGCTCTTAGTAAGAGGTATATGAGCCAAGGATCAACATAATACTTACCCTAAACTTCTTTTTCTATGTGGAACAAAACCTCTGTCTCAGTTGTCTCCCAACTCCCACTTCCTCACTGGAAACCAGATGATGAAGTAGTTGCAAGGAGGGATTATTAATGTGCTTATGGTGGACCTGACCTTGTGAATTGCTCAAAACTAAATATATATTCCAAGTTTCCTCATCCTGGGAATTGCTCAATGGAACTGCTTAAACTCTACTACCATGGCAAACTCCAAGGACTCTTTGTAATCACTGCTTTGAGATAAAAGTGGAATTTCTTCTGCTTTGTTTTGACATACCAGCACATAGAATATTGATCTGTTCTACATCTTCCTTTCAGCAGTGGTGACAGTTTTTAGGAAAACTATACAAACATGCAAATACAGTTTTTGTTGGGCCTAAGGGGTAACACATATCTACATGTAATAAATATTGCTCTCAGGATGACCCAGTTGTAGCTACAAAATGGAAATAAAAATACTTCCAGAGAAATCCCGCTTCAACAAGAGACATTTAGAGTCTCTGCGATATTTCTATTGATATAAACTATTAACATTATTCATTAGCATTGTGAAGTCCAGTTTAACTGTTGGTTTTGAGAAGACAGAATGTGTGACTGAATACCTGAATCAAAAATAAATCTACCTGTAATGATTTAACCAGGGTACTACTACATGAACTGCTGCTCCTATCAAAGAAACCAAGTGGATTACAGATTAAAAGAGATTCCCTATGCAAAGGTTTGTAAATAGCCTTAAGAACCCTTTTGTTCACACACCTTATGGGTCATTAGTAGTCTCAGACAGTGTTTGCCACTCTGTACTCCCTGTCCTCACTGGGCTGCAGCTGAACCACTACACTTTCTTCATTGATCCCATTTTCTGCATCGCTGCTGTCGCCGTTGTCGTTGTCGTCCTCCTCGTACTCGGAGGACTCGGTCACGTTCTGCTGGGAGTGGGACTGGGACAGGGCCCCGAAGGACTGTGTGCTGACCGAGGCCAGCGGCCTGAGCAGAGGGGTGTTCTCAGACACCTCATTCTCCTCCTGGCTGCTGTCTGTCTCCGAGTCAGAGTCCCCCTGGGAAGGGACTACCTTCTGCTTACACACAGGACAGGTTTTTTTTGTTTTTGTTAGCCACGGGTCCACACACTTGCAGTGATATGCTGTCAGAAAACAAAACACAAGGACATCATTATAATAGTGAAAAGGACAGGGAAACCTGCTAAACCGTGTTTCTGCTCAGTGACACAGGAGAATTTTAGAACATAACTCTCATGGAGAATTTTAGTCCCAAATTTTTTGGCACATAGCCTGTAAGAAACACCCGATGGCTTAGGATCTCAGTCGCGTACGTATATGCAATGAATACCTGTGTTCTCTACTGAGTGAATGACAGTAGTAGTACAACAGGCCACATCTGATGACAAACTATAAAGCTTTTTGAGCAATTCCATCCACTTGGCATGCCCACCATCATCATCCTCACATTGCCTCTCGCCTCCACACCAACATGTATCAAAGCACCTCATTATTACATGACATTACCACATGATTTTGTAGATCTTAAATTAGGTCTGCAATTGGCACTGCAACTAGACTGGCCGTGTTTAAAAAAAGTATTTGTCTTACTTATGGTATTAAAAATTCAGCTCTTCTGAGTAAGAGAGACTTCTACTTGACAAAGAGCTTGTATTTACACGGGCCAGTAATGCCATGTTTAGTACCTGGTCAAGCACACTGGAAACATGTTCTCCACACAAACTGATGGTGAGGGGTGGTGGTGTTCAAGTTAAGTTACTTGTGCAGTCCCACACTGGGAGAGATGCCACTGACCTGCTCTTTCTCTTCTGAGAACTCCTTGTTTGTCAGCCTAGTTTGAAATTGGTTTTATGACTGAGGTTCTAAAAAGCTCAGCCTGTCACCTGCTGTGCTGGCTGTGTACGGAAGGCCGTAACACCTCTCCAGTGGGCTGGACTTGAGAAAGACTGTCACAGGGAAAATATTTCACTAACTGACTTCCAAGTGCAGTCAGGCAGTGGTGTGCATGGCTGCAGACTCCAGGATAGACCCATCCCTTCAGCTGTACCTCTAAGTCACCAGGAGCTCAATTCAGTTTTGTGGTTTATTTGTCTTGGGGAAAGTGAAGGCCTATTTTTCCAAATATAAAAGTATTACAATAAATATGGATATCCAGGGGAGAGCATCAAGCCCAGATTTTCTTTCACATGTACATCCAAGGAAAAATGCAAAGTGGGAATGCAAGCTTTTTAGCTTTTAAAAAGCGAAAGCAAACTTTCATTTTTCCCACTTTGTACATTCGTTCTTGCATATTAGCAAAAAGGAATTTGATAAATCACTTACTAAACATGTGTGCAGTAAGTTTTGGACAGTGTCATGGAAAGCTGTTTTAATCTAAATTGAACCTAAAATACAGCTGCTTACCGTGAGAGCATGGAAGGATCCTGAGCTTGTCTCCATCCTCATATTCATCCAGACAGATGGCACACACATCGTATTCATCTCCTACAGCATGTAATTGAGAATTAGTCTGACTTTAAAGGACTTGCAGCAGACCCTCCTGACATGCACATGGGCTTGGGAACATTCATGCAATTTCTGTACTGATCTTTTTAAGCAATCTTTTAATGCTCAGCCACAGTCTGCTCTGCTCCCATTAAAGAAGTGTTAGAACTCCTCTATTTCAGTGAGAACAGGGTCAAGCCAATCCTTTTGTATGCTTTCACTCAAAACTCTTCCATTTCAAGTGTACTCAAAATTGCCTCTGAAACTTAATACCCCTTTGATTTACAAGGTTCTTAGTGTTAAAAACAGTAAGGTCCAATGAGTTAGACAAAGAATGATCTACTCGCCTTTCTTAAACTTATGTATGGGAAGTTTCTTAAGCTGATCCTTCCTAAGCCGATTCCTTCTTGCTCTGTGTCTGTCCTGAACAAATTTTGTTATCTGGAAACAGACAAGATAACATGAACAGTAAGCTACACCAATAAAAGAACAATAAAAGTTTTGATTTATGAAGCTGTGCAGTAAGTTGGTCAAAAGGGAAGCCCAGCTAACACAGAATAACCTCTTCCCTTGCCTGAACACAAGGATGAAGCCAAACAAGCCCAAAGGATATTCTCCATGAGCACAGCATTTGGAACTAAGAATACACAAGAGTTTTTTTTGAGAGTACAGAGAAACAAAAAAGCACGTATACTACATAAAATAATGACAATTGCTGCAATCTCTACTGAGGCCTGTGAAAAGCAGGAAGTATACTGTAGAGCAGAACACAATTCAGTAAGTTTGAGCAGTTTTCCTTACAGATTTAGATTATTACAGCTGTTTTAGAGGATTATTCCCACATTCATCAGAACTGTTTCCATATTATCTAAAATAATAGTTTGGGGAGTAAAGTAAAGGGTTTACTTTGAGTCACTGTTACATGTTATACTATGTCACACTAAGATAACTCAGTTAAAAAAAACACCTAAATTACTAGTGCTACAGAGCTCTCTAAATAACCATAACAAAGATTCTATTTCCATTTTCTTAGTAGTCCCTAATGTTATTTCTGTTCAATTTCTAAATCTAGCACCTGTGATATGACAATCTTCTTCAAGTATGATGACAAGCAAAGAAATGAACAAAGGATATTTGAATCTAAACTGTTCGTTCAGGCTCTTTCACCACAGCTAAACAATAAGCTCTATGCACAACCTGCAGTAATTTTTCTGCTGTAATCCAGATCCTTAGTGACAATCAGAGTCTCACATGCATCTCCTAGTTAAAAACAAGATTGTTTCAAAGACGCAGGGACAGAATCAGAAAAGAATGAGGACCAAATCCAATCTGGAACCTCCCTGGGATAATTTTCACTGCGACAATCAATTGTCCAGTGCTCTAGTCTGTTGTGCTGTCTCTGTGAAGGCCTCTCAATATGCAATCAGTATCTCCCAGTTTAGTATCCTTGGCAAACTCACTAGAGTGTGCTCCAGTCCTCTGTCCGGGTTGCTGACAGCAGCACTGAAGAAAACTGATGATAAGCTGAACCCTGAAGAGCAGCCCCCAGCCAGATGTTGCCCCTTCCCTGCAACTCACTGAGCCTGACCCCTCTGACAGTTCACCCCCTGTCCTCTGTCCACAATCAGCTTTAACAGGGAGCTTCTGTCCAGAAGGACACTGTAAAAGACAGCAGCAAAACTTTGCTAAAAAAATTCATCTTTAGGTGATCATTCTGCTTTGTTTTCAGAGAGCTGCTGCAATTGCACCAAACATGCCCAGGATGAAATACGTAACTGGCAGTGCAAAAAATACTAATGCAGAAAAAATATTTTAAGTAAGTTGATACAACAGTTGATGCATTACTTGCTTTTTATTAAAAAGTAAAATAATAAACTGGGCACAGATTACAAAAGATGGGATGCTAAGTATCCTGAAATATGCAGCTATGCTACCTTACCATTTCAAGGAAAGATATCCCAGCTGAGAACCCCTACAGGCAATGCATGTGCTGAGTGCTCACACACTCAGAACTACACCTAAGTGCAGTACAAAACAGTGAGCCCTGCACCCTGCAGCACTGGGAGAAATGATTATTAAGTTTGGTAAGGCAGGATATGCTCTCGGTGTACAAGAGCACAAGGACAGGTCACTCTGTATGGGGCCAAATGCAAGGACTTGTGGACCATTACAGTGGCAGGGAGGACAATTCCTATAACCAGTTACATGCTAGGGAGAAGATCCAAAAGGCTTCTGATATCCCTTTGGCAAAATCCTGCACCTGTTTGTTATATTGAGAAACTAAACAATTACAGGTAAGCATGGCACAGGTATGTGCAGTACACACAGCTTCACTCTTCCTGTACTGTAAACCTTCCTTTAACTTCAGTGTGTGACAGTTCCCCTGATTATTTGAAAGATAAAAATATTATTTAAAAAAGAAACTTACCATAAATATCACGATGAGAATAAGACAGATCCCTACTATTATTAGGAAAGGGATTAAGTAGTACTCCAAAGGAAGACTGAACTCTGGGATTAACACAACATGGCCACTGTGGGGAGGAAGAGATAACACTTTCTAAATTGATGAGAGCTTAACAAACAAGTTGAAAAAGAAATACAATTAAGAAAAAAAAAAAAAACAAAAGATTGTCACACAAGACACACTACAAGAATCCTACCTGTGCACAACAACATAGAAAATTCAGTCCATACTCACACAATGTAAAGCTAATTAAATAAAAGGAGTTTCTTAGAACTTTTTTTTGAGTTAAAACTATTTACTGATCTCAATCAAACCTAGAGAAACCAGGAAAACCACCTCATAGCTGCTTTGACACTAGAATGAAAAAAATCTAACATGACTATCAAAAGACACAGTGAAGTCATTCTTATTTACTAAAGCATTACAGGTTGCTCTCAGGCACAAGATGTCACCTGAAACACCTATAACTTCTGTCATCACCAAGTCCTATTTTAAAGCCATAAATATTCAAAAGAGACAATGATCTAATGCAAGGAGTAACAGAGCTGCATGTGAGTTAACCTACCCTTTTTCATAAGTAAACTCCTCTTTAAGAGAATTAGCTGACGTCTCACCAATAAAGACAGAAGGAATGTCAATCTTCTTTAAAACCTCAACTGTATAAAAAAAAGTAGGAAAATAAAACTATTATTACATGGACAGCCTGTGGGTACTCAAAATACAAGACCTGAACATTATGAGACTATCACAGCAGGAAGACATTTCAACATAATGACATCCAGACCGACGCACATGCACGTTATAGCTTTATTTCATATAAGTACTAGTATTTTTCCTACACAATTTCTAAGGAATTTATTGCAGGTAGAAAAATCAAAATTCCTAATGAAATATAGGGAGCCTAAAACCAAAATATATTGACAAAAGAGGATCCTAATTTTAACCAGAACACCATTCTTCACTCAGAGATTCAAGCAAGCCACATAGTTCCATTGATTTCCAGAATTTCTGGCCACTTACATGATTTTGTGAACTGGTTCTGTAAGTTTTAATTAACCTGTCTTTCCTCCTTTTCACCCCAAACATAAATAAACATACTGGAAACAACTGTGGCTAGATCAGGTCAAAAAGAAGAAAGAAGAAGTCAAGTCCCACAGCTTTACTTCAGTCCCAAGAAACTGGACGAACTGTGGTCTTCTCTGTTTAAGGCAGTAACAAATGAAAACTTATTGAAAAATAAATCCCATATTCTAGAAAACCTTCTTCTCAGCTTTGCTTTATATTGATTTTCCCCCTAATACTTCACATTTAAGGCCCAAAGTAACCTGAGTTTAGACCACCTCAAAATAGTCAGTTTCCCCAAGGAAAAGCACATGTGGCTGAAAGTCAGGTCACACTACGAGGTCTGTGTTTGTTGTGAAGTTGTTCTGTGTTTTGGTTACTCAGTGAAACCTGAAAATAAGATTCACATGGGTTGAGAATTCATTGAACCCACTTTCATGTAACTGCCTGGGCTACTCAGCTCCCATTTAGTTTGTCAAAGTTCATTCCTAGTTTACTCAACGGCATTTCCCTACAAAAGAATTCATCTTCCTCTTATTTATTTTCTTGTTCCATATTGAACAGGTTGAAAACTGGACAAAATAAAAGAAATGCCACAAAGAAAGCAGTAACAGCACTAGAAACACAAAGCATATACCACAGAACAAACCCGACATTCTGACTAGATTTCAAGATGTTCTGAACATATTCACTCCATGAAGGTTAAAACTGGAACAGCTAACAAAAGAACCAAATTGTAAATGGTGCACAGCCCTCTAAATACGCTTTTTCCAACTGAAAATAAGTGATATGCTAGAATCCATTTGTCCAGAGGAATAGGAAGATGCAGCCAAAAGTGCAATAACAAACTGGAATGACTATCATGAACTTCATGATCTAAAGTCTTTGCCAACATAAATGGTTCTAGGATTCTAAATACTAAAATGTCATATTGTAAAGTTTCATTTCCAAATGCACTTTTTCTACTTTTTGTATGTTTCTACATAACTAACAACACATCAGCTATTTCACACATCACTTAGATAAATCTAGCCCAGAACACTGGAACTAAAATTTGAAGGAAAACCAAAAGAAACATTCAGAGAAGGCACAAATCAATGTACTTGTTTTATGCAAATATCTCCTGTTATTAAATCTTAAAAGCAGGAGGATTTTTCTGGGTTTTTTGTTTAGTTTGGTTTTGGTCTTTTGTTCATTTGAGGTGTTGGTTTTGTTGTTTAGGTTATGAGGCGTTTTTGGAGGTGCTGCTGTTTCCAGTGGGTGAAATGATATTCAAACAGGAGAGAAGTGATACCTGTACTTACTGTCGTTGGATCCCATGCTTATGAGGTCATCAGAATCAACATTGTGGACTATAGCTGCCTTGTATCCAGCTCTCTGGGCATTTAAGACCTGTAAGCCACACAAAATACTTACTGGAACGACTATTGCTTCCAGATACAGTGGCCTGTCTGTGCTTTCTGAGATAAGGTGCACTTCCACAAAGTGATTAACTTGGACACAATTTGCACTTATAAACCACACGTCACATTTCAAAGCAAAATCATACCATTATTCTTACAGTCATGTAGCGATTTTTTTAGAAAGCCATTTCAGTATTGTCTGCAGACAGACTATTTATGTATATTAAAAACAGAATTTAAAACTTTCTACAGGTAGTTAAAAATATTTGATTGCAACTGAAAATAAAGGCACTCACTTCGGCAATCTAGAAATTAGCACTTGATAGTTCATCAAGTCAGATGAGTAGCATCCTTTCTGTGGTTTAGAGATGTGGAACAGATCACCTGAAAGCCCAGGTATAAGAAGCTTTCTCATGGAAAAGTGCAAAATTATAACAGAACTATTAACATCCTGTGTACCAGTTACTCTTCTAATATAGAGGACCTTGAGAAACTTTTGGGTTTCATCCCAACAACACCAATTCTCTTCCCATATTGCTAATGACTATATTTCAAACAGCAGAACAATGATATTGGAAGAAGAATGCAGACACCTTGAGAAATCTCAATATTTAAAAACAATAATAATAAAAAAGACAGTAAATGCACTTAGAGATGTTAACATACATGCATGGTTGGGAGTTCAGCCCACCATTGCATGTTGCATCACTACAGAAAATATCGACAGTGCATACATAAAGAAATCAAGAAATAGCTGTGTACCTGCATTTGTAATTTTCAACATAAAACAGGAGAGAGAAGATTTTCAATTTTTGTTAAAATATGAATTCTGTCAGTCAAGCAGCTGATGGATAAATTTAGCTCACATCTCAGCACACATGCCATTTTCTGGCATAAACTTTAAGGCAAAATGTTGTACTATGCATGCAATTATATAACACAATACTGCAAGAGTGTTAACCACAGACTAAAGACATGGATTCACTAAGTGCAAAGTACGCAGATGCACCCCTGCTCACCTTGGAAATGCTGATCCACTTCCTACTTTGCTCTTTGTCTAACAAGAAATGAGTGGGAACGCCCTTTTCTATCAATATTATATGAAATATAAATGATAACCAAAAATCCTTACATACAGAGCTAATGTGACATAATCCTGAAAGGACTGACTATGGGAATCCCTCAAAGGCACTTAGAAATCTCTCCAATTCAGACCTATTCCTTTAACCACGTCTCCAGAAGCAATACTGCCCAACAGTGTATGGACAACAATCAGACAGGCAAAGTGGACATGACAAAAAGGCCAGTCCATTTGCCCCCTTTCTGTTCCCACTGAGCCATATGCACACAGGGTGGCAGGATTCCCAGGACACACTGCGTGCTGCTCCCCAGCCTGATGTGAAGGCAGATTACACACAGTGAACCTGCCTCTGCAGGTGCAATCTACAGTCCAGGTAGGATTTACATGTTTCAGTCACCACATAACTAAACCTACCACACAGCAGCAAAAGCAAATACAGCTGAATCTCCTTTTAGTTCACAAAACTCAACAACGAACCAAAGAGTCCTGTTTTCCCTAAGACACCCTTAGCTGCCCCATTGCATCAGACTAATTTTCAAGAAAACCATAGTCAAACACAAATCATTCCAATTTTGCATTTTTAAAATCATAGAACGCTAAGGGCTGGAAGGGACCTTAAAAATCAAGTGGCTGGAGCACATTCAGAGAAGGGAATGGAGCTGGGGAAGGCTCTGAAGCACAAGGAGTGGCTGAGAGAGCTTGGGGGCTCAGTCTGGAGAAAAGGAGGTTCATGGGTGACCTTCTCACTCTCCACAGCTCTGCCAGGAGGGTGCAGCCACGTGGGGGTAGGGCTCTTGTCCCAGGAACCATCAGTAAGACAAGGGGACATGGTCTTAAGCTGTGCCAAGGAAGTTCAGGTTGGACATCAGGAAGAATCTCTTCACAGAAAGGGTGACAAAACACTGCAGGTGGTAGAGTTTCCATCCCTGGAGACGTTTAACAAAAGACTTGACATGACACTCAGTGTTCTGGTGTAGTTGACATAATGGTGTTTGGTCACAGGTAGGTCACTGGTTGGACTTGGTGAGCTCTGCTTTATCTGTCTGGAGACAATAAAATTCTTCCTCCCCTTCGTATCAGTATCTATTCCACTGTTAGCAATAGAAATTTTCCTGAAGCACCAGTAAACTCTTTGAAACAGAGGGTGGGGGGAAATCAAATCTTACCTTGACATCAAAGTTGCACTCGAGCCTTCGGATTAGCACAATAAAAGCACCAGAGGAGTTGTCTCTCAGTGGAGGTGGAGCTATAGGCTCACATGCATTCTCTGGCTTGGAATTGATCAGAAATCCCTAGAAAACAGGACCAGAAAAAGAAGCCTCATTTCTCTTTAAGAAAAGGTTCGGTAGTCAAGTATATGGAAAGAAAACTGCATATTTTCATACAATGGCTAAACAAATTCTTATTACCACCTCAGTCCTATATAATAGTAAGATTCCTGCTACTTCCCTGACTACATATTTTGATTCATCAAAATTTTTATGTCTGCAAAGAATTAGAAAGCTTAAAAAAAAATACAGTTTTTCTATTCCCATCATACTCAGACCCTGCAGTGTAATTCAGGAAAAAGAAGACAGCATATACTACACTAATATAGTGTAACTATTATTCTAAGACATATGGAGACTAATCAAGAAACCAGAAATACAATGGCTTAAGAAGCACCAACACAAACTCAGCACTTGCCAATGCAAAAGAGAACACAAGCAAAGTTCCATGTACATCCCCAGCACTGACCTAGCAAAAACAGTTGGTTTTCTATGGTAAGCAAAGATCACTCAATAAGCCAGAGCTGAAAGCTTCAAGAAGTAGGAAACTCTGGCAATACTAACTTTGAAGCAATCTTTGAGTTGTTTTTAGGTGGCTGAGATGGTGGCCTTCTCCTGTCAGTCTGTAGCCACTTACTATAGAATCTAACAGACTGTGTTTTACAACTTGCACACTAATAAATCTTAATCACAAGCACTGAAAGAGTATACCATTTTCATCCTGCTGTAACAAACATCATAGCATTTTTAAAAATAATTAAAACCTTAATGCAAAGAAAAAGCTTTAAAATTCAGGTCTAAAACTCCATCATTTCTACACATGATGACACCTTAATTAAGACACAGAGCTGTCTAACAGTTAAAAAGGTCAGAAGCAAAAGGTCAGAAGCAAAGCTCTTTATAGCTATTTCTGGTGTATTAAATTGGCTCACTACTTGGGTAAATCACTTAAGCGCCCTCAGATTCTCAATATAGTCAATAAACAACTACACAGCTTTAACACACCTTCTCCCCATGATAACACGCACTGGCCATGGAAATGAAGCCTGCTTGAGGGGAACTGCAGAGAAATTCCTGAGTTACAGGAATTCTTGCAGTACTTTACTACCCCGTGGGATTAAAAAGGCAACATGGAATTAAAGAGTAATCCACCCTTTTACCTTATCACCAGCTTCTCTTTTTTTCTGTAGTGGTTACTCTCAACACTGCAACACTAACAATACTGCAGAGCCAGTTTTTGGCGCCATACAAGCTCGAGCAATGCAACAAGAGTAGCAAATAGACAACAGTTGTAACTTCCCAAAAACCTGAGCTACAGTTGCTTTACACAGCATACTTAAAGTGGGCCACAGGCAAGGAATAATCTCTCTGGCTGCGCCACCCTTCACAGCGTCAAAGGGCTTCCCAAAGTAGGACTGTAAGGAGACAATGAATCTTCCAAATACGTTTTTCAAAAAATTTCATCAGCGCAAAATTATCTAGCATCTGCTGATTGCAGTGCAAGGTAACTGACATGCAGCAGTACTGCCATCAAAACACAGAAAACAGTGGTCTAGCAAACTTCTCTTAAATTTCCATTATTTACCTATTTTTAATTTATTTTTTACAAAATTCAGCAAATTCTCTTAAGTAGACTAAGATTACCAAAATTCTCTTCTTAGAATCTGCCTATTCACAGGCAACATCAGATCTTTCACGTATTTGTTTTGTTTGAGCAGTTGATTAATAATTTCTGTCTTTATTTTTCCTTGGTACTACATTCCTTTAATTTTTATCTTTTTTAGCTTACAGAGGAAATGTTCAGCAGATACAGTTCTTTTTAAATATATTCAACATTCAAATTCAGCCTAGGACTTCCCAATTAAATTTGTCATTATCTTGAACCCTCTGTGGCCCACACTGAGTGCCAAAAAGGACTGTGAGGGTTTTACCCCATCCAGCCCTCACTCACTCCCCACCAGTAGGATCAGAGAGGGAACTGGAAGGGCAGAAGCTGAAGAACTTGTGGGCTGGGATAAAGACAGGTTAATAAGAAAAGCAAAAGCCACTCACACAAGCCAAAGAAAACAGAGAATTAGTTCATTTCCTCCATAGGCAGGCAGGTGTTCAGCCACCTCCAGGAGAGCAGGGCCCCATCACACACAGCAGTGACTCGGGAAGACAAACACCACACTCAAAATCCCCCCTCCCTTTCTCTTCCTTCCCCTCCCCTTTATATACTGAGCACGATGTCACATGGTCTGGAATATCCCTTGGATCATTTTGGGTCTGCTGTCCTGGCTGTGTCCTCTCCCAGCCTGCCATGCACTCCAGCTTCCTCCCCAGTGTGGCAGCAGGAGGAGCAGAAAGGCCTTGGCTGTGCTGGCACTGCCCAGGAATGACAAAATCCCCTCTCTACAATCAGCCCTGTGTTTAGCACAGATTCAAAACACAGCTCCATACCAGACACTGGGAAGAAAATAAATTCTAGTCCAGCTTAAACCAGCACTATATATATATATATTTTTTTTTTACCTTCAAGCCTTCTGCTGGCAGTCTGTAGCCAAATCTAGCAGGTAGATCATCAAAAGTCCGGGTTCCATTTTCAAGGTTATACTAAGAGAAATACATTTTTTAAAAAATTAAGTTTGCAACAAGACAGAAATAGTTAACAAATATAAACAAAACCAAACAACACTGTGTATTTTTTTAGATTAAACTACTTATCAGACATAGGATATCTTGTGACCACGTCAAAGAAATCAGAAAATTGCTCATTCCATCTGTCTTCTACTCTACACTTTTCTTATCTAGCTGTCAAAATAAGAAAATAAGTAACAGATTTTTTTAACTACTTATACGGTAAATCTTTCTTTCTACTGTCTAGAATTTGAATACCATCATATGTGCAGAATAGAAACTACAAACAAACCAAGCAAGCAAAAATCTGAAGAGCTGGGACACTTGGATGTGGAGTTTTCATTGAATGGTAGTGGCTGGTGTTTTGCCCTGAATTCATTTGTGTACAGGTAAAAACAGCTTTTAACAAGTGCTTTACTGCAGACAAAGAATAGCCTCCATATAGCCTCCATATAGCCTCCATATAGCCTCCAAATCCCTTCCCAATTCCCTGCTACACAGATTAGTAGCTGAAAAGTATGTCTACAGTT
The DNA here is from genome assembly GCA_037834095.1 of Argya squamiceps. NCBI lineage: Eukaryota > Metazoa > Chordata > Aves > Passeriformes > Leiothrichidae > Argya > Argya squamiceps. The sequence goes on along the minus strand of JBBMKD010000013.1, from coordinate 190,421 downwards.
TTGTTTTGTAATAACTATGAGCTTTCATTTTGAAACAGAGGAATGCTAGAAAAGACCCTAAATATGTGCAAGCTTTGTTTCCCCTTTCTCTGTTCGTCTCTGGCTGTATAACATGCCTGACCAACACATAATTCTTACAGAAAAAAGTGCTGTGTACATATGGCATATTTTTTTCATTTAAAAAAAAGTGTTTCCTGCAAAAGTTGTAAACTCTACAGTTAACGGACTTGAACATGCATCAGTTGTTTTATTAAATGGTTCAGTGAGTCAGAAATGTTTGTCTATTCATCAAATCATCCAACTGTCACACACAACAGCCAAGTAAGGATCATGTTTGCTTCAGAGGGATGTTTCTTACCAGCCAGGCTTAGACAGGGGAGCTCAAACTATAGTTCAGAGAAAAACACTTCCAGGTTTTATCTGAAGTCCTCCAATATTAATAAGATATTCTCAGAATAAATCTGCAACTTCCAAATATCCAAGAATGAAAGATGCTTCATTTTTATAAGGAATTACTTTAGAATACTACACACAAAGCTTAAATAGAAAAAAAATCCAACTAAACTTCCGAAGTGCCCTATTTTTCTTTTTTGAGGTTGGGGTGGGTTGTTTTTTTTGCTTTAAGTAACTTTTCTAAGAGAGGAAGAAGCAAGAATGAGTCAGGTTTTTATGAAAAGAGGAAGCACAGGCCTGGTGACAGAGAAAAGCGGGAAGAGGGAAATCATGTTTACAGTAAAAAGTTAAAAATTTCACAATAAAATGGTGATGTCAGTGCCATAATAAAGCGATGATGCATCTGCATTGTTTCTTTACATTTTTTCTACAAAAAGTATTTATAGAATAGTAACAACTTGAAAATCCAAATACAATACTTTAGTATTCATCAACCCCACTTTACCATGAACTTGTAAGTATTCTTATTTTAAAATTTGTCTCCAAGAGTTTGTCACTCTGTTCTCCAAAACTGATATGACATTAACAATAATTTTCCATATCACTGGAACAAGCAGGAGACTACAGTAATTAGGTTTAATTATTTCAATAACTTAAGCTTGATCCTATAAAGACATTCGTAACTTCCTCCTTAAAATGCCACAATATATCAAACTGGTAATAAACAGCACAGCATCAGCTTTTACCACTGATCTATGTTCATTACTCTGTTTATTATTTTCCTTAATGATAGCAGATATTTTCAGCTATTTAAAAATTGTATCTAGGTGTAAGATACACAAAACCCCTTACTGACAATGCCTTCAGCCCACACAAATAAATTATACTAGTCACAGAACATTATTTAAATTCAGTAACCCTACAAACGGCACCAAAACTTCAGCTGCTGTCTAAACCAAGAATGGAATTAACAGGGTTTTAACGTGCTACAGGACATCTGCTCAGAGTGAACTTTGTAAATGACTAAGGGAGTTAGGTGCTTTCACTGTCATGGTACATGAGCAAATACCACCTGTAAACTCATTTGAAAATGTACAAATCATTGTTTATTGAAGTAAACTGTTAAGGCAGTTTCATTCCTAGAAATCTGCTATAGCATTTATTGTATTAACTGGTTCATTAACAGACTAGTTGAAGAGATTATTCAATTTCATAAATGTTCCATTCATGTAGAAAAATATTATTATACTTACTGCTAAAATATCTGCCTCCACAGGTAAAAGATTCAGGAAGGCAAATAACTGCACAGTCACAATGGTGTATATCTGAGTGGCAGACAACATCAGCATTCCTATTGACAACAGCATATTTTATTCAATACCTGCAAGAAAAGAACCAGAGTCAAGGCACATAACAAATATTTTCCTGTGTCATTTGACAGGACTTTTAGTCATTTAAAACTTGTCTGCTAAGGAAGTATGCAAAATGTTTGAGAAATAAGTAATCTTAAAGCTATTTAGAAGGTCCTTTTGCTAGAAGTATGTCCTTCCGTAGGAGCAACTGCACGCATAAATTACAAAAATTTTAAGAACAAGACTCCAGAAAGCTTTAGGCACCACAAAGCAATGCAAGGGGTACAAAGGGATGATCTTCACATGATATTAATCATCCTTAGACACTTCATTTTAAACTTCCCTTCTTCTATCATAAATCCAAATCAGAAAAATTTCTGATGTACCTGAAATAATTCCACTAAAATACACTTGCGAAAGTAATGAGATACCAACTTGGAGGAACTTCAGATTTCTCTCAGGCTTAGCCACAACATGACTGTGGGCATGCAACCTCCTAAGAACACAGAAAGCACAAAGTATCTTATTCCCTTTATAAAAGCTCACACCTAAACATGATCAAGTTAGAAAACCCAACGTTCAGAATTTAAACACACGTGATCGAGTGCACAAAACAAGCACCACTGAAGTGCTACATTCAGCAGAAAATCCAACCACTTTCATTCCTGAAGGTAAGAGAGTTGCATGGCCCGCAGATGTCTAAGTCTCTCTAGAGATTCTTCCAGTCTCAAAGTAAGAAATTACTGGAAATTACATAAAATAGTCACAACACAAAACAATAGAAATGGGTCCATTTTTGGGTCCAACATAGCTATAAGAATTAAAATAATTAAAGACATGTTTTAAAAGTGGACAATATGCACTTAATAATATAATTATCTGAACATCTGGATTACCTCTGACTTCTTTTACTGGAGTAATTAAAACTACTTCACAATAAAAAACTCAATTAGGTCACCCAAAATATTTCTCGAAACAATTTTTTGTTGAAAACCTCCAAACTGTGCCTTCTTACATAAATGGTTTCATGTGAATTTGTTTTCATTTGACTGTAGATATTTCTTCTGGAAACTGTCTGTTACTTAACTGAGAAATCACAGCCAACACTACTACTTTCTTTTTCAGAATCAAGAAACACCTAAGAATTCCCAACCTTCTGACCTATCCTTCATATGTTTCTCAAGCAAAAAGCATTGTCCCACGACGTGAGGTTCTCAGTGTTAATTAAAGCAAATACCAGAGAGGTAGACCTGATTTAAGCCAACATGAAGATAATTAGAATTTATTATTACTGTTTGGAGGAAACAGCTGATACTTTCAAAACCAGTTCTCATGATTCTAACTTGGTCAGAATCAGACATACAATGCTTTGTGAAACTTTCAACTGGTTCACAGAAATAAAGTTACACTCCCAGGAAAGAAATGGTAGTGAGTTTCAAAACTAACGAACTTTTACTACTACATTAAGATTTATCACCCTCTCTCATCAGCTTGTCCTAAGAAAGAGGACATCAGTGAAACTGGAAGGATAAACGAACCATTGTTTCAAAACGACAGCCATTTTTACTATGACAGAAACAACAAAACACTTGAAGCTATCACAGCAGTTTAACCAACACAGTAAATTCAGCACAGACAAAAGCACTAAAAGAGCATTAAGCAAGGTTAGACAGCACAAGAATTAAAGGGGGCCTTGCAAACAAAATGGGTATACAATGCACTCTTCCCTATCAAAATTACAGACACACAAACTCTTCTGTGCTCAGGATCTGATGCCTCAAACCCAAGCCAAAAAGCCTTACAATTTCTGGAATTCCATGGCTCTTTGGAAAGCATGCCCCTCTCAGCTGAGGGAGGCAGCTCAGAGCACACAGAAACACAGGTGTGTGCAAAAAGACTATACTGTAAACCAAACAAAACAAGTTAAACCCGAATCTGCAGTAACCTTCCACACTTGACACCTGATTTACCCGTGTGTACAGACAAAGCTGTCTGTAAATAACTCTGAGCATTTCTTCCCCCTCTCCACGCTAGAACCCACAAGCTGAACCCTGCTGCATCCCTGTCATGGGACTGAACAGGACAGAAGTGAGGAGGGCAAAATGTGGGGTGTGCTGGACCAGCACAGTTATGGGCAGCAAGACACCCTGGAGTAAACACACTGAGCACATTTAAGATACAGGTTACAAAGATGTTACACAGCACGAGACACAGACAAGAACTTTCACACCTTTTGGCAAATATTCACAGATTAGGCTTCACAAACTACACCTAAATATGAAATTTTTAGATATTTGTATCTCAATCAACTCAAAATGTGTTTCAGAACATAATACAACACAAAGCAATTCCATGTTAACATGGTTATGTTTACATTTTAACTCGTTCAATAAAACAGCTTTTCCCTCCCACTTCTGAAAAAAAGCCAAAACTTGTACATCTGTACGAAATAAACTTAAATTCTATTATGTCAAAGCCAAATGAGATTACAAATCTTACAGCAATCACAAAAAAGCCATATGAACACATAGAAACTGTAACAAAATCCAATTATTTTGGTAGATTGGGCTGCACCTTCCAAAATGTCATAAACAGAGGATGAACAAAAACTAGACAGCTAACAAAAATAATTCTCATTCACACCCTCTAATCCCCCCATTATCTGAATTCTTGCATTTTGAGGCCGTCGTATCATTACTGACACAAATCTCCGTCTCAGACCTGTCACAAAACTGGACACTGACGCAGGCGAAGTGAGATTAGCATTCACACCTATTAACACGAAAAAACGATTCCTCTCAATTAATTTCAACGTTTTTGCTAAGAACTTGGCTTTCAGCCAGTGAGACTCCACGCTCCTCATTACCCTGCAAGCTCGGCCAGCAGTTCGGACACAGCTCAAGAACCACACACCGGGCACAGACCAAAGGCGCGACCAAGGGTAGAGCTTTGGCCGGGCCAGGAGCGACGCTCGGGGAGCGCTCCAGAGGCCTCCGCTCCGCTTTGCTTATCTCCCTTCTGCGGTGCCGGGCAGTCCCGGGACCGCGGCCGCTCCAGCGGGGCTCGGCCCTGGCCGGGCCTAAGCCGCCCACGGAACCTGGCCCCGCCTCGCCGCTCCAAGGGTGGAGGCGAATAAACACTGCGCAACTGAGGGCCAGGCCCGTAAGTGTTCGGCCGCCGCACGGCCGGAGCGCCCAGGGAGCCCAGTGGCCGCGCCCCAATGCTCACCTGCGGCCCGGGGGACCTGCCCCGCGCTCACCTGCGGCCCGTGGCCCCGCGGTC
>JBBMKD010000013.1:101200-176627 GCA_037834095.1 Argya squamiceps | reverse complement strand
AACCGGCGGGGGAACCGGCGGGGGAACCGGCGGGGGAACCGGCGGGGGGACCGGCGGGGGGACCGGCGGGGGAACCGGCCGGGGTCCCGCAAGGGCTCGCCGGGCGGGAGCTGCGCTGCGAGGCGCCGTGGTGGCCTCCGGGTCCGAGGTGTATGCGACATTCCGGGGGGTAAATCCCGTCCCGGTGGGAAGAGAGAGACGAGGGAGAGCCTGGGGCGCTCCTGGAGCCCAGAAGTCCTGCCGTACTTGTTGATAATGCATTTCTTTTCTGCTTGGCTACTCGTCCAAGATTCTGGAACTTAGTATTTTTGAAAATAAATTCAATAACAGTTATTCCAGGGAGTTTCTGGAACGTGGGAGCAGAGCTCTGCATATCCGTGACCTGCCGGGGGTAGAAGGGGCTGTGGATGGGTGCGAGCTGCCCGGCCCGGCTCCGGCCGCAGGGTGTCTCAAGCATCCCCGCCCGCGGGGACACGGCAGGAGCCGCCTTGTCCTAGTGACAGAGTTTGAGAAGTGTGGTGACACAACTGCCGGTATCTCTTCCGAGCAGTCATTTTAGCCAGAGTGTTTTATTTATGACAATTGACATTTGATTCAAAGCCGTTTAATAGGCCTGAAAAGACGTAATAGCTGTAATAGGTGGTTAGGCAACAGTGCCTTATTTTGGTAGATTCTGTAAGTCAGCTACAGATTCATTGCAAACTAAGCCATACTGCAGTAACTTGGAAAATAAGATAAAATGTTTGCTAATGAAATAAAACATAAAACTGATAAAGCATCTAGCTGAGGATATTGAGGGAGTTAAACTACCAGGGCTTCAGAACATCATTTACTTGGTCACTGCAGCCTTCTTGGTCAGAAGAGTAAAAATTTGAGTTCACATTAAGACGTGTGTGGGTATTCAGCCATCATAAATGTCATCTAGACAATGTGTGAGGGGAAAGGAAAAAAAAAGAGACAAAACTGTTTAGAAAAGTGAAAAAAGTAGTAAATTACTTGTTTGTATAATGATTTCTTTGCCTCGTGGGTTTGGAATCTCTAATGGATTACTCAAGAGCCCAGTCTCCAAATGACTCTGCAGATTTTAGATTTTTTGCCTTTTGTCACACTCTGAGCTACCAGCAAAGCACATAAATACCTTTCTGTATGTCACTGTATATTGTTGATGATGCTGGACCCCAGGGTCCAAACTTGGGAGATTGTTATTAATCTGGTTTATCACCTAAAGGTGAAGATCTCGTGTTTCTACACTTGGCATGTATTTTTCTCAATAGAGCAAGCTGCAGAAAAGTAGCTGACTGACAGAAGCACCATCACAGACCATTGATAAATAATTATTCAATATAAATTCTTGCTAGAGTTTGGTCAGGGAGTTTTTTCAGATACCTCCGGCTAAAAATTCCATAATATAATCTTTGTCTGCTCTGTGTTTTTTGACTAATACCAAAATGAACTCATGTGGTTTCACCTTCCTGTCATGCATTTCTGACCTAGAGACAGAGTTTTCCAAGTTGACAGATTCTTGTTGCTTAGGCCAAAAAAACAAGGCCTTTAGTAAATAAAAAGCATGGGTAAAAACTCAAAGTGGTTTTAATTTTTTTTCCAAATCCTGTCAGCAGTAATACTCTGATTAACAACATCTTTTTTAATATAGGATACAATATTCATTGTGCATATAATTTGTTACCTAAATTAATATTTGCTTTGTTTCCCCAGTTTTATCTCTCCAATAGAACTCTGATTTATATAAAAATTAATGGGAATAATGCTTTTCTTTATACCTTTAATGTATTTTGTTATACCCCAATGCTTTGGGGAGTAATATTTAGCTATAAAATGCTCACATGTGAATTACAGTATTTTACAAATGGTGTTATATTCTTCACCAATTTAGGCTTGATTACAGAAAGCATCATGTAAAGCTGTGTGCAATGAAATAATAGAGGATTTGAGTCAGCTGATGTGCTAAAAATCGTATTTGATCAGACTAGGCATACAAGGTTACATTTCCCTATACTCAAGGGAAAAAGAAAAACCGGCATAACAGTATAGATTTGTTTCTTGGCATTAGCAAAAAAAGTTGAGAAACCAACTAAAAATAAATAGCCAAATTAGGTCCTATTAAAGCCTTTATTATCTGTTGAAGTTTAGAATGCAATTTGTTGTATTAAAGCACATTTTCAATCATTATTTAACAGAAGTGCTAGTGTGAGTTTCAACGAACAGTGAGCTAACCTTGTTGACGGGGAACCAGCTACAACTTGAAGCAGTTGCACTCCTGCATGTCAGTTCCTGCAGAAATTTTCTGGCTGTGACTGGAAGAAATATAAGTAGCCTGGGGACCACTCCACCCTGTAATTAAATACCAAACTGCACAAGTGGGGGCTGGAAAACAGGCTAATGAACACACACTTGCAGCAATGTTATCTAAAGCATTTTTGTGTGAGAGCATGTGTGGAAAAAAATGTAAGTGTGATTTATTTCTGATAAAAAGCATTTCTGTAGAGACAGACCGACTGCCTGCTCTTATGCCTGTGAGTGGGGAATGTCAGTTGCATATTGATCTACACACTGGGCTGTGTTATTCTGTAAAAGGAATGTTTCAAGTATTACTTTATACCAGTTTGGGTTTAGGTGGTCCAGCCTTGTATTTCAAATGAAGACTGAAAATTTCATATTTTCTCAGTATGTCTAGAGAGCTTCTTGGTCAGACTCTTATAAACAGATTTGTGAAACTTTTGCCACTGTTATCTTTATCACTGTTATTTTTAAAATGTTATAGTAAACATTTGCCATACCAGGACATATTTGCCAGTAAGTCCTGGCTGGGGATAAGGAGCCTAATTACTTACAATATTTCATTTACTCAAAATGTTCAGATTTTTTTTTACTGGTTTCTGTTGGAATAGAGCTTGATTTAACACATGATCAGTTTTATATAACTAAGTTCAACAGGACAGCAGATGAGTAATATAAATAATATAAATACTATAAAAAGTAACACAAATACAATGAAAATCTTTTTTTCTTGAGAATGACAAAACAAATAGTACTAAGATAGCTGAACTGTCGAAGTGATTTTCTAATACGATTTTTCCTTAAAAAGCATTTGTGTTAGTTCTGTAGAGACTGTTGTTATTTTACATTGGTGCTGTGCTTGGTGCTGTACAGCATTCATCACAGAGAAACTTTTCCATCTTGGGAATGTGGTTACACAGCTGGGAGTGGGGAAGGAGGTGGACAGTGCTTGAGGAGGTAACTCAGTTAAGTTCTGGTAAGAATTGGAAGGCGCTAACCCCTTTGTCCTGCCTGTCTGCAGTGCTGTCCCGCAGGTGTGACCACAGCCACACGTGTCTGTGATGGGTGTCCTGCAATGGGGCTCGTGTGGCTTTGGCTTTCCTTGGTGCTTGTAGAAGGGTGGTGCAAGGCCATGCATCCCTGCTGGCTTTGGTGTCAGGCAGTAGAGAGAGACATTTCACAGATTCATGTGGCTTTTTAAGCATTTAGTCCACACCTTAAGGGAATTTTTTTGTTCCTTGTTTCCAGTGGTTATTCCTGTGGGACTTGGAGCCTGATCTGTTCCCCTTGCAAGCATCCCTTTATTAAAAATAAATTATAAGGTGCTAGACAGTTCCAAGATGTACTACTGCCAGTGGCTTTTATCCAGAATTGTCAAGTGCATTAAAGAGCTCTTAAAAGGCAGGAAAGCTGTGATACACCACTGAAGTTTAATTGTCAGAAATTTAACTATAGCTCACCTTTATAACTCACTCTAAAGATACTTAGGAAGTTCTGAGATCGGAATGCACACATCAAAATTAAATTTTCAAGCTGTAATTGACAGCATTAGGGGTCTGTCTGATTGCTCCTCAAGTGCTGATTTAATGATGATTATCTTGGAGTTTCACTTAAAAAACTACTGAGGATCCATGAGTTACTCTTTCTTCTCTGAATTCGGGAGTAGAAACAGCTACAGAGTTTCTCATGAAGGCTGATATTTATTCATTTTCTGGTCCAAGATGGTGTCTTTCCACAGATGAACAGACTGTTTTTTTCAGAATCTAAAAATCATGTCATCAGTGGTGCTTAAAAGAATTTGGTGGTTAATGTGGGTTTAACAAAATCTGAGGACAGAAGTAGATATGGAATAAAATTGCTTCAGGGACACATTCGATTTGCAGTTCCCTCTCCTATTGAGTTTTCCGAGTTAGGATACAACTACATTTTAGATTGGACTATAAAGGATCAGCGAAAAAAGCTTCAAGCAAGACTGGACTGACCCTAAAAGTATTTACAAGCAGGGTTTCCTTTGAGGAAATATTTAAGAAACTTTTTGTAAAGGGCTGTCTAGAAGCAGAATTTGAATTTTACTGTATACATTTCTAAATTATTTAAGGAATCAGTAACTGTCCTGTACAAACTACTGAGTTGATGTAGAATTTGATATATTGGACTTATGTACACTTTAAAGATAAGAAATTAATAATGTGCATGTGGAATTATTGGTTTAATGAAATTTATCTTAAATTAGTCCTTTAATCATAGTGTTTAACCCAAAATCCTGGAGTATTTGTGCATTAATGGATGATAACTGTCATACATTCACCTCGTTAGATGAGCTGAAAATAAAATTGCTTTATGCATTAATGATTAGGAAATAGTATCAATTAGCATATTCTTAGAAAGACATCTATAGAACGACACAGATGTTAATTAAGAATGCTACCATGAAAACCAGATTTTTTTTTCTGAAACTATCTGAAATGGTTTTGTCTTTACTAATGGTTTGGGTTACACAAAGAAAGAAAATTAATAGTAGGTTTATTTTTATCATGTTTGTGAGCTGCTGTAGCCAACATCTAAAAGCTGGTCTGCTTGACCATCTTTACTCCATAGTTACTAAGTGACAGTGTGGAGAGCTGTCTGTTCTGGAGGTTATGGATGTGTTCAGTTTTGAACAGGCTTGACAACATAGAATCTGTAAAGTCTTACTGTCCAGCTTTTTGCTGTTCACTCCTTCAAATAATGTTGGAAGAGTCAGTGGTTGGGCTTTGGCTTGTTTCCTTCTGGATGCTTTGGCTGAAGTTGAAAATTCTGTCTTTTTGATGTTGGGGCCTATTACAGGACAAGCGGTTCTTTGTAACAGAGTGTTCGGTGCTCAGGGCCTTTGCTTGATTGGCAGATACAAATTGCACCAAGGCAATTAAATCCAAAGGAAATGTCATGTGGGCTGAATTTCAACATACAGACTTGAGGTGTTCTCCCTCTTTGTTTAGGGAGGGAGGTCAGCATAATGTAGGGTGGAGGTATTTGGGGGTTTGTTTGTTTGATTGTTTGTTTGTTTGTTTGTGGATCTTTTTCTTTTCTTTGCTTAACGCAAAGTCCAGACCCAGAGAACTCTTAAAGAATAGAAAACTTGGGAACACTGCACTGACCTGCAGTTTTCCCTACCTATGACTGTTTTAAAGGCAGATGTGATGAAAGCTGCACTGCAGAGACAGATACAGCTGTGCTAAGAGAATTGAAGAGAATGTACTGTGTTAAAACTGAAATAATTGCTTAGAGTGTCACCAGAAAATAATGCAGGATGAAGGGAGATGTGAAGGAGGAGCTGGCTGCTCCCATGTCCTCATGGTTCACAGCATGTGCATCAGCAGTCATAGCACAAGCACAGCAGGACCAGAGCTGCAAGTTCAGACACAGCTGTTCCTGCAGTGACTTTTTTCTCTGATCACGTCTGCTGACTCCCTCACTGTTTGCATGGTCAAAATGTTCTTTTTTGTTTATTAGGTATTGACCTGTCCCTGATAATTTTTGGATGCATTATTTTGACAGTCTTACAGGTTTGAGAATAGCAGGATGCTTTCATGGTACATTTGAGTCTTCTCTTGTACCACAAGTAATCATTTTTTCCCACCTGTGGTCAGTTTTCCTAGTCTGTCTACTGGGTTTTTTTTCATTAGATGTTCTATGTTCCTGATTTTCAATGATGGATTGGTGAGCAAAGGTGTAAGCATTACAAAATGCAGTAATAGTCCTCAGTCATGCAGTTCTTGAAGTTGTGTTGAAATGTCTTGTTTCCAAAACCAAAAGTAGTGTTTGAACTGTGAACCTTAAATTTTGTGTGGGCTTTTAAAGAAGTTCTCCAAACTTCTTGATTGATGTATTTTCTTAGTCTTCACTGGCACTGGGAAGCCCCTGAGTACAGCAGTCCTCCGAGCAGAAGGAAGTAGGAATCATTGGGAAGCTGACCCAGGCTGAAGGAAACAGCAGTGTTGTGCTGTTGTGCTGCCCAGTGTGTCTCGTCAGAAATCACCTAATTTCTCTGTGCCTCCTTTTCTGGGCTTCATTTCAGTGCCTGTTCCTGTCCATGAAAAATCTTCTGTTATTGTTACAATGCAAGCTTCCACCCTTTTGTGTTCCCGTGGATCAGCTGAGACTTTAATCACCAAAATATCATAGGCAGTTGCTGATGATTCCTGATTGATTGCTGCCAGCAACAGGAGTTCAAAATCGCTGAAAAGGATACAGATTTCTCTTTAAATATACTTCTGCTGTGGCTTGTTTACAAAAGCTAGCTATAGTTTGTACAAACTACAGTAACTCCCCAAACACTTTTGGAGATAGAACACACAGAGGAGTATACAAGGAAGACACCTTACCCAGCTGGAGTCTGTTAGATTTTCAGACCATATTTCCAAAGGTCTCTTCACCTGATAAAATCATCTGGCCTATGTGGGTTGTAAGTTGCCCTTTTTTAAAAGAGAATGAAAGAAAAAAATAACAAAACTGAACTCTTGGGTGTTGTTTGTTTGCCTAAGCAGCCTTTTGTAATCTTGAGGTAGAAATGCCAAAGCTGTTTTCAGAAGCTTCTTAAAATCCTGTATTTTCAAATGCTTCAGGAATAAAAGTGATTGCCATTTGAAAAAAGGCTTTAGATTGTCTGCTTAGTCAAACTGTTTGGACAAAAGCAGCTTTCCTAATTTTGCCCTATGCTCCCTGTGGTTTATCCCAGAGCACACAGGCAGTTCTGTCGTGTGGATGCCCATCTTTGCAGCCTCTTGCCCTCACCTCTGTTAGGTGTCTCTGGACTCAGACAAAGCAGGCTTTGCATCAGTAAATCAGTGCAGCCTGTGCTGTGTGGGCATCACCGTGCAGCTCTGTGGGGATTGTACAAAGGTCATCCTTTTGGAGCTGACAAGCAGAATTTAGTGCGGGAATTCGTCACAAATGTTTTTTTTATTTCACATTCAGTTTTGATACTCCATTTCCAATTTCATGTTTTTCTCATTCTATGGTATATTTTTAAACAGAAATGTAAATGCTTTTGCTTCAGAGATTGGGAAAAATATTTTTTGCAAATGAAGCAAAATGAATTATGAAGAAAAGATGATGAAAAGAAATGCCTACTGTTACTTAAAATGTAATTTCTAAAGGTATAAAACAAGCTGGGTTGTATTGGCATATGTCAAAACTGAGGGTTTGATGTGAGGGAAGTTAATGTGAAAATTGTGGAGCACATTTTCATTTTGAATAAATGTGTGTCTTTACAACCTACAGCTCTAACTGACATGGCAGCAGGAGGGGTACAGTGATGCCAGTGATTCTTACCATCCCTTCACACTGCGGAAGGTTTACCTGCTACAGTGCTTTGACAGACATTTCTTTGATGAAGACTTTTCCAGTCACGGGTTGGGATTTTCACAGATGCTACCATCACTGTCTCTTAGCCCTTTACAATTACCAATTACCAATAGTAGGTTATAATATTAGAAAAAGCTTAATTTTTATTAGATATGGTGGAGGACTCTCCTTCTTTATTCATGTTTTATAGCTGGCATTTTGATATTTGTCTGTCACTGGAAGACTTTATGGAAATGGAAAATCAATGAAATTGTGCTGTTGCAAGAGAGTAGACAGTGTAAAACTTAACTAAGTAAATGAGATTTCTAGTGAGACTGTTTACAACTTACTGAACGTGCAGCAGTAAATCATTGATTTGTAAAAGAAATTAAGATTTTGTTAAAGATTTAGCAATGAGACTAGTCAGTAAAGGCATGTATGTTGTAAAACATATATTTTCAAAGCTAGGAGAGATCCTGGTTTGAGATTTGTAACTTTATAAAAACCTTAGCAATTTTAGTCCCTAAGTCATAAATGAAAAAATAGTTCTTGGTATTAACCATGCTAATGCTCACCCAAATATATGAATAAATACTATTTTAAGCAGTCATCTGACTGGATAATTCACCTTATTATGTTTATTTTCTTTCTGTGGTAGCCTTTCTTTGAGTAGAAAGGGAAGATCTAACTTTGCTTCCATAAATTCTGTGTAGTTATATATCTTGTGAATTATTTGGCAAATTTGTCATGTTGTTCCATTGCCAAACATCTGGATGAAATGTCCTGCTGCCGTGGCAGGTCCCTGTTTTGGATTGCAGCTTGGAAATAAGTGAGCAATCTGTGGCAACAGAAGTGGTTTCAGGTGCTGCATATTCCAGAAAGCAACTCCTGTGTTGATTCTCTTGTCAAATAATTGCCAAAACTTGGCATTGGAATGATCCTGGTGTTCATTCTGTATATTTGTGGTCAAATACTCCTCAAAACATTGATTAAATTTTGAGGTTTTCACATGGTCTTTTTTCAGCAATTATGACAGATCTTTCTTGTAACAAAGAGTTGGACAATGAAGGGTGAAAGAGAAGTGTAAGTTTGCAGATAAAACAAACTGGGATGCAGTGAAGACGCAGGAGCACTGTCAGTTTCCATTTTGTGCTACTTTTCCTGCAGATACAGACATATGTTTGCATTTATTTGAGTCTTTTTGTGGTACTGCCTGGTTTGCTTTACTAAAAGCCTGCCTTCTACTGAGGATATTGTCTCATGAACATTTCCTTTTTCTGTCAGGATGGCTTCTACTAGAACAATATTTTCAGTGGTCTTTTTTTATCTTAGAGAAACAAATGTGTGATTCATTTTTCTAGAAAAACAGGAAGCTGTGAAGTAGACAGACTGGAAAAGAAATGCATACTGTTACTTAAAATGTAATTTCCAAAGGTATAAAGCAAACTGGAAGTAACTCTTTGTTAGATTCTTAGGGGATATTACAATTTTACTGTTTTTCTCCTATTATCTGAACCTCATGTGAAAAACAATTTAAGATAATCTTGTTAAAAAAAAACCCCAAACTCAAAAAGCACCTACTTCTATGAAACTTCAGATGAAAGCAGCTTCAGCACAGCAGCAGGTATTTTGAAAGCCTCTGCAGCTTTCTGAGTGATGTTTTCTGTGCCCATGTTCAGTATTGCTGCACTGCGTCTGATACAGATTTTGACCACAACTAAAATGACCAGTACTTTCCAAAGCAAAAGAAAAGACCAAATGGGGAGATTGAAGTTGGGAGTTCTTTCTGGCATGTATGAGGTTGAGATTTTTTAAAATGGAATGACATGATTAATGGATAAAATGTTCCAATTAATTTTTAGTAGACTGAAAAGCCCTGCATATTTACAATCAGGTTACTAAGCATGGCTCTTTTTTGTTGTTTGGTTGGTTGGTTTTTTTGGGTTTTTTGGGTTTTTTTGCTATAGAAATGATTGATCCTAGAGGCAGATTATTCTCAGCTTTGCTTGCAGATCTGTTATTATGACCTTCTTGGGTGCTGGAAATGTCCATGGACATTTTGCACCTGTAAAAAGCAGAATGATTACATGTTGAAAGGGAAGTGGAGCATTAGGAATCCCATGCCACAATAACCATTGCAGCAGGATTATGGTTCTAAGTACATGCAATCCCAAGTAATAACTCACTGGCAAGGTGTTGATGATGTGCTGTATCACTGGTGCCAGTCCTGATCTTGCTGTGAATAATCTGGTCCTCCATCCCAGTGCTACTGTTCTTTTCTCCCTGGGGGCTGTAGTCTTTATTGTTGCAGAAAATACAAAAATTAGAAATTACTGAAAAATTATTCCCTTTGCACAAGCATAGTGAAAACTTAAAGATTAATTCTTCATGTATTAATACCCATGACAGAGGGATGCATCCTCAGGAAAACTCAAGCTAAAAGACTTCTGTTATTCTTGCACTTTTGTACTGACAGATGGGAGATGAACTCTGCCTGGTTCTGTGTCCTGGCTTCATTATGTGCGAGCACAAACAGGGCTGCACAAAGTTCTGTCAGCAACACCAGCACCCTCTGACTTCATCTGGGCTGGAGTTGTGGCTTTAGGGGCAGCAGTTTGATGTGTAGCTTGAGTCCCGATTCAGTTGTATTCAAAAATAAAGACTGTGATTTTGCTTTGGCTGATGTAAGTTGAACTGAAAATGAAAATAAAGGATGATTGCACTTACTACTCAGGTAATAATCTAATTGCTTTCATTATTGTGAATTATGAAACTGTCAACATATCGTTAAATTTTATGAGCTAAATTTTTTAATAGGACTACTTTATTACTCTCCCCTGAACTCAGTATACCAATAAAACATCACAGATACTCATTAAGATGAGAGAACACCTTGCAGGTCATATCTTAATTTGCATTCTCACTGAGTTTCTTTTGCCTCCTAGTGGTTTATTTTTGGTCAGAGGTTCATTTTCACTTACTATTTGACTTTGGATATTGGAAAGTCTTTGGCATCTCTTGAAAAACCATAAACGATTTTAAGGCTTTGAATAATAATAAAATACAGTCCAGCAAAATATTTATGATGTGAAATTGTAAAGGAGGGCAGACGTACTGGATTTGTGCAGCTTGGAGAGGAGGGGACTGAGGGGTGACCTCATGCTGTCTGTGAGTTCATCATGGGGGTGAAGGAGGCAGAGGTGCTGGGAGCTTTTCCCCATCCCCTGGCTGTGCTAGGGAAACTCAAACTGGATATCAGGCTAAAGCTCTTCACTGAGAGGACAGTCAGACACTGGAACAAGCTCCCCAGGGAAGTGGCCCCAAGCCCATTGTTGGTTAAAAAGTGTTTGGATGACTCTCAGATAGTTGGTTTAACTTCTAGGTTTCCCTGTGTAGAGTCAGGAGTTGGAGTGGATAATCCTCATGGGTCCCTTCCAGTTCTGGATATTATATGTTTTAATTAAATAATTCTGCATTTATTGAATAGGAAGTCCAGTTGAAATATGGGGGGACTGTTTTTCAGATAAGTAGCTGGTCTGAAATATTTCATTCCTACTAGATTTTGAAAACCAGATTTTAGGTACCAGATTTTAAATGGTGTATTAGGAAATTTTACAGTACTTAGGACATTGGCTTTTAAATTATATTATTAAGTGAATGTCAGCATTTTTTGTAGCTATGATGCAACATTTTAGTCTTTTAAAAAGTCACACCTTTTCTGAAGGTTTTTCTCCAACCCCTCCGTATGTATACACAGATCCCACACTACTCCACAGTCAAAATTGTATTTGTTAACCAGGTTGAATGTCTAGGCTAAACATTGCCTGATCAGTCACTCTCTTGCATTCCTAAATAAATAGATTTAGGGAGTGCATCTGACTTGCTAACAATATGTGTAATTTGTTCTGCCTCCATTTAATGGCATTATTCCTTTTGAATATGGCACGGTGTATTCCTGTGACATGTGCCCATCTTCTCATACCAGTAATCCTCAGATACGTGTTCTTTGCACCCTATTAGAAATCAGTAAGATGCACCTACATTGCTAAACATCAGGTATTTTTATACATTATTCTGAGCTTAAGGGAAGCCTTGCTTGTCCGCATTTGTACTTAAATCTTGAAATTATTTCTTTTCAAATAGACTGTGTTTGGTTGGAATATTACTGCAGTGTCAGAAATGACAGAAATTCCTTATGTTCAGCTAGATCTTACTTGAAATACTGGTCTCATTTTGAAATTCTCATGTACAGAGAGAACCAGTGCAGAACTGTCTGCAGAACGTAACCTCAGGTCAACTGTCAGCTTTGAGACATCGTTTCTTAATTTTGGAAATGTTTTGTTTGAGAAAAGACTTGGTCTTTTAACCAGCTCCTGCTTTTTATCTGTTTTTCATGGCAAATGATCACATTTCCCAACCATTTGCAAACAGTGACTGTCTGGCAGGATTTCCTGGATACACATTAGTTTTGAGATTGTAAAAGGTCAACTTTCTGCACTCTGGTGATTAGTGTGGTTATTTGTCCTGCCTTTTCTTCCATGGGAACTGATCAGCTCATATGGAAGGTAGAAATAGTGTCCAAGAAAAATTAATCTGCTAGCTAATCACCTCCACCATGAATCATAAAAAAAAAAAATAATCCAAGTAGGACATCTCCTGACCTTTGTGTACTAAAACTTTCTGAACAGCTGGAACCAATATGTTTGAAGTCAGAGTTTTGTAAGAAGCTTCTGATAAAGTTATTCATAACCTGATCCCATTCTTGTCTATTACAGTGAGGTACTGAGGCCCTGGCAGCACATAACTCATAAGTTGGAATTGTGTAAACAGAGGGGAGTGGGTAACTAGTGCTGACTGTGAAAAGAACCATTTCTTTTAGACCTTTTTTTTTATTTGAAGCTGACCTTCAAAATTAAAAGTAAGAGGGTAATAAAAACAGGTAAACCAACAGATGTTTATAGAAATTTGGCCAATTTTAATTTGCTCCTTGTGATTCCACTGGAAGAAGTGATGGGATTTTTCTCATGTGCATATACCATGTAAGAGATTGAAGCCATGGAAATTTTTCCATGTTGTGAGGGATCCCTCTAAATTGGTAGCAGGGAATAGTAGAGAAGATGTTGATGTTGATAAAAGGTGGATTTTGTCATTATTTGCATAGAATCCATCTGATATTTCTTCAGGCTCTGAAAGTGAGGGGTGTGTTTGAGTACCAGAAGTCCTAATGGATTTCTTAATCTTATAGGGAAGAGGAAAGAGCCATGCTCCACATCCCTTAGCTCCAGCAGCTGAGTTTGGTTATTGCTTTCCTTTTCCTCACCTTCTGAGGATTTACAGAGGGCAACATTCTGTTCTACCTTTTGTCTGTTTAAGAATTATGTATCTCCTGAATTGTCTGTTTTCCTTACTGTATTCTCAGTAGTAATTAAATGGTCCAAATGGAGGAAGTAAGATAAGTCCTGATGTATTCAAGGTCATGGTTGTCTCAGCATTCATTTAAGTGAAGCAGGTTTTCTCCTATTGAATTTGTTTTATAGAGGAAATGCCAAAGGCATCCTGATAGCTGCTTTCTCCACCCCTGGTGTCTGGAGCCTTTTTTATGCTATATGAATGAGATCTGCAAGTCTTGGACTTGTAGGGTCGGGGCTGGAGGGGAGCAACAAGCAGCTTTGTTGGTTGTTTTTTAGATAGATGTGGATTCTCACCGCCTCTGGTGTCTGCAAGAATGTCACCCAGTGCCACTGGCTTGCAGGCGGGTCAGTAGAGACCTGTGTGGAGGATTTTTTAGACCTTGCAGAAAAGCTTGGGCAGTACAACTACATCAAGTAATTATGTGTTCATATCCTTATGTACATAACTGCACATGATAAAAGAAATTTGTAGTGTTTATAAACTTAAATACATATGTCTGAAACAATGGTTCTTATGATTCTGTAATTAATCTGCACCACATAACACTTGAAAGGATAGCAGGGACCAAAATCCAGAATTTGTGGTTGGATAAAAATAGAAGTGTGATGCATTGAATCATAGGCAAGTGAATAAAACTTCAGTGTTTACAAGTACCCGTCACAAAGTTGTTCCTGATGATATTTCAATAACAAATTATTTTCTAAAATACTGAGAGATTTGAGTGGCTTGATATTTTAAATAATTCTATCTACCTCATAACCACTATTGGGGCAGATAAATATAGATCCAAAGTAATTTTATTCATCTAAATAGTTATGTCTGTGATATATTGATGAAATTTGTTGCCCAAACATTATTTTTAATTGGTTATGTTGTAACTGAATCGTAGGAGAAAATGCTTTTGCATTTGCTCTTTGGCAGAATAAAGTCTTATTTACAAGATGTAAATCTTGGCTAACCGAGATTTGGGTCATGGAGGCAAAAAAAAAGTTAGTATCTAGTCTGACTCTGCATGTCTGCTGTGCTGTAGCTACTGGCATGCATACTAAAATAAAAAGTATTGCTGTCTGTGAAGTTCAGAGAACAGAAGTTATTTTGGCCTTTTTGGAGCTTAATAAATGTACTGACCTGAAAGCTGGGGTTGTGAGAATGATCTCTGACTGCGAGCTGCAGTACCAGGAACTGCTTTGCACAAATGTGTGTATTTTGAGCCCGTGTTCAGTTTCCAGTGAAGGAGGATTGTCTGTTTGGGAAAGCTATTCCTCAAACCAATCTGTGTTATTGTTTGGAAATCCTGACCAAGCACTTCAAAAGCTTGCCATAGGAAAAAAGTTAGAACAACTGCTGTGCATTTGTGGAAAGATATTTTAGAGACTGTGGTAACAATATTTTGTTGTCTTTTGAAGAAATGCTATTCTCTGTATGATTTCAAAATCAGAAGGTAGGCAGGATTGCAATGGGCTGATTTACAGAGTAGAAAATAGTTTTATTTCTGCAACAAAAACCTTTTACACGAGTGTACTTGAATATATTGCAATGATCTGAGGCTCTTGACAAGTTATTCTTCAAATTACAAAGCAAAAACAATGCATAATTGTTAGTTTAATAGTAAAATAGTGTCTTCTTGCTATTATGATAATTAATTCAACCCTCTAAATTCTCTGATTAAAAAGGCACCAGTACTGGAAAAAAAATCCCCCCCTTTTTTTTTTTCTTAATGAACATGGCAAAATGCACAATGCCCCAGAAAGATTAATGGTGATTTTCTGACAGACTCAGAAAGCAAAACATGAAATAGAAATCTAGATTACAGAGGAGAATTTTGGGACTAAATTCTATGGAGTCATACATTTCTCTGCCTCCGGCCAGTGCAGTAAAATATAACATTAGGTATTTTTTCTATAACTTCAAAGGTATTTTGTGTCCTGTTTTGCTCTGGGTTGTTTTTCTATCCTAGCATCTGTTCTTGACTGGGGAATATTTTCAATGTGTCCTTATAAGGGAACTCTGTATAGTTAAGGGGGAGTTCTTGTTTATGAATTAATTTCTACTAAAATGCAGAATACATTAAATTAATAGAATCTTGTCTAGAAATGCCACTTGGGTAGTCAAAGGGTGTTCATTAGGTTGGGCCACTTCTCCCATTCTTGTTACAAGGCAGCACCAATTTATATTTTATGTATGCAAATCATGATTGTTCATGAATATGGTCCCTTTTGACATGACTTTTATATTGGTAAAAGTGAGGCATTCACAACAAGACCTGGTGACAGCCCTTCAGCTCAAGTAGAGGACAGATAGTTACCTTTCATTCCATTACCTGTTCAACAATTTCAGAAACTGCATGCATCTGAAAATGTCATGGGTCTCTCACAAAAGAGTGCTTTGTCTTCAAATTGGTACATTTTCCCCTAAATAAAATAAACATGGTTTTAATAAAATCATTAATATCACTTTAAATATGAGTGCTACAGGCACTCATCAAGTAAACAAATGCATTAATGCTATTATATACTGTATATGCTAAAAAACCCTAAGAAAGTTTTATATAATAGCTTCATTCAGTACCTTTTTTTTCTTTCTCTCACGAAATGGGATTTCATCCAAATTCTAAAGGTTAAGTTGTCAATAGAACTCAAAGGGTATTTTGTATCCATTTGTATAACTAGTTTAATGTTTTTTAAGGCCTCCATGTACACCAACAATGGAATCAGTCAGTTAGAGGGGAGCTTAACAGGACATTCTCAAAGTTCTCTTCACAGCAAATTGTGCTGAAACTAATTCAGGAAAAGAACAATTCTCTTCTCTGAAGGAGTTACTTAGCATAGAGTAATAAATATTCAAATACAGATGTAATGTTCCAGCTTCAAGATCAGAGATGATGATGAGCATGCAGCAGGAGAACAAAGTCCATGGTTCAGTCAGTTTAATAATTACATTATGGCCACTTGTTAAAGCTTCGTGCAATTTTCGTGAAACATTGTTGGCGTCTGAAAAAGCAAGTGCCATGAATTTGATTTGCTAAAACTTGTGAGCTGGAGTACTGCAGAGCGTCACTTGAACTCCCACAGCAACAAGTGGCTGAACTATTGAATGTTATTAATTTCTGCACTCGAAAGGAAAGTGATTGAGAAATACTGGATTTTATATTTGAGTGCTTTTAGTGATGTAAGGAATGATATATTCTCATTCTTTCCAACTGTTTAACACTGTCCCAGCCATTTCACAGCTGATGCTGTCCTGGCTGCAGGGCACTGTTGAGAGCAGTGGCCTGGCTCTGTCCTCCTCTTTCCAAATATTTTCCTCCATTTTCTTCACATGGGGCTGCAGGCTCAGGCAGATCAATCTGTTAATCTAGCTGAAACAATCAGCAAGATTTGTTTCTGCAAGTTCAGCAAGTTGGCCGAGGTGTCCATCTTTATCACCCTGGCACCACAGGCAGTTGGCAGGAGCAGCTGCCCTGTGGCACTGCCATGGCCATGGAGCAGGCTGCCTGCCTGTGGGCTGGAATACCATCCACCAGGGTTCAGCTGGAGCCTTCAACTACCTCATGCATCATTGGTGATTTAGAATGCAGAAAAATGGAAGAGACTTTAAACTTGGTTTTATTTGTAACAGCTCAAGTGCTCTTTGTTCTGCCCCAGACATTTGGAAACATCAAGAAACCTCAGCATCTTCTTTTCATCTATTTTAGTGCTTGCTGGGAAAAAAAATAGATTTTTATCTCCATATAATTGCACGAAAGGGTGCATGTATTTGAAAGTAAGAAACCCCCTCCAATCGGCACTAACACCCTCCCATGCCTCTCTGTGATTTGTAATATGCACATACTTACAGTGGTAGCTGAAGTCACAGGAAGCTGTGTTTTGGACACAAAAGCAATACATATTTTATAGATGCAGGGGCTAGATGTTTCAAAGTACTTCCTGAAAACAGTGAATACTGCTGCATACCTCGTACCCCGGTCTGTAGAATAACTTTGCAAAACCCAGTGGAGATGTCTGAAGTTGCATGGTGATGATTTTCTCATTATCTTTTAAAGATAGTTTATTACACTTGTCACTAGAATTGAGTTTGAAATTTTTGCAGAAGGTATGGGATGAAGCTGCATGTTAGTTAAAGAAAATACTTCATAGCACATCAGAAACAGTGCCTTCGAATAGTGAAATACACTTAGTGAGTAAGACAGGTACTCTCTGGAAAAAGAGTGTGATTAGATAATTAACTGTGGTATCACAATGCATGACTGCAAGGGAATGAAGAGAAGCTGGCACCGAGTTAGCTGTGTTCATTGTGTTAAACTGTCCACATTTCTTTTTTTTTTTTGGGTAATGTGAATATAAACTGAAAAATAAATCTGAGACAACTGCCAGCCTAATGACATTGATGCTTTGCTGTCTGCACAGTCTGGCATGTAAACTGTTTATGCCAATCAAGATTTTTTTCTAAACGTTTTCTATGTGGGTTGATGCCAGCATGAAGCTCATTGTCTTTAGCAGGATGTGATTCAGATCATAATTTAACTCAGTCTCATTTCCACTTAAGTTTGAGTTTAACAGAGCTGTAAACAAGTGACAAGCCATAAAAATTGGGCTGTCCTACTGACATTGCAGGATTTTCAAGCGCTTGTAAGAGAAGTGACTGTCTCTTACATGTTTGAAGGTAGCTCCTACATCACGAGGACTGCTGCAGTCTACTTGAAGAGTTACAGTTATCACATGCACAGGTGAATGCATGGCAGTAGGACATAGGCAGTAGCACTTTCTGTGAAGTCTTTTCATGTTGTGATGGGGGCAGAACTTGGCTCTTGAAATTTTCCAGTCTATGATGAGAGAAGGGGAAAAGCAACATGGCAAAGGAAGACATCCAACTGCATCTAAGGACGGAACACTGTATTCTCATGTAGTTGCTGGACCATGTCCTGCCTTTCCCAGGAAGAAGCATTCACAAATTCTCTTTCAATATCCAGGAAAATACATAGCATAAGTACAAGTTTTATTATAAGAGGTGATCTAAAATGTTTCTCACCTACTGTTTTCTAATGAATGACAAATTCCTCCTGCTTTTGGATTAGAGGGATGACAGTGACAGAAGTGCATCCTCAGGTGTGCAAAGCCAGCAGGTGTTGGCACAAGGTGACCTTGGTGGGACAGGCACGGGGACACTGCTGAGGGTGACAGGCTGTGTTCAGTCTGTCAACAGTTGCTTGTTTTTGTGGCACCCCCAGCCGGTCCTCCCACCAGTTTCAACAGCTGCCATAAGCTGCTGTGAAGTACTGCCTAATTATAGCATTTTCTTGATCCTCTTGATCCCCTTCAGAGATTCCTGGCCCTACCCTTGGCCAAACTCATCACCTAAAGGCAAGGCTCTCATGGAGGTATGACAGTGGCACCACTGCTGCTGCCATCCTTAGGGAGGAGGTGGTGTTTCCACGGTGAGCGGTGAGTTTGGAGGACTCTAAATGTCCCAATAAATGTAGCTACTGCTGGTAAGAATTTAGCCCAGTTTGATAGTGCAGTGTCATATATACACACAAATTCCATTCGTTTCTGTGAGAACTGGACATGTGCACATAGGGTAATTGTGTCTAAAGCTAAAAATCATTGCCATTCATTGTGTTTTCCTCACCTGTGACTGTAAGACATAAAGATCACATAAAAAAGAATACTGGAGCTAAGGTTTTTAAAAAGTAGGTGATACTAGACTTTTACAGATGCCCAATATTCTGTGAGTTTGTACACAGTTAGCCTTTTGCTGCTGCATCCTGCATGGTGGTGGTTACTGGAATAGTGTGGGGCTTGGCTCTGGCTGTAGTTTTACCAGAAATTGCACTGCAGTACCCTGAGTACTCAGACAAACTCAGACAATAGACTCAAGTCTTGTGTCCCTGAGGTAATTTTCTTAAATTTAAAAACCTTCCCATCTGTATAAAGGCGTATCTGCCACATCACACAGTGTCAGAGCAGTGTGAATGGCCTCTGACTTCCAGTACACTTTCTTTCTGTGCTGTTTTTGTTTACAGGGAGCAGAGGGACAGAGAGAAGGTTGAGCAATGCTTTGGCTCTACTCCAGGAGATGTAAACAGATTTCCCAATGTTTGGCTTTGGACGGCTGGAGGTGCTCCAAGGCAGTGTGAGTGTGGCTCCCTCGGAGGGGCTTATGAGTCAGAGGTGAGGGCTGTACGTGTGCTGAGTCACCAGCTTCCCACTCAGCAGCAGCTTCCCTTTGATGTGGCTCAGTCATAAAACCCACACTCAGCCCCTTTGTTCAAGCCCTGATAAAGTACCCCAAAAAGCTTGACACTGTTAGTAAAACTCCGTGTTTGTGTTATTTCAGGTGATAGTGCACTTACGGAATAATCAGTTTGTCTTTCTCAGTTCCCCTACATCCTTTTTAGATGAGTTGCTCTGAATTTCCGCAAACCAAAAAAAAAAAAAAAAAAAAAACCCACACCAAAAAACCTCTGTAAATAGAACCCACTGAGATACACTGGTTGTTGGAGTGAGTACAAACAGAAAGAGAATTGGTGTGCTGCTTGCTGATTTAAACTCACTGAGATGTCTCGGCATGGCTGCAGTGCAGGTCAGGGATTAGAGCCTTGCAGTTACAAAGTGCAGGACAAAGCAGCAGCACCAATTCAAGAGAACACTGACATTTCAAAGCAAGAGGTTGACATCCAAACAGGAGGCATTTAACAAAAGCCTAAGGTGCAACAGGTGGAACAGAATCCTGAAGTCCAAGTAAAATACTCAGCTGTTTAGATCTGAGCTTTGGTTTAATTTTTCTTTAATAAGGGTCCACTGTTAGGGTATAATTTGCCACTTGCTGAACTGGAGCACTGCAGGACTTTAAGGGTGGGAATGCCATGATCTGAGCAGGTTGGAGAAACAGTTATGGTAGCATGTTCTCTGTCCTATTTGTCAGATTCTTGTGTATCTCATTTGAGTAGTAAATATTTAACTTTCACTGATTTTATTGGAACATGTAAAGTCATTGTTTGCATATGGAGACCCCCATCAGCCTCACCCATGATGCAGAAACAGAAGCTAAAATGAGCATCTCTACTTTCCTGCTCTGCTTGTTTATGAATTAAGACCTTGTTGAGAAATGGCCTGCTGTGATATTAGGATTTATAATAATAAGAGATGCAAAAATTGTTTATGAAAACCTTGAAAATGAGAATTGTAGTATGGATTTTGGGGCTGCTTTGTTGTATGTTTGAATATGCCTGAAGTAAGAATCTTATAAAAGTTATAAAAGCAAGTCATAGAAGTTCCTAACTTACCTACATAGTTCTATTTCAATATTATAGATGCGGCAAGATATTGTTAAAGTTTGAGGCTCTTCATGCACTGTATGCAAGAATCCTTATACTTGAAAAGTAAGAGTAAAGAGAAGCTAAAATGTAAGAAATATTTACAATGAGGGCAGAATAAAGTGTTTTAATCCTAGAGAAAGGCAATGGTGAGTGGTTTCGTTGTCAATAATGACAAACAAATACTCTAGAAGCTGTGAAGATAGGAAGTGATTCAACAGTTTGAGGCTGAGTAACATTCATGTAAAAGTGTGATCTTCCATTTGAGAATTGTACATTAAATGCAAAATATTAGGAGAAAAAATAGCTACAGACAACATAAAGATGTCACATTTTTCTGTTCTTTAAAAAATGGTCTAGGTTCTTTTACAGTGATCATTGTTATAGTTACCTCACTGTAAAATTTATGTGGATTTGTGCATGACTCCACTATTTTCAGGGTAATACATGTATATGAGAGTTTGCATACTGAAATGGTAGGTATGTTGTTAACTACATGGCAATACAAACTCTTAGTGCCTTTACAGAGAAATTGGTGATTACACATGAGTCATGAGGCTGTAATCTGCCTGGTTTGGTAGTGGGAATATATGCTGGTATTCTTGGAGACATACAGAGGGACTCATTTTCGTAGTGTTGAAAGCAACAAGGCAGTTGGATTTGGCAAGACAAACAATTATCTTTTTAACATTCAGCACAATGACTGTTGCTGAGTGAGGGATGCCATATATTGAGTATGTAGAAAAAGACTGGTAGGACAAGAGTAAACAACTTTTGGATAATTAAATAATCTGAAGATGAGTGTGTATTACAGATTTTCACTATGACAAGAGAGTTTACCAATTGTTCAAGTAAAAGTAATTATTCAACAGGAGAGCAAAAGAAATTGGAACCATGGGGCAGAAGATCAGAAGAAAAAGTAAACAACCAGATGGCAGATAATTTCAAGTGGGTGACGGTGAGATGACAAGGGCAGACGTGGAATGAGAAAGACAAATAGGATTTCTATGACATTATGCTTAACTGTATATAATGTACCAGGTATTTTATGTTAAGGTCGTATCTTTTCTTTCTCAGTCACATAGAAAAAATTACAACATGGCAAGATCCTCGAAAGCCCATGAACCAGCCACTGAGTCACATTAGCCACCACGCTGCAGCCACGTCCACACCGGCGCCACAGAGGTCCATGGCAATGTCTCAGCCAAATCTCAGTGAGTACTGGATGGCATCTCTCTGGTGAAAACACAAAACAGATAGGAGAGACACCTCCTGGTTTGTTTGTCAAGGTATTTTTTGGTTCAAGAACTTAGCTCTGATTCTGCCATCAGATCTAAAAGTATGTTCTTCCCTTCGTTTACTTAATTTTCCCCTCTGTAGTTTTGGCAGCAAGTGAATTTGTACAGTTTGAGGTGAAGTTCTATCATCTCATGTTCTATTTTAGAGCCTCCCTGGCTTTTTGGTGTAGTGTTAGCCATAGGAAAACAAGTTCTATCTGTGCTTTTCTGTTCTGAGGTGGTATAAAACCCCCACAAGCCCCCCATATCATGTCCAAGCTATTGGGTAACCTGCCCACAGTTAGCTCTGTGTTTTTTCAGGTCAGAAGGTATAGCTGCTTTGCTTGTTAGTTTGTTTATGGTTGTGGGGCTTTTGCATAGTGAGGTTCTGCACTGGAAGCAACTTGGAAACTACTAAAAAAGTTGGCTTTGCAGTATGAATTATCTGCAAAATTCTTATAACTGGTGTGGTTCCCTTGCTGTTTCTATTTAGCACTTCAAGTGTAAATTTAATTATCAACTTACATCAGTCTGATATTGCCAGATTTAAGCCCTAGTGAAAATAAAGCCATGAAAACTCTAAAATTTAGAAGAAACTTTGTAAATGTAAGAAAACATTTTCACGTATAATTGAGAATTACAAATAGTCCCTAACACTTCACTTCTGAAGCTTAAACTTTTCTACTACTCAAGAAGATGAGAACAAGTGAGCTTACAGGCTCAAGATCACAAAACTATGTCAAAAAAGCAGATTTAAAAACACATAGCAGATTTTTGTTCTGGTTAATTTTTGGTAAGTTGATTTCATGATTTCTTGATTGTCCACTTGCAGTGTGGCTCATGAGTGCTGTCTCTTCACATGCCAAGAAAATGCTGAACATTTGTCTGCTAATGATCACCAATGGAAGTAGTGCAATATTTACTTTTGTCTTAAATTTATAAGAAACACTTAGGCTGACACCTCTGAGGTAATAATCTTCAGTTCTTTTTTTCTACCTTTGTCTCATCAACTGCCTTGCTTGCACACAGGCAATAAGAGTGTTGGTTATGTTACAAGAATTAGTGGGCAGTAGCAAACCATAATGTGAGAGTGGATGTCTGCAGAAGAAACCTGAATAAAATCTGAAAGGTTAGGGTATCTGTGGAGTGTCACAGCACATGGTAAAAGTAACAATTGCTCTGCTGTGGTTTCAAACCACAGCTGTGTGTGGGTCACGCTGTTTATAGTCAGTGCTGGAATGGCCAAGAGGTAAGAATAGGACAGCAGGGTTTTGTTCATACCAACTCCTCCGCTTATGTTAACATTTGTTACATTGTCCCTAGTTAAAAATCAGAAGTGCCATAAATCAGGACAATGTACAGAATATTTTCCCCCTCAGTTTATTAGTGGAAGTGAATGAAAGCCAAATTCTGGACTAAAACATGTATATTGAATTTTAGGGGAGGGTCTTTCTTGAAATTCAAAGTATTACAAATAGAGGTCTAAACCAAATGAAAAGTCTGTTCTTGAAGGTATTTCAGGTGCCCAGTATGGGTATTTCCACAGACTTCAAAATCCGTCCCATTAAATACAGTGTGCATTTCAGTCAGTACCCATCATATATTTATATGATGAGCTTCTACTTTTTCTGTAGGTATATATGCAATTCTTGGCATAGTGATTCAGATGTGTGATTGAATTTCCCACTGGAAATAGTGTAAAAATCTACACAGTGTCCATATTTATTTAATCCATATGTCTTGGTGAGCTTTTTCTCATTTTCATGGCTTTCAAATGCACACTAAATGTGACACTATTATATTTTAAAACATATCTTACAAGATTTAATCTAGAAACTGTGTGTATATGCATGTATATACACATAGAGAAATTGCATAGAAAGATTGCAGTAATCTGCACAGAACACTGCAGCCTTTGAATACTTCACATGGCAGTTTAAAATACACGTGACTGTCGTTTCCAGCACTAAAGTAGAATGTCTCTATTTTTAAATTGCTGTAGCCAAAAGGAAGGGCCTTTCTCCTCCTCTGTGCTGGCAGCAGTGTAACTGCTCAGCATTCCTGGGTCTGCTCCCCTCTGCAGTGAGCAGTGCTGCCCTGGCATCCAGACCCTGGGGCAGGAGTGGTTGTGCCAACATCTCACAAACATGAGACGAGCAGTGGGAACTGGATATCCAGCAATACCTCTCTTCTGGCCCTAATTTTGTCACTTTGCAGCAAATGAACTCTGCGCATCTCTCTTTTGCCTTAGCTTTGTGGTGGGATTTTTTTGTTTGTGGGTGGTTTTTTGTTTGGTTTGATTTTTCAGTTTTTTGTTTGTTTGCTGTTTTGTTTTGGTTTTTGTGGTTTTTGTTTTGAGGTTTTGTTTTGGGGTTTTTTTGTTTATTTGTTTTTTGTTGTTTTTTTGTACTAAAAAGTTTTTCTTTTGAAGATGTGCCACTTAAAAGGATTTAAGTATTTCAGGTCTGCACACTGGTCTGCACTTCCAATTACTAACACATGAGTTTTCCTTGTGCTTCTTGTGAAAAGGTGGAAAATATGGTCTGTTTTGTGCAGCTTGATGCTTTGATTTATAAACTCCTTTTAGCAATATTTGCTGGGAATTATACAAAGGCAGTTACAAACATTTTATCAAAGCACAGAGTGTGACTAAGTGATACCAAATCATGGTATGCCTATCTTGTTGGAGGCAAACAAAAGCATATAGTGAAAGTTGGTTGAAGTTAGTAGTCATGCTTTAAAAAATCTGCTGTATTTTTCTACCTTTTCTCTTACTATGGTTTTATGTTGCCTATTTATGAGCTATAAGTGAACACTTCATTAGTGTTAGTTTTCACATTAGCATTTAAAGCACTGCCTTTTAAATGTTATAGAAGAAAGGCATCATGTGTTTTTTCCTTTGATGCATCCTGTTAAATTTACTGAAAAGTAATATATGCTAGGCAAGTTTCTGTGCTCAGTTACACACCACCACTAAATTCTGTGACATTTCATGAATGAAAAGGAAAATTTGTCACTTAGTTTGAAAGCATGTTCTTGCAGGTTAGCCTATATTGAGACTTGTTCAATTTGTTTTTTCCTAATATTTTACCACTGTTACTCTTCTAAGATGATTTAGATGAACACTAAGGAAAGTGCAGCATTAATAGGAATGTTTTCAGTGTGTATTTTGTTGTTGGAAGCAAAAGGGAAAGTCATCAGCCTCAGACTGAAGACGAGAAGAAACAGTGTGCTTCTTGCATCTTCATAAGGACATCAGAAACTTCATTTACTGTGATGCTGATTCTGCAGAGATCCTAGTTTTCTGCCCATTCTAAAACAGAGTCTTTTCCAGCTGATTGATAAAGTATTAACTGTCTCTTGCCAGTCAATTATTGCAGTAAAATCAAGGGCCATTTGTGGAAGAAGGGATTACTCTAAATCCCTGTTTTGGTTGTCAGGCTTAGGTCCCTGACCAACCACAGGAGACCAACCCACAGGGACCCCCTGTGCCTGAGAGGAGGCAGAGAGCAGTTGCAGTGCACCAAGCTAAGGGTCGCTCTGCTGCCTGAATCTGAGCTACACATGCGCTTCTGCCTTCATGGCACTCCTTGATGTAAAATGATTGTGGAGGATGATTTTGAGCTATGTGTAGCAAGACTTAGAGGAAAAATTAGGTCCTTACAGGAGTTTCTTTTGTAAGATTTTTTTAATTAAATGCTACTTGTTTTGTAGGCTTTCTCTATTCTACATTATGCAACACTCAAACCCATTGTTATTTCCATCCTTCTCCCTTCAAAGTGTTTTAAACAGACTTCTTTTGTGATTGTACTCTTCGTCCAGTGGGTAAGCACAATCTGGTCTCCATTTAAGTATTTTCCAAATTTAGCAAATTGCAACTTACTTTGCCATAAAATAATCAATCCCTCTAATGTTTATGTTTTCTGGATAAGATAGTATGAATTTATATGTGAGTTCCTTAAAAAGCTCATACAAAAAGAACATACTATCTGCAAAAAACCTCAGAAGAACTCTTGCCCACCCTGTGGCACAGTTGGGTGTGGGATTTGGGCCTTGCAGCAAATAGCAGTTGCAGGCTGCAAGGCACAGTTACTCTATGTCCCATGTGAGTGACAGAAATGTGTGTTAAGCAGTGCCCAGAGTTTGCTGGTTTGAGAGGTTTGAGCACTGCCACTTTGTGAGAAGCCTCTGAGCTTGTTTGGATGTGGTAGAGGCTTTCAATTTATCTAACTGTGGTTAAAATTGGTGTTTGGTCTAACTCAAGCCACCAAAGCCCAGACAGGTGGGGTCTCCCTGATGCTTCCCGCTGTCCCCTTTGCCTCTCTTCACAGTGGACACTCCAGCAGCAGCAGTTGCAGAAAGATGTGCCTAGTTTTACCCCTTCTGGTACAAACAAGAACCTGTGTGATTCACCAGACTGTGCACAGAGATGGGATTGATGGGCAGAAGGGGTTTTAAATGCTGTAGTTACTTATGACGTGGCTGTCAGAGAGGGAATGACAAGGTCTGGAGCTCAGGGACAAGCTGTGTTCATGTAGATCTTTTGAGTGTTACACCTGAACCATCTTCTATCACTGTCTCTGTTTTCTCCCTTGCAATGCATTATTTTCCATGTAAGTTTGGACAAGATGGTCTTTCAAGGTCCCTGCTGACTGGGGCTGTTCTGTGACGATGGTTGGTACATAGTGTCTGTTGACCCAGGTAATGCTGCCTTCAGAAAATATACCTGGATCACTCTTAATTCTGTACACTGACATAGTAACTTATAAATATATATTCTTATATATATTCTTAGGTTCTGCCAAAATTAATTCATTAATATGCACATTTGCAGGGAAAAAAAATCACAAATAATGTTATAGTTCCTGAGATTTTCCGTGTTCCTGTTCTCTATCTATATCTGGAGCAGATTGTACTTTATGTCTGTGCTACTGGTTTATCAGCTGTCTGCTAGCCACGTCCTCAAAGAGGTTTGATAAGAACCTCATTAGTGGATTCATTCAGATGTACTGAATGGAGGGACAGTTGCTGGGAGATCAGTATTGATATTGTGAGTTCACAAATATGGAGATGCCTGTTCTGAGGTAAGGACTTCTTTTCTGGGTGAGTTTCCATACAGGGCTGAGGCCTTGCACGAGTTACAGTTGTGTCCATCACAAAACAGCTGAGGTGGGAAGGGGCCATGCAAGGGCTCTAACCCAGCCCCTGCTGAAAGCAGGCTCAGCAGTGGGACAAGAGCAGGAGCTTGGGACTTTGTGCACTTGGGCATAGAGATCCTTTGTGACAGTGGAGAAGGTGCTGGTGTAGTTCTCACATGTTCATCAGGAAGGAGACTGGCACCATGAAGGAAATTGGTGCTCTGGCACCAGCACTGAGTGGAGTAGTTTCAGAATACGTCACACACCCACACCCACGCCCACATACAAACACTTAAGAATGGAGAAGAATTTCTGGCAGAGGGAGAAGGGTGCCACATGTATTTTAGTTTACTCTTGACATCTCCACTTTCACCTGATCAGATTATGTGTAAATATTGACTATAAGTAAAATAACATGACTCATCTCTGGCAGAACCTGGTAATATTTGTCTCCATTTTATAAATCAACCAGTTCAGGCAGAAAACAGTGGAAAACCTGAAGTTACTTTGTTTAGGGTCAGTGTATGCATTGATCTTGAGAGTTCAACCACATTTACTTTTTGTATCAAACTCCAGGTGAAGAACTATTTGGTTGTGTTCTGTGTTCTGTTTTGGTCTTCCCTTCTGAAGAAGAGAACCTTACCTCAGAAGGTACTCTGTCAAGCAGGCATGACCCAAGTGATACAAGCAGGGTGGCTTTCACTATTAATTCACTGGTTCTCTAGGATGAAGGACATTGGATATTACAGATTAGAATTTTTTATTGTGAAGAGCCTCTGACGCTTGAATCTTTAATGGAAAATCATCCATGAATCTCAGAAGTTTAGCTTTCAGCTGTGTTGCTAATGGTTTTTCAAATGGATCTGGACAACTGGGAGTTATAGCATTTTACCTCTGCTTTTTTTTTTTTTTTAACCAGCCAGGAAATCCAATCAAGAGAACAATGCCAAAATCCTATCTAGGAACAATAAACCCATGAACTGAAGTTTCCATATCCTGCCACGATAAAAGAGGTGTAGCTCCTATTGTTTAAGGATGATAAAAGGTAGTTTTGGTAACTATGTCAAAGCCAGTCTCTGGAGAACACAGAAACTCCCAAAGTGTTCAAAACCAGATGATATGTATTTTAGTGTTCACTAATGTCCATGAAGAGTGTTCACTAATGTCCAGGATTTTTTTCAATATGATTTCTTTCATATAAGACTTTTTCAAGTCTTGGTTTGCATTGGCTGGAAATTTGTCTGGAAACGTGTGACACTGAGAGGAACGTGTTTTTCCCTCTCTGTAGTCCATACCCTCATACCACCTGCATGGTGGAAAGGCTTCCTGTTCCAGGTCATTTTTAATTACTGGATATCCTGAAAGAAGCAAACACAATTCATTTGTGGTCAGTGTGAATAATCTTGGCACCTGCTTCTGATGATTACTTACAGGAGACCTGAAAGCATTTTTAGAGGATTTGCACATGCTGTGGGAATGAGAGTTTTGTGATGCAGCTCTCAAATAAATGAGGGGGTTTTGGTTGTTTGCAATAAAAACCTCTAACAAGTGATTTATCAGGCAGATTTCAAATGGAGTAATTTATTTATGTTTAAGGACAGTGGTTAATAGTCCAGAATGTAACTGGAATTAACTTCAGTATCAGGTAAATTAAATCAAAGGAGACACACCTTTAAACCAACAACTGGCCATCTAGTAAATCTGACATGTTAAAGGTTGATGTGTTCAAGAGAGATGTTGGCATTTTTTCAAATTCTAGTAATTTTTAATTTTGACACAAAGAAGTTCCTGTTGGTGTAAGCATTTCCCCTCAAGGGTAGTAATCCAAATGTGTGCCAGTGCAAGAGTGGAGGGTCATTACCATAGTTTCAAAGTGAATGCAATGCAAGAGGTGAAGATTGCATGAAGCAAAATAAAAGTAAAAATAATTCATTAAATATTTTAAATCTTACAGTCATCAGTAATTAATCATTAGCATTAAATCTGTCTCTCCACGCAAGTAGCCCCTATCATCATGTTTTGTTACTGATTTATTGTTAAAAGTGCTTGCAGAGTAAATCTCTAATCTTTTAAATAACTTCCTGCTAACTCATACCTTTGATGTTGCACCTGCAGGTTGTTTGTATTGTTTATTTTAATCTTAAATCATTGAAGACAGGAAAAATCAGTAAATGTGAATATCACAGACCTTAACAGTTGAAACTGTTGAGAAATTGCTATATAGCTATTTTCAGCTCAGAAATCTGAATAAGGGAGTCTCTGTGCACCGGAATAGTGCAACTTTTTGCTTTAATACTTTACAGATTTTTGGAACAAAATGCACCAGAACTGAAAAGCAGCGTTTTTTGCTGATCTTGTTAGAAGGCTAATGCTTCTTTCTGGGAAATAAGTGAAACAAGCAGTTCTTTGTTGGCTGAAGTGGAGTAAGAAAAGGAGGGGAGCCCAGTCTTTTCTTCTTTACAGTGTCATGACTGAGTCAGAACTGTAGTATGGCTGGGTTTTTTTTTTTTTTTTTTTTAAACCTGTGTAGACATTTGTTTTTAATCAGACTGTGTTGTATGAAACCTGGCGCTGGCTAGTTCATCTGAATTTGAGTCTGGGCTGCCTATAAACAGAGCAGAAAGATCCACAGCTGCATCCAGACACTTCTGACACTTAAATAATAAAAGTTGGTGCAATCGGTTCAATGCAAATGTCAAAAATGATTGACACTTGCATGTTTTGGCTTCTGCAACCTGCAGTGTCTCTTGTCCACAAAATAATCCTTGCCTAGTATATATCCAGCAAAGTCATCAACAGAAAGGTCTCCTACAATGTCAGGAAACCTAATTCACAAGGATATCAATATTAATTTAAAATCAAACAAAAGCAATAAAAGAATTATTTTATTGTTCATCTAACTGGAAAAAAACTACATAGGTCTAACTTGATGTAAACTAAATAGTTGCAGTTTCATGGACTGCAATGAAACTGTGGTTGCATAGTTCAGGTTTGGAACTTAGCTCCATATTTTTACTTGCTTTCATTTGGGCTGGATAATTGTGTAATGGCTGTTTATTAAAAGACTTACTTCATTTTGCAAAATAAATTTGGTTTTCCCCAAGAGAACTGAATTCAAGGCCACCCTGAGTCTGTCTGCTGAAATGACGAATACTTTTCTTCTCTTATATTAGACCCGTCTCCTTTACCACAGAGTGGTAGATTTGAGCTTTTGAATTTTTTTTTCTTTGCAGAACTTTAGAAATGTTACACTGGAGTCCCAGAGCCTGCTTCGTGGATTGAAGCTTACTGGAGACCATTTGTTTTTTTTTTAGTAACTTTTTGACCTCTCAAAACCAGGCCGATGGTCTGAAGGCTCTGCAGAGCTCTGGCTGAGAGGAGCTGTCAGGGGTCCCTGGTGTGTCTGATGGTGTCAGTGCACTGAGAGAAGGGTCTGTGTTGGGCAGTCTAGCTGGAATGTGAACTGTGGGTTTTTCTTTTTTTAATCCAAACTCCATTATCTTACTCATACCATTCAAATACAAATTCAGAACTCAAATATAAATTAAAGCAGGCATTACTAAAACATCATAAATAGCACAACAGATGTGCCATATGATTGTATCACAAGGAACAGAGATTTGTAGAATGTCATTGTTTATTAAGTTGCTCACTGGGGCTGACAGAAGAGTATCCTTTTGCTGGGCTTGTTGAGGCGGTTAGTGACAAGGAGTTATCAGCTGTATACCAACCCACTTTTGCTGGCTGGGTTCAGTTCTGGTTCACTTGAGCAGTTCCAGGAAAAGCACTTAGGTAAAATGTTTTTCACAAACTAAGCTCAAGTATATACCACAAGGGTAATTTGTCCATTGTTAGGATTCTTTTTATTCTACCAGTGTATTTAAAGATTCACTGTTAATTTGAAGTCTAGACAATATCAGACCTATCAAGGATTCTTAAAAGCATTCCAGATACAATATTTTTCTGTTTTCCCTATGCATATCATTTGAACTTTACCCTTAAGAAAAGCAATTTAGTTTATTCCATTTTTTTTCTTGTTGTTTGAAAAACTGACACAGTGAAAATTAGTAAAGTGGTTAGAAGTCTTAACCCTGTAACAACTGTATCATGACCCTTTGCCACAATTCTTTTGAAGAGATTGGTGTTCTGGCTAGGTGCTGGGGTTTGCCCAAGTAGGTGGGGTTGCAGAACAAAACCTACCATTACCTACAGTGTTGCATATGAAATTGCATGAAGATCTAGCCCAGGTCTGATAGAATCAGAATCATCAAATCATTTGGGTTGGAAAAGCCCTCAAAGGTCATCAAGTTAGCCATTAACCCAGCACCGCCAAGGCCACCACTGACCCATGTCAAGTGCTACAACCACACGGCTTTTAAATCCCGCAGGGGAAGGGGACCCTACCACTGTCCTGAGCAACCTGTGCCAGAGCTGGACAAACCTTCTGGCAAAGAAATTTTTCCTAATCTCCAATCTGAACCTCCCGTGGGATGACACATTGGCATCAATCTGTGCAGTACTCTCCAGAACACCTGGCTCTGGAAGCAAGTTGCAAAGATGGTTTGGATCTGCCTGCATACTTTCCACAAGGTCCAGAAGGATTTATTAATGTGGGCTTTGCACCACCTACAGGTAATAAAGCTGCCCTTAGATCCAGACTGGCCCTGGAGATGGCCCAGGACTAATTCACACCTGGTCCATGCAGCTAGGCCTGGTCTGCATGAGTAATACATCTTACCTGGGTCCTGAACAAACCATAGAGTTAAAATGTTGAAAATTCTCTGTGTTTCGCTCCTGGCTTTTCTGGAGGATATCAATGCTGGATGCTATTCTTAGCATCATAAACAGGAAAAAAATTGTCTTGATAAGTCAGGGGTGATACCTGCTCTCTGAGGTGACAGGGCATTCTATGAGCTTTGTGACATGTTGGCACCAGAGTGTCGCACAGAGAGCTACACAGACTTACAATTTCTTTCATATCAATTCTATGAGTAAAAATGTCCATCTCACATATAATTCTGCTCTGATTTATATTTTCTGAATTTGATCAGAAAAATGATGCTGATTTAAGAAACATTAATGATCTAAGCGGCATTAACTCACTCAGCAACTGCCTTCTGTCAGCAAGTGAAAGGGTTTACTTTGTTTACCTGGGTGTAACTCAGTTTTGCTTACTAAAGGTCCTGTTTTTAACCCTGCCATCTACTGTGTTTTTCCCCCGTCACCCTTGTGGATCTCCTACCAAAGATGGGGGATTGATGGGTCATGTCCTGAAAAGGTTTCAGTTGTTAATTGAAAATTACTTCTGGTAATAATAATAATTGATTTAAATCTGTCAATAAAGAAAATATTAACTTGAAATATTTTGACTAGCTTACTGCCTATTATATGCACACATTTTTAGGAATTTTCAATTTAAAAAACTTTCATGTTATTTACTACTTTATAAGGTAAATATTTGAACATACCAGGATAAACATAAACACTTGTTTTATTGTAAGTGTTCTTGTTTGATACTCTCAGAACATTAAAAAGCATTTATTAAGCAATCGCTAGTGCAGATCTTGCCAGATGGAATAGGTCTCTCAATCATTTGAAGTACAGAAATTCTAATAATGCATTCCTGTAAGTGAGCAGCGTGTGTCCTGGGCCCTGTGTTTCCTGCAAATGCAGGTCTGGCCAAGGTGCCATGAGTCCTTGTCTCTCCTGCAGTGATGAATGCCCAGCCCCAGCTGCCCCCCAGCCCGGCCCTGGCGCAGCAGAGCCGCCCCCCAGCGCTGCTGGCCCTGCCCAGCGCGCTCACCACGCAGCAGCAGCAGCAGAAGCTGAGGCTCCAGAGAATCCAGATGGAGAGGGAGCGAATTCGGATGCGTCAGGAGGAGTTACTGCGACAGGTAACACCAAAGATACTGTTACTTTCTTCAAGAGTTTCTAGTTCAATGCATCTAAATTTCTAACGAGTACAGTTAGTGGCTCTGTTACTCTATGTCAAGACTAACCATGCTTTTACAGAAGGGTAACCAAAAAGCTAATATGAACAATTGGGTAATTTCACTTTTTTCTCAAAACTAGCACTGAGCAGAACACGGAATGGCCATCAGTCAGAGGTTACAGATCTGGTGTCTTTCTTACCAGCCTTTCTTAATAGCCATGTAAGGGCCAAATTCTGTTCTTTGTCTGTCCGTGAGCAACTAGGGCAACCTAACACTGATTTATGTGCAGTTTAACTTGGTTTGCATAGGAGACCATGTTCATACTTCACTGGAGATAAAGGAAGAACATATGGAATTGTTCTTGACTCCAATCCCTACCCTATTAATTTGCACCGTTTGCCTTTTAGTTAAAATAAAATCACATTCACATCTTACATGAACACCTCTGGTCTGAAGACTTTTCAGAGTTGGTTATTTGTGGGTGTTTTGCTTATTGTTCTATTTCTTAAGTTTCAGGACTATGTAATGAATGTACAATGTCCTATTGTACAAAATAGATATGTAACTTCCTTTATAGTGCCTTAAGAAAATAAAGTTTTAAGAATTGTGTTTCATCTGTTACAGACAAGTCCACTAGTGGTGTTGTGTTTGCGTGGCACATTAATCAAATTCCTTAGTGAAAAAAAAAAACCAAAAAAACCTGTTTCTCTCAGAAACAGCATGAAAGAAGTACACGTTATCATAAAGCATATCATTATTTGTGGCCTTGCAAATGCTGCAGTTAACAGTTCTAATTACCTTTAAAAAATGGCAACTTTCACATGATTAAGGTGGCAGTCTCTGACATGAGCAGGGGTCTCAAGTCTTTTGTGCAGCTTCTCCTTTCTCATCAGGAGCTCATGATAGAAATGGGTGTGAGAAGAGAGCGAGGATATCTGGTACGAGATTAGTTGTGATTGTCATCATGCTAACAACAAGTTTAGCTATTTTTACTCTCTTTGACTCTATTCTTGATTCAAGACAAGAGCAAATTAGGCTTCAAAACAGTTGTGCCATTAACATAAGGGAGGGTTTTGCTGCTTTGCTGACTTTGAAACTGATACATTCACAGCACTCTGCAGCTGTGTCCTACTCAGTCCAGACTTCCACTTACTGTGCCCAGTACCACCCTGCCCTATGGTGCTTGCTGAAGCTCCATATTGCATGAAGCAGTACAGCATCACTTTGCATTACTAAAGTTTTTACAACTGGTGTAATTCTTAGGGAGGAAAGCAAGATGCAAAATCTCTTCTTCCTAACAGAAGGTTGTGAACTTCCTTCCAATAACCTCAATATCCTGAACCCTGGCAGCTGAGGGCACAATGAACCCCTCTGGTCATCAGTGCTCAAGTACAGTTACTCCTGACCTGACCCTCCCTTGTTGTTTTTGCTTTTCTAGCATAACCTATCTAAGGGGAAAATGCTGAGTAAGTGTGTATGCTGCTGCTAGCAGCTGCGAGGAGGTGCGGAGTGTTTGAGTGAGAGGGGAAGGATTCTTTGGAGGATCACAGATCTTTCAGCCCAGTAGCAGCTGCTGGCTCCCCACAACCATTCCTGGCAGCAGCTGCTGGGGTGGAGCAGCATGCCCAGCTGGGAAGAGGTCACAGCTCTGGAAGCTTTTGGCTTAGGGAATTTCTTTCCTTCTTTGTCCTTCTCTTCATGTAGTTGCTAAAACCCTAGAACTCTAGACTGATCACATGCAAGAAGGGCATTTCAGAAAACCAGTATGATAGCATCTATTTAAAGGTTTCCTTACTCAGTTTTGTCATTCTATAAGAAGTTAATGTTGTTTTATACTAATTTGGTTTTGCCAGCTTTCCAAAGAAAAAGAGAGAGTGTGCTTGCTGCTTAAGAGCTTCATGGATATGGAAGTCGGTAGACGTCATGTCAGTCAGAAATCTCTGAAAAGTCCTCCTCAATGAAAAAAAAAATTGAAAACATAGTATAACATCATATTCTAGCCTTGAAAACCTGTTAATCCTTTCTGTACTGGGGAAACCTAAATATCGATTCAGAGGAGAGAAGTTTTCTACTGGGATTTAAATGAAATATTTACTTTGCTTGTTTCATTAAAAAAAATAAGTTGAGTAAATTATGTTAAAAACAGATACAGCTTTATTATTTTAAGGTCTTAGGATTTTTGTTGGGAACATCCCAATGGAGTCAGACAACCTCCATATAGAGCTCGGTACCACTAGATGTCATGGGTGTTTCGCAGAGATAACGCTGAAAGAATTTATCTTTCAGGAAGGGTTGTGAAGTAAGTTTCCTTTGGCTCTGATTGCTTGTTTGTCATCCTGCAGATATCAGGCATGAGACAGGTCATTAGGCAAATGCTTACACTTAGGCAGAGTGTTCATTCTAAAGATCACAGTCTTGGTGCCAGTGGTTTTCTTGTAACATGGTAAATACTTTATAGTTGCTGAATTACAGGCCTGGTTTCCAGACATGTTAGAACTGATAGCTAAATTCTCTGTGGTGCTTTAAGCCAGCACAAGTTGGTATGAGACACTATCTGTCTAAATCAGGATTTTCTTCATATCAGTGTAAACTAATACTCATCAGTGACCTCACTCAGAATTACTTTCCTTCAGTGTATATGTTACATGTTCACTTGTTACAAGACTACAGTATTTCTGAGCTGTTGGAATAATCCTTCCCATGTATTTATTTTTCTTTTCAGGAAGCTGCTCTTTGTAGACAACTTCCTATGGACTCAGAAAACATGGTCCCGGTTCAGACAGCTGTGAATACCCCTGCCATGACACAGGACATGAGGCCTATTACAAATAATGGATCTGATCCTTTCTTGAACAGGCAAGTTCATTCTTCCTCGTCAAGCAATTGCTTCTGGTGCTTTCTCTAGACTGTTACAGCTGTCTCTCTAAAATAGTCTCTATATTGTCTTTTTCTGTTTACTCACTGTAAACAGGGGGTGTGGCTGAGTGGCTGATCTGAAATCTTTCCATTTATGCTTCAAGAAGGAATCTTAGAAAAAGCAATAAATTGTAACAGGTTTTAATTCTGTTGTTAGTATATGTAGAAGACTAGATAGAATAGGTACATTACTTAAGTATAAATACACAGGCTCTCAGAACTGATTTCAGCTAGAGAGTTATATATACACGTGTGTGTTTCAAAATTTAAGAGTGGCCTCACTTCAATTACTTTGTTATTTGGGCTGATGTGACATGATGTTGGCTAATCAGTGGCCAACAGTTGAGAATGAGGCTTAATCACTCGATTTCTATTTCTAATATGTAATCTACTGTGTTCTCTTCCAACACTGTGCTCAGGAACTGTGTCTGTCAGAGAGAGCATCTTTACTGAGTCTTTTTCATGTTTCGATTTGTAGTGGGCCATACCACTCCAGGGAACAGAGTACAGACAGTGGTTTGGGATTAGGATGCTACAGTATACCAACGACACCTGAAGATTTCCTCAGCAACGTAGATGAGATGGATACAGGTAGAATACTTGGATTTAGTTTAAAGTATAGTCCAGTTAATAACTTTGTAGTATGACTAGTAATGTTTTATAATTGCATAACTGAGTGATAATCTCTGGGTTTCCTATCCAAGAGAACAGACTGAGACTGTGGGAGAAAATACCTAGAAGGTGCTTAGTGCCCAGAAGGTTCTCAGCTTTAACTTAGATCCAGATTCTGCCCTTTTACCTCAGACTACTATTAAACAGAATAAATAAAACCTGGAAAATGCAAGCCTTAATTTCTGTTTTCATACCATTTTCCATGGTAGGGAGAGTAAAAAGCTTGTTTTGAGTTACATGTACAAATCAATACATTTTCTAACTCTGGGAAATCAGTCTTGCTTGTAAGTCTCTTATATTGGCAAAGTTGGATTTCCCTTCAAAAGAAGGTATTTAGCTAGCTTACATTTTGATACGTATTTATTTTATGTTAGTGTCCTCATGGTGTTTAAATATTGAAATAATTTACTAGGAAATCAAGGTTTTTTCAGAGAGGGAAGTTCTCAGCACTTCCTCACCTAAGCCTCCTTTTGAAATTCAGTATTATGCAGAGAATGAGAGGTTTATGTATTAAAGGTTTTCATGCTTGTTCTTATTAATTTATGAAAAAAAAATGGTAATATGACAGAACTAAATTGCTGTAAAGCACTTTTTTCAGTTATTTCCTATGGACAGCATTGGCCCTGGTGCAGAGGTCAGGATGGAGGTGCACATGAGGTCCCCCTGGCAGACCAGGAAACAAACTTAAAACTGTCCTGTTTCCCAAGTGGAAGGCCAGAGCTGGATGCTTTGAGCACTGCTGGAAAGGATCTTTTGTGCTTTTGAGATCAAAGGAAGGATGTGAAATGTATTCTTAGAAGAATGTGTACTCTGCACCTAAATACAGTTTTGAAATAACATTTGTGGTGAATAGGAGTGCTCGCAAGTGGTTGTGGGAAAGGGAGAATCAATTTTTATGTCCATTCTGTTGTTTTAAATTACCCACAATAAGTTTGGTACTTCAAAAGTTCTTCTTTACTTTTCCTAGGAGAAACTATAGCACAGACAACAATGAACATAAATCCACAACAAACACGTTTCCCTGATTTCCTCGACTGTCTTCCAGGGACAAATGTTGATCTTGGGACTCTAGAGTCAGAAGACTTGATCCCTATTCTCAGCGACGTGGAGTCAATGCTTAACAAAAATGAGCCCTTCCTTACCTGGCTGTAATCAAGCAATGCTTATTGGGCTTACAGTGCAATTCAGATTTATTTTTCCTCTTGAGGTAGGCGTAGAATATCTGAATATCCTCAAGAGACACAACATACTGCCCTATTGACTTTGTTACATCATCTTTATGGTCAGCTTAATATCTGCCTGGATTTTATTGATACTAATTTAAGTATAAAATGCATATTTTACCTATATATATAAAATACATACATGGATATATATTTCTTAAAAAAACCCACACGACATTACACATTTGTGTACTTTTTAACCTTTTCAAACCAGGCAGAAATGCTTCACTTTTAGGAAAGTGGCTGATGCTTGTGCATATCCTAGGTACTGATTAACATCAGAGACCCATTGTGAATCAGAAAGGCTAACTCCTAGGTCACT
Source organism: Argya squamiceps (assembly GCA_037834095.1). Classification (NCBI taxonomy): domain Eukaryota; kingdom Metazoa; phylum Chordata; class Aves; order Passeriformes; family Leiothrichidae; genus Argya; species Argya squamiceps. The sequence continues at coordinate 138,796 of JBBMKD010000013.1, read as the reverse complement.
TGATTCAGAAAAAGCGCAAAGCATCAGGACATGAGAGCTATTTTAGTATTATGTTTATGACAATAGTATCAGAAGGTTTTTTTAAATCAACTTACTTAAGCCTTAAAATTTTTTTTTAGTTCTTAGTAACTAATTGTTCTGTATGGAATACAGTTCAAATCTGATCCATGTCAAGCATAGTCATTTCCATTATATATTTGTGAAGGCACAAACAATACTATATCAGTTTCTTTTCTTCAGTAAATAACTGTATAGTTTTTCAGAAAATAATTACTTCCAATCTCAAGTACCAGAATTGTTTAGCAACATTTTTACACTACAGTATTGTTACAAGATAAACCAGGCTGGTACTGACTGTTGCCTTTTAAAAAACAAAGAAATGCATTATAAAAAAGCATTTTTAAAAAATTCTTAGATTTTTTAGTTTGTTGTATTAAGCACTACAGTTTTGTAATTTAACACATGAACAAGCAATTTTTTATATATATAAAATCTGTGGCAAGTATTTTATATGCAAAAATATTATTTTAATATCAGTTCTGGAAAATGTAGCACAACTTGTTAATGTCATACATTGGGGGAGAAAAACCTTCCTCTTACTGTTTTCAGTGATGTTTTTAACTGACAATGTCAAAATACATGTAGTTGTAGACATGAAAAAAACACAGGAACTTTATCAGGGCACTGCTAAAGCAACACTGGGACTCACCTGGTAAAACTGCTTAGTTTTTATGTCTTTCACTTACCAAAACTGGCGCACAGGACACAAGACATGTGCTGTGTGTTTTTGCCTGTCATATATCCTACAAAACTTCCTTATCAGAAGTTTGGGATTGAGAAGACATCAAGAACATTAAGCCTGCAGTTCCCCTGAAATGCAAATGAAGTCCTGAATATTCTTAAATGTTTTGAAATTATCTTATTTATAATTAATGGATTTAAGCATTTTGTATTGAAAAATAGGTAATTTTATGAAAGGCATTATAACTTTTCTCTAAGCTTAATCCAGGCTATGTAAAGAGAAAAAGACATGTAGCACTAAGTGTAAATGTGTGCTTGCCACTTAACAAGATCTTACTGATGTGATGGAATATTGACCCCTAAAGACGTTTTTCCATCTGGTTGGGTGAAGGTAGGTGAAAAGGTCAGCGATGAAGTGGTGGAAATACAGAGTAGATTTGGAAGACAAATGATGAGGTAATAAGTGTAGATCCTTGCTGGGAAGGATGGCTGCAGATAGGGATACATAGCAAATGAGTCTCCGGTGTTCAGTGAAAAATATAACAGAAGCACTCAATACAGTAAATGACCGTGTCCATGATGAACTGCTGAGTGTACATGGTGTCACAGTATGGAAAATAAAAAGCATACACACTGAAATTTTGAAAAAAGACATGTCAGGCAAAGACCTACAGTTGTGAAGTTTTATTACATAGTAAAAAGTAGCTTTTAAAAAATGGTTTTTTGGGTTTTTTAATAGAAAAAGAGATGTAACAGCAGAGTTGTGTCTGCACAGAATTTAATCGCTGAATGGGCATTGTGTTTCTTTTATTCTTTTGAGGGGTTATTATTTGGTTGTTTGGTTTTTTTTGTTCTTGCTAGTTTTGCTAACTGTTGAGATAGCATAAATTTCTTTTCAATAAACAGGGGACCGGGCAGGGCTGACCAATATTAGTGTAATTAGTTTTAATCTCTCTCTTTTAAGGATTTCTTCAGGTTGTCATCCTAAATGAAAAACAGAGGGTCCTAAGGCTTTGTTCTTTAGTACCATGATGGATATTGGTAAAGAACTGGAGATTTTCTGGCCAGCTTTCCAGGCCACATCACCAGCACTGCTCAGTTGGCACCAGGAGCCGACAGCCTTTGGTGCTGGAACGACCCACAGCAGCTGTGGACCTGAGTGCTGGTGTGATCTAGGTGATAGTGCCCATCAGCAGGTTATGTTTAGAGAATGCAGTTTGCCCCTTTGCTAGTACCTCTGCACCATTGAACATGTAAGTTTGTCACAACAGAAGATATTCCAAGCAGGTCGGGCTTGCAGCTGCTGTGAGTCAGCTGGTGCTGATTCCTGCATTGTTGTCAGCAAAAGGCTGCTCTTTGTGCAGGGAAAACTAATGCAACTTTCTAGTGAAATCACATCAGATATTTATCAGAACTGTGAAGCTGCAAGCTTGATTCCTTTTTTATTTGTGTTTCTGATGGTTGAGTGTCTTGGTGCAAAGACCTTAAAAGGGTGAAGTAATAATAAATGTGTTTCTGTGTTACTTCTGTAGTAAACCAGCAGCAGATCTGAAACAGGAGGGTGCTGTGTGGAGCAATACTTCAGGTTGAAAAAGCTGCCAGAATCTTGGGTTAGATCTTTACTTAGTCATGAAACAAATCTTGGTTGAATTAAAAGTGATTATTTACACTATCAGCTTTTAATTTTTGTTACAGAGGTGATGTGTCCGATGAAGTGCAATGACAATAAAATCTATTTTTCAAAATTATCTTTTTAAAAAAGTTTCTAGCTTTAAACAGGCTTATGGCAGAACTTTTCAGTATTCAAAGCATACGTAATATGAAAATAAATTTATTGTTGACAATATTTCACTGTACTATTTCAGGTTTTGAGCATTTATGTACTAAATTGTACGCTGTCTACTTGTAGTATAAATACAACCAATGTGCCAGCTGGACAATGTTGCTGTGACCATCCCTGAGGGGGCATATGTAAGTCTTGGTGATACAGAAGTAATGGGGCATGGCTAATTACAGTTTGTATTCTGGTAATACTGTTAGAATGTAACATGGGGAGGGATTGGGTTTGACTTTTTGTCAATAAATGCTGTTTGGGGGAAGGGAAGGATTTAAATCTATATTTTAATTACAGAAAAATGGGGGTGATTGTCCAAATAAACCTGTTTCCTAATACATACATCCATGTACATGCCAGTTCTTTAATGATTTAATTTACTTTTTTTATTTTTTATATGACTTGTGTGAGCACTTGTTTTTAATTTTTATTTCCTTGCAATAGATTGTATTAGAGGCAATCAGATCAAACTGTTGTATCCTGAGTTTGATTCTGTTTTGGTTTTAATTATTTCTTTGGTCTTTTACATGAAAAAATACAAATGAACTTGAAAGATTTTGGATGCATATTGTTTTTTAAAAATAATTTCTTTAGGGGAGGGAGTGGGTTTGTGAGGGTTTTAGCATGCACTTCCCAGGGAACTGTAAAACACTTCTTAGAATAAAGGTGTGTACATACTATTCTATGAAAAAGGCATACCTTTTGAATTAAAATATTCAGTTTTATATTGTATATTGTATGTTCAATTATTCATATATGTATCTACATATTCAACATGTATATTCAATATATGTTTAAATTAAAATATGGGGGCAAAGACCCACCATATCAGTGTAATCGAAGAAGTCAGCCTTCCCACCCTCTGACAGCTGGAATGACTCCAGGGTTTGATGCTGGTTACACTATGAGTAACGTGCAATCCATGAAGAGGGAGCTAAAGTTGAACTGGACACAGGTGATGAACATTCAAGACTGGAATGATGCAAGAAAACATCCCTTGTTCTGGACTGAGCAAATTTTTTTTCAACATTGTATATGTTACTTGCTTCCTTTAGAGATGAACCTTTTGCAAAGAGTCTCCAGTTAATGCGTCATTCCCCAAAAGGTGACAGTGTCCTGTGGTTAACGTATCATTTTTCTGCAGTCTATTTATTGAAGACAATCAAAAAAGAGAACTAACTATATAGTTCAGCGGGCTGAACCAATTTCATCCTGCTGAAGTTCATGGGCTCAAAATCACATGCACACATTCCACATGTTGTAATTGGAGTTGTTAAATAACCAATGTGGATCCTTTTATGATGGCTCTCAGCTAAAACACTGCCATGTAGTGTTGAAGTTGCCGTGTTCTCAGCACCCTGGTCACCCAGCAGCCAATATTTATGGGTGAATAAGGAAGCTTCAGCCAGCATGGGTATTTCTGGGATTTTACAAAGAATACTACTAATATTCTTTCTTTTGGCTACTATTATTTTACTTCTGTATTAGTGTATGTTGATATTTCTAAACACTATAACACAATGTGATCCTTAAGTTGGTTCCTGAGGTCTGTTAACACTTTCAGTTATCCCTGTTTGTGCCTTTTTTCTTACCATCATCTTTCTGTCCCTTCCTGGAGCTGCACTCTCTTTATCTGTGCCTTCTTTTCCAGAATTAACGCTGGTTTTTTACATCATTCTCTGTTATGAGGATCTATGATCAGTCCCTCTCTTTGATTTTACTGGATGCTTTGCTGAGTAAAAACACAGAACAGTCTCCAGTTACTGCAGAACTGGCACTGCAGATGTGTGATTCGTTTGAAATTAAATGCTGGGGAGAGCCTCAGATGTTAGCTTTAACTGAATAGATTTGGGAACACCATTGCTGGCACTTCAAAGTGTGAATTCAGCTGGGTTCCTTGTTCTGGCTCATTTACCCTTTTTCAATACACCTGAAGGCCAAGGTGGGAATGCAGTCCAGATCACAAGATGAAATGTGTGCACCTTGTGTCAGTATCTGCTATATATTAGCTCGTGTTAGAAAGCCATCATGTAGCTGGGTGTCTCTTGGAAGCAGTAGCTCATTGATTTTGGTTTTAGGTATCATAGCTTGCTGTCTATTATTTCTTATCCCATCTCCCACAAAGATTTATGCGCTCTGTTTATTGATGTATCAAAGTTGTACGATACGCATCTGTCCATCCATTTGTTGAATGCTGATGAGAAACATTCCTTATTCCCAAAGGCTTTATATAAATCAAACAAGACAAATGTGAGATGAGGTGCAGGACAGCTGCTCACCACAGATGAAAGAATAGATTTGAGATGGTGCACAGTGTGTGTTGTAATAAAGGGTACTCTCAAATTCCTGGCCAATGAGTAGAACAGGTGGGACAGACAGCTGTTTCTGAAGAGGTTTTTTTTGCAGTTTATCATCTTGTACAACGTCATTCTCAGTACCTATATCAAACTGTTTAACATTTCTGCATATTGCTCAAGAGCTTTCAGTGCTTTTAAGTACTTCTAGATTCTTCAGATATCTCAGTGTAAATACACACTACATGAAATATAATTTTCTGAAAGTGCAGGCCACAGACACATTGTTTCAGGAAGAAAATTTTAGGGAACAGCTATGGCCAATATCAAGAAGCATTGAGACATCCAGCCTGGCAAACTGGTTTGTGAAAATTTGCTTCAGAATTTTTTTTAAGCGGCATATTGGTTGATTTAAATCCCTCAAATGTCTCCAATCTTTCTTATTTTCTCCATGATTCCTTTGGAAAGCAGCTTTTTCTTTTAAAGTTTTGAAAGTTCTTTCTAAAAGGTATTTTTGCCTTTGAGCTAGCTATTGTCTTTCCTATCTCTTTCATAGCACTGTGCTAAACACAGCTAAAGTGAGCATCTGCAAAAATATTAATAAACAGCATTTGCACTCATGTATAGATTCGAAGCTTTGAGGAGTTACAGGCTACCTAACTGAACTGAATAAAAATTGTAATCCAAATTGTATTTTGCATGAGAATACCCTCTTTTTAAATGGAAACTCTTTTACAAAAATAAATACGAATGTGAGAGTTGTATTTCACTTATTTTATTCCATGATTCAGGAAGGTTGGAAATGGAGTCAGGGCTTCATAACACTGGTGGGAGGAAGAGCCCTTCATTCTCATCTCCTTGCCAGGGCCAGTGCATCTCTGAGGGCTGCTTTGTGGAGGCTGCAGAAGGGATCCTCCAGGGTGAGGAGAGCTGTCTGCAATACTCCTGTTCGTTAGACAGTTCCATCTCCCTGGAAGAATAAAAACGTGGAAGTAATTTCTTGGCTACTATTGCTGTGGCTTTCAAAGGATTGTATTATTTCCTAATGGCAACAGTGTAGGGTTTTGGCAGTGTGTCAGAAAACCATGATCATGGAGCTGAAGGAAGGCCAGTTTAGTTTCTCTGACTGTCAGAGGTGTGTATGGAACTCATCAGTACACAAAATAACAAAGGAGAATCATCGGTTGCTCACCCCACAACATCCGCAGCATTTGCAGTCCCCGCAGAGGGTTCCAAACAGGCCATTCACCATCTGGATGCCGCAGAGCACTGCCTGGATCCCACTCATGATCAGCAGCAAGGAGAAGAGGGTCAGATGCCATGGGACAATATTTTCTGGTGAATTACACTTGTCCCACAATTTGTGGTCACCAAGGTAATCCCTACAGGAAAACAAAATAATTAGGAATAAAACTATATCAACTCACAAAGGAGGTCTCTCACCATTGGGAGGTTGTCACTGCTGTGACATGGCCAAGGTGGTTCTGTTCACCTCGGTAAGAATTTCCATTGTCACACTGGTGCTACTTATCTAGAAATATACTTCAGTTTAGTTTCTAGGTAAGTTGTAGCAAGTGATTTGAAAAAAAACAAGACCTCGGAAGGGAGCAGTTGGAGACAAGTATGTGTTTGATACAACTGAACCATTTTTAGTGTTTTAGGAAGAAAAGATCTTAGCCAAGCATGTGCCAAATAAGTTTTATCTGTTCCAGTGTTTTGTCAGGAGCATTTTTGCTGCTTTTACTTGATAACAGCTTTTTTTTTTTTTTTTTTTTTTTTGTGGTGGACTGTGATCAGGGCATGTAATCCAGTACCTCAAAGTGCAGTTGGGAACAAGGAACTGCATTGTAATCAAAACCACTGAATTATCAAAACAAATCATGAAATGCTTGCCCACTGTGCTGAAAATAACAGCTTGTGTTCTAAATGCCTCATCTAAAGTAAAAGTAGCAACTTCTATACTTTTACCTTCATATTTTGATTTAATTGTAAACTGCTTAAGCACTGGCTATATTTCATCTGCATATTCTTAGTGCTGACTTGTTTGTGTTCTTGTCAAGTGATTTCTGGACTGTAACCAAAACTGTTTGAAACAGAGCATATTTCCAAAGATTCTCAGAATGAGACCAAGGGAATTGGTTTTCAGCCCTCACTGGCCCATGAACAAATAATCTTCTACCTATGTACTTCTTGTTTTCTTTCTTTTTTTTCTTTTCAATCTGAAGTATTTTTTTGTATATTATATAAGAAATACTGCCAGGTCACTCTTGACTGAGGCAGACTGCATTAAAGGTTCTGAGGTAATGAGAAGTTTACTGCAGCTCTTGCTGTTCTGTTCTGGTCACACCTGCTCTCCTCAGTAGCACACTGTGCCCTGTTGTGTGTTGCACTTGTCTTGACTTCAGCTAGAGCAGTGAGATTGCTGGGGTTAAGTGCTAAATATACATGGCAGTGAACATGTTTGAGTTGCAGAGCATGAGGAACAAGCAGCTTCCAACTGCCATAACCAAAATAAAATTATACATAGATAATATATATTCATATTATATAATATATTATTAGTACTAATTATTTGAATACCATTAAATTTCAATATAATCATAAAATCACAGAATGGTTTGGGTAGGAAAGACCCTGAAAGATCATCTTGTTCCAATGCCCCTGCCATGGTCAGGGACCCCTTCCACTGTCCCAGGTTGCTCCATGCCCTGTCCAGCCTGGCCTTGGACACTTCCAGGGATGGGCCATCCACAACTTCTCTGGGCAGCCTGTGCCAGTGCCTCACCACCCTCACAGGGAAGAATTTTTTCCTAATATTTGATCTAAACCTACTCTTAGTTTAAAGCCATTATCTTGTCCTGTCACTACATGGTTTTATAAAAAATCCCTCTCCATATTTCTTGTAGGCTCCCATCAGGTGCTGGAAAGCCACAGTCAGGTCACCCTGAAGCTTCTCTTCTCCAGGCTGGACAATCCCAATTCTTGCAGCCTTTCCTCATAGAAGAAGTGTTCCATCCCTCTGATCATCTTGGTAGCTTCCTCCATCTGTGTCATTAATGAAGACACGAAATAACACCAGTCCCAGTAGGGATCCCTTAGGGACACCTCTTGTCACTGATGTCCATAAGGATCCTGAGCCACTGACCACCACCCTCTGGATGCCACCATCCAACCACTTCCTTCTCCATCTAACAGTTCACCCATCAAATCCATCTCTCTCCAATTTAGAGAGCAGGATACTGTGGGGAATTGTGTCCAGATAAATGACTTCTGTAGTCCTTCCATTATCCACTGATGGAGTCACCCCATCATAGAAGGCCACTGGGTTGGTCAGGCAGGGCTTGCCAAATCACTTCCCTGTCCTCAATGTGCGTCATCAGACCTTCTAGGAGGAACTGTTCCATGATCCTCTCAGGCACAGAGGTGAGGCTGACAGGTTGATGGTTCCCAGAGTCCTCCTTTCTACCCTTTTTTAAGATGGGTGTATTGTTTCCTCTTTTCCAGCCACCTGGGGCTCCACTTGACTGCCAGAAATTTTCAAATATGAAGAATGTCTTGGCAATTCCAACAGCCAATTCCTTCAGGACTCTGAGAGGTGTCAGAAGGTGTCATTGCTATTCGTCTAAGTGGAATTTATCCCTATATGTTACTTATCATCCCAAGAATAACCTAGGTAGAGGCTGTGCATTTCTCTTTATTGGCCCCTCTGAAACTCAGTAGTTTTGACTGTATTTGCTATTCTTTAGATCCCTGCTGTTAAACCTTATGAAGTGTTGCTATGTGCTGCAGGCACTTCCGAGAGCTTCTGTAATTTAGACAAATGGTATCATTCCCATTTTCATACAATGGATTTGGAATTTGAATCATCTCACAAACTTAAAACATGTATATCTCTTTTTTTCTGATTGCCTTGTCTTACCCATCCTTGAAAGGGTAGGTCCAGTTTCCTGCAGTTTGACATTTAGGGCCTTTGTTTATGGCTACTGCTGACAAAATAAAACAGTATCCAGCTCCCACAACTCCAACGGCAGCAAATATTATAGAAGAAAACATCTGATGAAGAGAAAAATAAGGTTGTTTTGGTTCTCATTCAAATAATTAATTGCACCTTTAATGTCAGTTAATGTTCCTCAGATTCCGCTGTTAGTAGTCAAATAATCAGCACCTAAACAGCTAAAGTCTATTAATTTTCATTGCATAGTAAATGTGTAATGCATACCTGCACTGGTATTTTAAAGCTTTACCAGCATTGGCCCCACATGCCTGAGGAGGAGAAGGCAGAGGCTGGCAGCAGATGGCACTGCTCCCCTCTGGGCCCTCCTGCTCCATGGCTCCTGTTCCCCTGCAGCCAGATGTTTTTCTCAGGAGACTGCAAGTAAGACTGAAGTCTTGGACCACTTAAGGAATTTTTTAAAAAATCTACAGTATCCTTTACAAGCTAGTTTTGGTATCTTGGTTACATTTAGACCAAATAATTGTTGTTCTCACTCCCAAATCACTCTTTAGGTTTCATATTAGTCTACTTTATCTCCTCCTAGGTACTTACCAGTGTCAGCTCTAGTAGTGCAATTTGAATGCATGGGAAAGTATGTCTTTATTTTTCTGGCTTTTTATTACAGAATTTTCAATGTATAACTAGTATGTAAGTAAATAATGCAAGAACTAATGCCCTGCTTGAATTCTGAAATACTTGTAGCCATAACAGTTTGTAGGTAGTGTCCTTTATTGGAATAAAGTGATCCAGGTGAAGAAAAAAACCCCATACTTTCAGGTCATAAAATCATTTGGATTGGAAACAGCCTCTAATACCATCAAGTCCAATGTAAGTTTTTGTTCAGACCTCAAAACAAGACTTGAGTCCTGGCATGCATTTTTATGTTGATGTATTTCACAGAGAAAACTTAAAAATTATGCTTTTGCAGCAAACATCATAATAATGGATTTCAGCTAACATACAAGACCAGATTTGTTTCTCAGCCATGCTGATGGTGATAAGGCTTGTAGGACTCCTGTAGTGCAGTGTATTTGGTACTCTTGACATATGTTCTTAATGTTCTCAGTCAGCTGCACTCTAACTTGCCTGTCAGCAAATAAGGCAGGTTGCTTTGCAGGCAGCACCAAACTTGCAGGTTGGTTGCCACTCAGCCACCACTGGCTGTGGGGACTGCAGTGTGACCGTGGGCACTGCAGTGTCACCATGGTCACCCTGCAGCGTGACCGTGGGCACTGTGGTGTCACCATGGGCACTGTGTGTCACTGTGGTCACCCTGCAGTGTGACCGTGCCCCTGGTCATCACCTGGCTGAGCAGCAGCAAAACCACAATGCCTGGGTACTTGTAGAGGGGTGTGTGCTCTGTAAAACTCAGCTAGTTTCTCTTCACTGCTCGCAGAAAATGGATCATGCAGTGTTGTAAAGATAAACAGATGGTTCCATTTCCTCCTTCTCAAAGTTCAATCTGTTTTGTTGGTACTGCATGAAAACAGCATCAAAGACAGAATTTAGGGAAAGCTCTTTGGTCAGCCTCCTAGGCATGAATCTTTTCCTATTTGTTTTTTCTCTCTCTTTTTTTCTTTTTTCAGTTGAAAATCTGTTCCTTTATTTTAAAACTGTAATGACCTAGTTGATCCAAAGAATTTATTTTGAAAGGACGTATTTTCCTACTAGAAATAAAATGTTTTTCTGATTTAATTTTTAAGCTAAAATGCTTGAGATGTTTACTAGTGTCTGAAAGTATCCTTTGGAAACTTTTCTAGTGTGAAAGGAAGCTATAAATTCAAAGTGGACCCTCATCCACACTGTTTAAAGTAGGAGGTTAGATTAGGTAACCTCCTGAGGTGTATTCCTTCCTGAAATTTCCTGTGAATCTAATGAGATGCAGCTCATTTTGTGGGCTTGCAGTGAGTTGGGAATGTAGTGTCTGACTGCCAGGTTAATTTTAAAAGCTGCCAACAAAATTGGCTAAGGAGAGAACTGTTGTACTCTGTGAAACAAGTGTAGATCTTTCACCTATAAATTTTAAAAATGATAGTAACTATAAGTATCTTGTGCCAGCAAAATCCAGTGAGGCCATACTACTGTGGTACCCGTGGTAAAATATCAGAGGCATAATACAATTTTACAGTCTGCTATTTCCACTTCCCAGCGCTCAAACGAATGGCAGGGCTGTGTGTGCCACACTCAAGACAGCCTCTGTCTAGACTCACAATGACTGTGAGAGGAAGATTCATATACCAGGAACAATTTAGCTTTTACTTTTTCTGCCATGTTTCCTTTCACTTACCGCAAACCTCTTTCCACAGCCCCGATTACCACAACATCCACAGCAATCATTATTCTGAAGGCCCAAAAATACCAAGGCAGGGAAGATCATCTACAAATAATAGAAATACAGTTTGACTTGGGATGAATTCAAGTTACATCTTCTTTTAAATATAATAATTCTATGGGGTTTTTTTTTTTTCTTATCATTAGGTTAAGTTACTTATTGACAAGCCTTTGGAGGACTTAAAACTCATTTGTTTATCAAAAAGGAATTTGCAGTCCTGAGAAAATTCAGCAATGCAAGTCATGGCTGCCGGTAGGGGGAAGGTAGGAATGTCTGAATTTAGATACTTACCAATACACCCGATCCCAAGATCCCTCCAAAGTACCAAACTTCATTTGTAATGTGTGTATTGTCGTCAGCCACTTTTCCTCCAGGGAAAAACAACAAAATGTTAGCAAGGGTGCAGAGCACAGCCAAGGGGATAAGAGTGCCTCCCAGGCACTTGGCGCAGCCTCCAGTGCACATGCTTCTTTAAAGGAATTGCAAACACAATTGAAGACAAAATAAAATCTCTCAGATGTTCTCAGAAGTGATTTATAAAAAGAGGCTTCTTGGTGTACTTTGCAAAATCCAGTTCCTGTTGTGCCGTTAGAGGAGCTGAGCCTGTAGAATGCTCCTGTCAGTGTTGCTGCAGTGAATCCAAAATGCACTGTGCTGGTTTTTTATATGCCCTTGCAGCCGTGATGTCAATTTTTTGAACGTCCCTAAATGAAATTATGTTCAGGGCAGCCTCTCATTTTACTATGACAACCCACAAACTCTGTTAATATTTTACTAAGGTGGCTGACACACGTCATAATCTGGGCTCAGGTCATGGGTAGATATCTGTCTCAGTTCTGGATCATAATTTTAACAACACATGATCTTTCTTCATATTCGAAAACATTTCTTTTGCAAGGACTGACATTAAAAATGCATAATGAGTCAGCTGATATGAATAACATATTCATAGTCCAAGTTTTTACATGCCATGAGACCGTTCTGTAATTGAAATAGTAGAGAAACTAGATAATACAAAGACGGACCGTTAAAGACGAATAAAGATACACATCCACAAACCTGAGAAAGTTCTTGGGTTGCAGCAGGAAGAGAAACTCTTATTCATTGATATTAGGCAGTTGGACTGTGCCTCCGGGCACATGTTTCTTCTCTGATTTTGGGATTAAAAGGTTGGTTTTCTATTTATTTTGTGATTTCATGCTCTACATGATGGCATACTGTTTGCAGGAAAGACCAAATTAGAAATGCTTTAATATTTAATAGCCCTCTTCACCAAACATTAAATTATATGATGAAGATGAATCAAAACCTGCCAGTATCTTCCATAGATTGTATTTTGAAGTTACGGCATATGCCATGTTTTAGGATAACTCACACATTTTTTCCCTTTCATAGAAGAACATTTCATATCACATATACCTAAGCTTAGTGAATAAAGGATGGCAAGAAATGATTGTCACTACTGCCAATTGTATGGATTCTATAATACATTAGGAAGACCAGAGGATGGGTTTCTTAGGAGGGCCAGTCCTAGGAATTTCAGGATCTGTAGTGCTGAGCAGACTCATGATTTCTGAGGAAATGACACTAGTTTACTTTGTAAAAGGTTTAATTAATTAATTAATTTATTAAGACAAATATTAATTTATTAAGACAAATTTTTGAGTGGCTTTTCAAGTTGGCATATAATGTAACATGAATTAAGTCAACAGGTTCTTGGTATGAATCACAGATCCACAGATCTAGCAGAACAACCTGGACAGTGACAATGGTTGTTCCTGGTGGACTTGGAAGATTCCCATTAATCATAGTGCATTCCATGCTGTTGGCACAGGAGCCTGCAGCTGGTAATCTACCAGTTCCTGGAAGTTGTGTGATTTTTGCTTCTCATGTGTCATCATGACACCCCTCTTAGTGTTTTTGCTAGAAGTAGTGGGGGCTGTGAACAACACGTGCTGTTTGGTGTAGTTTGGCAGGCATTGCCCTTTGCATGCCACACTACTCAGCCAGAGCATCTGTCTCTGCCGGGCACTGGGAGCTGCCATGTCCTGGCCTTGTCGTGTCTGACCCAGGACCTGCTGCTTCTCTGCACAGAGTAGACACTGCCCGTGGTGTTGCCACTGGTTTGTTGGCTGGTCCGTGAAGGAGAGAGGAGCCTCTGATCCCGCCTGTGTAACAGCAACGTGCATATGGCCCCTGAGGATAGCATTTTGAAAGGCACGTGCTCATAAATTTAACTTTTCATCTTAAGAAGGACAGCTATTATGTAATTGAAGAATAGCAGAGCAAGAAAGTCCTGAGACCACAGCCTATTTGTCGTATTCAGTAAGATGTCAGTTGGGCCAATGTAAGCAGTTTCCATGGCTTTCAACAGCCAGTTATTGATTCTGTGGCAAAGATTCAGAACCTGAAAACTCTCCATACATCACCTGATACATTAAATGGGCTTTCACGACATTTCCATTTGGTAGACAGCATCTGTAATTTGGCTCCCACTTACAGTGGCTCAGTAACAGGCACAGGGAAAATGTTTGCTGTAGCTGGAATATAAGTCTTAGTTGACTTTCTTCCCCTTCTTTATCTGACTAGAATGTGGCTTTTTTGCAGTTGCGAATCCTGGCTTGCAGTAAAGAGGAAAAGTTTTAAGTTGTATTGCATCCAGCACCCTGCCATCCTGATTCACAGCAAGTGGTTCAGAGGCAGATGCTTCCACCAGGTGTTCACCCTTGCACTTTCCCTTCCTCCTCTCACTAACATTGCCAGTGCCACTGAAGTCTAGCCAGACCCCTCTGTTCAACTATACTAATTCATGCATGGAGTTTTTAAACTATTGCCAGGTTTTATGTAAGGGCTTAAGCTACACATTGTTTTCAGCAGGGAAGTGGCATCCAACCAGAGCTGGAAGGCAGTACTCAGATGGAGTCAAGTATTTTCCTCAGGGAAAAACTGAGTGGCTTGCACACTCAGCTGCTCTGAAAAAGGCTCTCCCCTTTCACTCCTGTCCATGTTTTCCAGCTCTGACCATCTATCTGGGAGGAGTGATCCATTGTCAAACATTAGTCACAATTCTTCTCCTGGAATAAATGCTTCATCTTGGAGACCCTGAGGGCTGATAACTGGGGTGGAGCCAGTCTTTGAATGTTGTGTCATCCTGTCCTCTTGGACAGCGTGTTTTGAGGAGCTGTGGTATCATAACGGAAGGCACTCCTTTCTGTCTGGTGTGAAGGTGTTTCCTTCACTCCACATCTCCTGAGCCATACAAAGTCCATGCTGTGCAGAAAGGTGAAATGACATATTTTACTGTGGAAAATTGTAGGAATATCAGGCCACTCAGTTTTGGTAGTTTCAGAAGGATGTAAGCAGTGCTGACACCTTTCAAATTTTGTATTTTGATGTATCTAGTAATTTGGAATTGTAGATAAGTTTGTCTTGATCAGGTTCTTGTGTCAATTACTGAACTCATTAGACTGTTATGACCTGAGGTCATAAGTCCTTGCCCTTGTGACTTGTGTAGCTGCTTCCATAGTCTAAACGTAGTTTCGATATCAGGAACTTGATAAGTTTGTGACAAGTGCTGACCCTCCTTTAAATTGAGCCAGGAGGGACAGGGATGGTACTGATTTATAGGTAGGATGGGATTTACAGTAGCCTAGTAGGAAACAGATCTGTTCAAGCCTCTGCTGGTGCTAGTAAACTTGTGTGTATGTGTACATATATAATTTATAAAATATATATGGTGACACATTGATGTCAAGAAAGAAATATTGAAGGATGTTCCTGCATAAGATTGCTCTTACCACACATAACGTGGTGTGGTAGTCACTTGGTGTTGTGCTGTTCCATTGAGGGCTGGAGAGAGGCTGGTAAACTGTGCACCCAATTCCTCTCTTTGAAGAGAGTGCAAAGGAGAATGAGCTGAAAAATATCTCCCTTCATGTGACTCAAATCTTCATTGCAGCAAAGGATCACATTAGCACAAGCTGTCCTTTGGAGGACTCCAAAAAGCCCTCCAGTTCTGACAGCTGTGTAGTAAAAGGGTACTTCCAGTGGGATGTACTGAGGGGACAGATCCTGCTCTTCTTGCCAGATGTTCAGACACTGCCTATGAGATGCATGGATATGCAATGCATGTCAGTGAGAAGCTGAAAGGGGGGAAGCTGTAAATGTACAAAAAGTAAAAGCCATCATTGCACCCTATACACAACTTTGGCATGGGACAAATTAATTCCCTTTCCTATTCCCAGACTCCTCTGTCAGACCTGGGGGCTGGCTGTGTGTGAGGCACCTGAGAGCAGAGAGGGGAAGGTGTCTGAAGAAAAGCCAGGTGAGCTTCCTGTCCCAGCCCCAGCTGCAGGACTCTCCCAAGCTCTGAGGACAGACTGTCAATGTACACAGCATTTCCCTCATATCTTTTTGACCTTTGTCAAAGCTCAGATAAGACCTTATGGCACATGTAGCTTGGACTGGGTGGTGTCCTCAGTGACACATGGACATCACATCACCATGAATACAAAAAAGCCAAGTATGCTGATGATGAGTGTCTAGGAGAAGTGGGCTGGCAAGCACATTAGAACTACTGTATTTAACTGTACTGTAACTTAACTTTATACTTCTTTGTTCTGTTGTTCTGTAGTCATGTTCTGTTTTACATGTCTCTGTTTTACATGCCCCCACTGCCTGTTTGCCAACTCCAACAGATTCCTTTTTCAACATGGAACATCTTCTGTAAGAGTTTTAATAAAATTCCATTCCTTCATTCTCCTCAAGGCATATTCTGAACGTGAGTTACAAAAGTAATTGTCCAGCACTAGCAAATGGGCATATGGGCTCTAAGCAATCTCTGATACTTCTCTCATTTATATTACTTTTAAGTCAGCAAAAAATACATAACCATGTGTATGTAATACCTCTTTGTTTCTACTTACATTTCTTGAGTCTTGTAATATTTATTTTTGTTCATTCATACAAAATGTGTGTTGCTCTTTATTAATGAAATCACCTTTTTTGTAATCCACAATGTCTGTAGGAGAAAATAAGGGAACTTCAGAATTGCTGTGGGCCATCTAAACATCACTAAAGTACTTTTAATAATTAGCACAAAAATTCCACCTAAGATATTTTCAAAAATGAGAGAACAAAGAAATTGTTTCCTTTAGGGTTACCTGTTATTTATTTCTCTTTGGGGGTGTGTGGTCTTTATTGTCTTGTAATGAGTTTTTGCCAAGTCACACAAATTATTGTTTACAGTGGTTATACAGCATCTGCAGTTACATATTCTTCCCATCACTATGCATGCTGAAGTGCACAACTGTCCATCAGGTACAATCATCCGCTTGCTGATATAATTTAGTTTTTCTTCTTCCTCTTGACTTTACAAAAGCAGGAAAACAAACAGGAGATGCATGGGAAGCCATGCCAGTTTCTTCAAATTTTAGAAACAGAATAATCTGTCTCCTATTTTTACCAGATGCATTTATTCTTCCCTGTTTTGCAGGGAAATGTCACAGGATGCTGTTACTGGGCTTGGCTTTCTGTAGCTTCTTTCTCAGTGACTGTTCGGCACTGACTTATATGTCTCTTTAGAGCCCAATGTTCATCCTGATTCAGTGTGTTTCTGAAGAGTGCAGCAATATACAGTGTGACTCCATGTGTGTTTTCCTCAAAAAACCCAGTGCTTTTCATGCTTTGGTCTGCTTCTAGTTTCATTTTCTAGCAGTCAGCGTACCCAATGTTTCACAAGAAAATTTCAATTGTAAGTAGTATTTGTTCAAGGACTCTAAATCTTTGAAAATAGGAGAAATTGAAATTACTGTTGCTTAAGTGAAATCTTGGCTACAGCTAGTTCCCATCATGTTCAGCAAAGGCAGATTTTAATCCTTGTATTTTTGGTTTTGATAGGCTTTTTATGTCTGTATTTTGAAATTATCCTATCTCTGTGTCTTTTGCAACAACAAACATTTTAAAGTTTTTAAGTTAAGAATTTCCTTCTTTGCGTTTATAAGCACTCAGATTCTTACAGTCTGTGACAGGGCCATCCAGCTGTTTTTTTCTCTCCCACTGTCCTTTCAAGGGGTCTTCCAGACAGTCCAGGGTTTTACCAGCCTCTCTGGTGCAAATACTGATAGAATGCAGGAGTGTTGCTGTGGCTACTGTGGCTTTTGTTGCTGCCCTCCCTGTCTCCAAACTATCCGTGCTGGTGCAGGTGGAGATTGCTTCTGTCTTTACTGGAGTGCAAACATCAAGTGCACACATAGCCTTAAGTGAAGGTAGGTGCCAGAGATAAAGCCTGTGCATACTTACCCCTTGCTAGATACCAGTGTAATTGAGATGAAAATCCTCATGTGAATTCATTAACTCAGCATATCTAGGAACCTTATGTGGCCCCAAATGTAAAACAGGAATAATGCTGCAAACTTTCATGGGTCGCTTGACTTTAACCCTGAAAGAGGATACTTTACCTCTCATCTTTCTTTCTAGACTTGGAGGAAATGGGAGTAGAAGAGAACCACCTCTTTCTTTCTGCAGCTTGTTTATGTTGCTGATAAACAGCTTTCCCCAAATGCTGGTTCCTGGGATAATGAGGAGATGTGAGCTGCACATCCATCAAACCCAGTCTCTCTGTCCAGTTTGCTGCCTTGCTTCATGTTCTCCACTTGAGCTGTCCAGCTGAATTGTTCATATGCTCCATGGAAATGATATGATTGTGGCCAATTGACTCTTTTGCTTCTCTTGCAATTCTGTAAGGGATATGTCTGCCTTAAGGCTTGTGTAGGGAGGCAGAATGAAGAACAGAAGGAAAGAAGCCTGTCTTTTCTGTGCGAATAGAATAATTTCCATTTTCAAATGGAAATGATCAGATCTGAAAGACCGTTACAGTTTTGAATGTGTTCAAGTTTAACGATTGATGTGGGTCATTCCAGGCTGTCTCATGTACTTAGATGCAATTCTGTACGGCTTTTGATAGTAAGAATGTTACCATTCTCTTTAACGCATCTGAGGAGAGACTGGGATGCATATAAAATATGATGCATCATATTTATCTTACTCGTAACTACAAACACGCTTCCAGCTGGCTAGTCCACCTCCTGTGCTGATTTCACCCGGACATTTGTTAAGAGTGTGGTCATAGTCCATGTTTACAATTTATTTCCTCTTCAGTTGTTTTCTTTGTTATCCCCATGCTGTAATTCTATTACAGAAAGGGATTTTCAAGACTGAATAGTATTTTTTTCTATGCTGATCTCCTCTGATAGCAAGAATCAGGAAATTCGAAAGGAAGCAGCTGGTTGTGTTTTTAGCGGGGCAATGCCTAGAACTCACAGCCATGACTTTTTCTTTATTTTTTCCAAAATAAATAAAACATTGAATTTTTAGTTAATACATTAAGAATCTAGTTGCATACCTTGGATGTATCCATGGCTCCCGCAAACTTCTATGTGAGGCTTTGCTGTAGAAGAAATGAGGAATTGTCCTACCCAAAGTCTTCTTTTGCTCAGTATGCTCAAGTTGCTGGTGGTTTGACCTTGGAGTTCCTGTATTCCCATTATCAGCAATAGACTCCACTGGCTCGTGGGAGGCAGTGTGAGACTACGTTTGTGGCCATGCTTGCAGTGGATTTATTCACTAGTCATTGCAGTAGTGGAGATCCGAGGCTGAGCATTTGCTTTTGCACTGTTGTAGTAGTTCATTGATTTCTCAGTTAACAAATAAATTAAAGAACTGAGACAGATCATGCAACATTAAATCTACTTTTCAAAAATTTTTGTGAAAATTTGTGTTCTTTTTATGAACTAGTTGAAAATGTGTGAAATCTTGGGGGTTTTGTGAATTGTATGCTGTTTACTGACGGCCCCACTATCCAAAGAAAAGCCCAAGGAGCAAGGACATGACATGCTATGCCTGTTACCAGACCATTAGTGCTTTTTTTTAGCTTGGATTTCCTAGTTAGAGTTTTGGAGGGATAACATCTACACCTTCTCCCAATCCCTTTGCCCCTTCAGTTCTTTCTGTGCTGTTGCAGCTTTGAGAAGCTTGCCCTGTTCCTGTGTCTGGAGAATCCACAGGAGTAGGGGTGCATTTTCCATGCACCCTCACCCTCCACTACATCCCTTTGCAATCATGAAATCTACATTAGGTACAGCAATAAAGTGGTTGCTCTATAAATTGGTATCCAGATGGTCTAAGGCAACTGTTCTGTATTAGACACTGTTTGTGCCTAGTGGTTATGGGTTAGTTGCTATTAAATTTGCTAGGCTAGGAGTATAATTATACTGCTGGTTACAGTATCCACATTAAGCTTCAAATGAACCTTAGCAATGGAAATCTTGCCTCTAGGCACACCCTGTCCCTTCCTACAATGTAATTCTTGTCATTGTCACTGTGCAGTATCTTTCTAGACAAGGTTTTGTTCCTGAGTTATGACTAAACAAAAGGACATTCTATCTCTCCCTTCATTTAATTACACCTTCCTATTATTTTTTGCAGACAAAGTTTGTCCCATCTTGAATCCAAATTAGCTGCTACTCCCTCATTGTTCTTTCTTTTGTTCTTTCTTTCATTCTTTCTTGAATTTTTATTGTGTTCAGGAGTGTGATAGAGCCAAGTAATTGTTAATCTATTTGAAAAAAACTCTCTTGTTTCTGTTTCTACTTCAAATTTGATGTTGGCTACCATGCAGTTGGAAAACCCAGAGACATATACAAGAATGCAGTTTATTTTGGAGATATATCATGTATGGGTTAGTGGTCTATTTTGTCTTCTAGAGGCATGGAAGTAATCCAGTTTGAATGCAAAACACTGGGTTTTGTGAAACTGTTAGAACTGCAAGCTCAGGGTTGGTTATAAATGTTTTTTTCATTTTTTTTCAAACAGCAAAATAAAATTTGGATCTTTTTCACATATATGTTTTCTCACAGACCTGTAATGTAGCATGTTTTACAACAATTTATGTGCTTAGTCTTGATTTATTAAACTTTTTTTTTTTTGGTAAATGGTTAAAACTGTGGTCAGAGTTGACTCACTTTGAGTTAGATTAGTTATCACTTGTGTTAATATTTAATGGTACGGTACCAGGCTGTACCCTGTTCCTTTCAGAACACTCCCATATTGTTTTAACAGATAATGCATCTCTTGCATTTATACCAGGGGTCTGGGATGAAGTGTGCTGTATGACCTCAAAGGTGCAGTTCTTCTGCTGTGTTTATCTTTATGTAAGGGCTGACATAGAGCCTAACAGTGCAAACATTCAGATTCCAAGACCCTAATTCTGGTCTTACAGTGATTAGCAAAAAATTAGAAATAAATCAGATTTTTAAAAAATAGAGATCATTCTCGTTATCTGTAGTTAGTTATCTGTATCTCATTGTGAAAAATATGCTGAGCCTTTTGAAGCTGTCCTGAGGTCAAGCCACTATGGCAGACCTTAGAGTTCGTGTTTCCTGTTTTTCCTGTCTGCCCCTCAAGTTGTCTTTTCTACCATCTCCTGTCATCAGTGCCAGACATCCTTCTGCTGCCACTTCCCCCTAGCCATGGCTCTGTCTCCTCAGCTGTCTCCTGGTCATCCCCTGTGTCCCCATGCACAACACCATCACTCTGCAACCCAACACTCTACCACAAGGAATACTGCAGCAGATGCCTCTGTGCTGCAGAAACAGGGATCTGAAAAGATACCACGACAACATACAGACTCATCCTCTCTGGCTTAACTCTAGTTAAGCCTCTCCAATTTCTTCCCCTGCTCCCTTTGTTGTGTTTTTGGTACTTCACCAAGAGGGCAGAAAGAGCATTTTTGGTAGTGATGAGTGCCTTGGCTGTCACAAACTGCAGGGCTCCTGTTAGTGGCCCAGGCAGCAGAGCTGGGCCTCCCTGTGGCTGGGAGCACAGCCAGTGTACCTTTCTGGAGTGGGGACTGAATTTTTTTTTAATTAGTGAATATGTTTCAAAACCTTAGTGTACCTTGCAGTTTGGTTGTAGCAAAGTAGGTTCTATTAGATCATCACCAGTGTGTGTCATAGTACCACTCCAGGTTGCACTTAAGTGGCCTGTTGGGATTCTCCTTGGCTGCTCTGATGGTTGTTACTGTATGATCTTGTGCAAGGGCTTCAGCTGTTGTCACACCCTAGCCTTTTTTGAGTAAAGTTATTGTATACCCTTGAAATGTACATATCAATACTAGCTCAAAACTACCTGACTTGCTACATGAATTGTCATCTTAATGCAATGAGGTCTTTATTCTCAGCTTCATCTTTGTATTTTTCTGTTTTTACTGACTTATCTCTTTAATTATCACTTTAATTACAATGTAGAGCTCATCCTGTGAATTTGACAACAGGTTTGAAATGTGCTAAGCCCTTTTACATGTTCCTTTGCATGGGATAAAAATGCTATTTCTCTAGCATTGAAGAGCAGGAGAAGCTCTGGCTGAATAGCTGTTTCAGAGCCACATTTATGCTCACAGGTAGAACCAGTTTCTCCCAGACACAGCGGATATGCACTTTGATTTTGTCAAGACTCCTGGTTTCTAATAACATGCTTTTCTTAATTTTGTCTGTCTTGAAATGAAAGTTAGTGAGGGGCATGGGTTTTTGTATTTTTGATTTTTATTTAAGCAACAGAGTAAGTGACCTAAATTTCAAGATGCTGAAAATCACAATACACTAGTTGAAATCCCCTTGGGATTTGGTGTGTAAACTGCAGCCACCTTTCAACATAAACAACAATTCAGCATGATTGTACAAGTTGTATGTTTTTCCAGGAAACACATGTAGCCCTCATGAAGAGATCTTCCTCCTCTTCCTCTTAGTGGTGTTAATTGTTGCTATAGGACACGAAATGAACGACACGCACGCAGTCAAGTTGTCAGGGTAAAAAGAGAGAAGTTTATTTTTCTACCTCTGTTTATATAGATTTTGGACAATAACTGTGGATTGGAGGATGAGGTTGCCACCTCTCTAACTACACTGGTTAAACTAGAAGTCTATCAATTGTCCCTCCTCAAGAGAGGAATGAAAAACAAGAAGGACATTTACAATAATATTACTTTGTTTACATGAAAATTTTTTAAAAACTTCACTACAAAAATGCAAACATCAGAAGGCTAAAAAAGATCAAGGTGACAGTTAGTAACTTCTCGGTGCTTAGCCTCGCTCTGTCCCTTCACTGTTTCTGTTCAGTCCCTGTGCTGCTCACACAGGATCAATCTGTTTCCTCTTGGCAAACAAATGCCCTTTTTGTCTGATGCTCTTTGAGACAAGCTCAGGTGGTGACTTCCTGTCTGAAGCTTTGACTTGACAGATGGCAGATGTATCTGCTCTGCCTTCTCCCTTGTGGACCCTGTTGAAGTCATTGAGGAATTCCTGCCTGTTCAGCCATATTATGCTGGAAGCAGTCATAAAAATGCACTGTGCTTTTTAGATTTAAATGATAAGAAATCTGCTGCTGGACTTGATGGTCTGTACGGAGTTGTTATTTTCCTCCTGTTTCACTTGAAAACAAGAGATCTTCTTAATAGTGCTGGTAGACCATAGAAACGATACTTTCGTAGTGGTGGTGCATTTCGGTCATATCTGTAATGATGTGGAAACAGGTGCTTTCAGAACTTCTGTTAGTCTTCAAAAAGTAACAAATATGGAAGTGTTAAGACAAAGGCTTTTTAAAAAGTGATCTCTGTTTTCTTGACTATTCCAATCATTATCCCTGATAACAACCATTTCTGCTAAATGTGTAGCGAGTGTTACAATGTATTAAGAATATTAGAAAAAAACCCACAAAAAATAAAGACTGATATGTTTAGTTCTGCATAATGTTCTAGGGCATTTGATACACAGAGAGTTTGTTCCCAAACAAACAGTTTGTTTTTCAGTTGGAATGCTACCCAAAAGGTGTAGATAAGATGTCTAGGTATGCCTCATAAGTACTATACTAAGAAAAGCAGATTTGCATTTTAAATTTTTTATTAGATATTTATTTCTGATTAGATATTTCAGTTTTACCTACTTATACCTACTAATATTCCTCATACTTCTGAAAACCTGTGCAGTTTTTTATAGTGAGACTATATAATGATAGTTGGGTTTCAAAATGTGTAGGAAAAGGGAAGGCTTTTATTAGAAGTGATGAGCTGAATTTCCCAGCAGGCAGGTCAGCATACTCTGCACACCCACCTCTTAGATGCAGTACCCTGTAACACCAAAGGCAAGCATTCCATCTAATCCAGGGCTTGGAGGAAAAAGTTCTTAGTCATTAGTTCAGTGGTGCACCCATTGCCTATTAAGTGGTATTTTTAGAAAGAAGCAGAAGTCCACAGCACGGCTCACAGAGAGACTATTTTGAAATACCTGGCTACATCCACACCCATGCTTGTAGCCTTTACTTGAGGAGCCTTTTTAATTATGTCCATGGGAGCTATGCCCCAGTTGAGCAACAGAGGACAGACTCTTAAACATAATGGGCTACCTGTTGGGCAAGTGAATTGACCATTTTCAAAGAGGGAACATTCGTGTGCTGAGCTGTACTAAAACCAAAACATCCCGGTACATAGCATCTTTGAAAGCAGACAGAGAACTTAACAAGATTTTTTTAGACTTAGCAAGAGATTTTGGGTTAGCTTGAGGGGAGGATGATGTCCACTGGAGGAGGACTGGAAGTGCTTTATCTGTCTTGACATGGTTTATAGTGACACCTGCAATGGCACCTTGGAACTGACACTAATTTCCAGCAGGTGTGGGGATACCTGTGCCAGAGTCTTGTGGCAGGGAGAGGGAATTCCTTCCATTGGGATGGATTTAGCTGGCTGCTTGAGTATGTTGTTGGCCAGGAGAAGTGGGTTATGTCTTGACCCTGTCAGAAGAAAAGAGGTAGATTTTGGAGGCCGACAGAAATCAGTATGTGCAGAGGCACATTTTAAAAGTGGAGAAGACATCCCTGCTTTTGGAATACAGATGTAGAAAAAGTTGGGGTGCCTAATTCTTGACAATAGATCATTAAAATGCCTCCTCAACATGAGGAAAGACACAGGCCTTCCTCAGTCTGAGGCCTTACTAAACCACATCTTTTTGTTAAACACCTTATCAGTAGGCAGGTCATGCTGGCTGTGCTGCCTTCTTATGTGCCATCTCAAGTAGAAAAACGTTTTGAGAGGCACCCAGTACAGCAGAGCAGCAGCAGCACAGTGATTACTCATGCAGAGGTAGAAATTCCCACGTGTGTAAGTACCAGGCTGTGTTAGTCTGGGTTTGTGTACTTTAGATAGATGTGTTTACTTTAATTTATTGGCAGGATTTTGTTTGAACCTAACCAATTATTAGTTATAAAGTTGAAATATCTTACGGATATAGGCATTATATAGCTATTAGAGGACTTTGGCTCCATATAGCTATTAGAGGACCTTGGCTCCATGTAGTATTTTGTCTATCATATGATAACGCCTATCATTTCCAAGTGTCTATCTAAACCTTGGTGTGTCTCAATTGTTTCAGATTATCATAGAAGTATGGAATCAGTTTATTAAAGCCCCCTGGGAACATTGAGTCCAATTCCCCCAGCACTGCCGAGACCACCCATAACCTTTGTACCCAAGTGCCACATCTACACAGCTTTCAAATCCCTCTGGGGATGGGGGCTCCACCATAAGGCTGGACAAACCTTTTGGTGAAGAAATTTTTCCAAATATCTCCTCTAAACCTCCCTGTGCACAACTTGAGGCCACTTCCTTATGGTTTATACTACCAATTTGGAATCGCTCTCCTTAAATCTCTCCAGTGTTGGTATGAGGCATCTAGCCTAATACAGTCCTTTGCTTTAAGAAAGTGAGTATGGAATAGGATCCTATTTTTGTCATTTGCATGTATCTTCTGGTTCCAGTAGGACAGTTCACTATACAGGAGTAAGTTTTGTCTTATAGGCATATGGTAGTTAATTTTTAACTGAGACAGAACTTTTATGGGTGCTGTTTTGTTTTCTGCATTTCAAGCAGTAGGAAATCTAGCTCTGAAAATACATTACCATTAGAACTGAGATGAATTACTTTACTGTGGTGGATCCTTAAGCTAATGCCTTGAGGCCTGCTCTCTACTCAAATGCAATTGCATGAGCTTTGGAACAGGACTGGTTCCAGGTAGAGAAGAACTTACACCACAAGTGAGAAAGTACTTACCAATAAAATGTGTTCTACTGTCTGTGAAGACTATTTGTGAAGATGATCAGAGTCCAAACTATACTACTCTTACATGATAAAAGAGTTAATTTTCAAATTTTAAAAAATATGTGTTTTCTGTTTATGTTAAGCTCTGCCGACTAAAGGAACTCGTTTTTGTTGCGTGCAAAGCCTTCTTAATGCAAAAGGAGAGCAGGAGTGGAGTTCCAACCTCTTCTTCCTGTTTTCTCATTCTGCAGAGCAGATGTGAGATTCCAGGAGAGGACAGACTATCAGATGTGTGGGAGCTGAGGGTGTTGCACACCTTCAGCAGCCTCAGCAGGTCAGCCTTTTGTCTGTAGTTCACAGTCTAAGTTCAGCCTTGTGCCATAGCTCCCTGCAGAACTATGCAAATACAGTGTTGATGAAGTTACTCTTGCCATGCTGTAGCCATAGATGAGCCTTTTTTCTTTAAGGTAAGGAAAGCTAGAAGTGCCTCTCATGACTTCTAAGGTACTTGAACTCATCATATCTAAATCATTAAGCTAAAGTGACTCCATTAGCAGTGCAAAGTTATATAGTCCTGACAACTGTGTAGCCTTTAACCAATGGTGATAACTTTTCTTTTTGCTCTTTGAAAGTATAATTTACAATGTTAAGGATGACCTTTGAGTTCTTTGCAAGACGAGCTTGTCAATTTTAGGTCTTAATTTTATTTTGACGGAAAAGTAGAAATGTCTTATGTTTTTCAGGTTACTGTTTTATAATCTTAAATAATTAAAAACAAAATCCAGACTCTGTCTTGGCAACATTCATTCATCCATTCCTTCGTTCATTCATGAGCCTAGCATTATCAGGACTGAGTTACTAGCAGTAAACTTTAAAAGAACCTTGTTGTTAATGTTACTTAGCAACATACTCTTTAGACACTTGTCATGGTTTAACCCAGCCAGCAGCTCAGCCCCACAGAGCTGCTTGCTGACTCTGTCCTTGATGGGGATGGGGAGTCATTTGTAGGGTTAATAGTGAGAAAACTGATGGGTTGAGATAAGAAGGGTTTAATAATTAAGCTAATAATAATAAATTGTAATGAAAATTTGACAGGAAACTAATATCTGTTGTGATAATCTTTTTATTCATTACACATTAATCATAAGCTGGATTAATCAGCAACCTGCTCTAAAAGTCTGCATATGAAGAATGTTGTAATCACTTTGTAATTGTAATGGTTTCACAGGACACAATTTCTTAATTTTCCTTGAGCCCTTTCCATGTCTCTAAGTAGTGCTCCTTTAGTAAGCCCTATGTTTTCATCTTAGAGTAGGGCATAATTTTGAGAGTCAATGGAGTGTAACACGTAAAAGCTCTGGATGTTTTGCCTGACAGGCAAGTACTACTGTTGACATGGTTGCAGTTTCCTCAAAGACGGTGCCTGCTTTTTTGGAGGGAAATTCCATCTGATTCAGTGCAGACGCTGGGGAAGGACGGTGATACTTTGATTTTTTTGAGAGTTTTTTTCTCCTCACCTTTAGAGGAAACTTCCAATTTGTTTTGTTGCCTTTGTGTATATGGAGAGCAGGACTACTTTTCTGTAAAAAAAGAAAGAAAGTTGGTTTATTTTCTCTTTTAACTTACCATTTATAAGTCTGTTCTTGGAAGAACTCTCTTTTGGAACTAACACCTGAACCAGATCCCACCTGTCCTGTCAAAGCCCCAAGGTTTGACTTGGTGGGCATGATGCCTTAGTTCAGTTCCTCTTCTGTAAGAGTGCCTGGTTCCTGTGCCACAAGGAGCTGTTACTGAGCAATGTTGTCTTCCACCAAAGGCAGGTGCCTCTCACCTGAAGATGGTATTTCAGGTGCTATTGTGGAAGACTTGAGAGCTAGAGGGCACTGGAGGCAGAGACCCATGAATAGGCCCAGCAGAACCTGTTTGGCTGCAGCATGATTATCACTAGAGGGAGCTGGTGGAATTCTTGGGGTACTCCATCTGCTAAGCACGGCAGAAGGCCCCATGGGCAGGATCTGAGCCCTGGGAGTCAGAGGGGATAACTGTGTGACAGAATGCTGCTCTGGAATGAACACATTTGTGTT
Source organism: Argya squamiceps (assembly GCA_037834095.1). Taxonomy (NCBI): domain Eukaryota; kingdom Metazoa; phylum Chordata; class Aves; order Passeriformes; family Leiothrichidae; genus Argya; species Argya squamiceps. Next base: position 111,377 of record JBBMKD010000013.1, on the reverse strand, counting down.
TCTGCAGCACTAAATTCCATGTTTTGGTACACAAATGACACAGCTACTTTTAGCTTTAATTGTAGTATGAAGGAATAGAAAAGTTCTAATTCAGGAAATTAGTATTTCCCCATCTTCCAAGCCCATTGCAGTTCATTAGAATGGCACCATATCTATGAGTTTGAAAAACCTTGAAAAAGGTTTTTGAAAAAGACCAGCTGCAGTAGGGTGCTGTATCTAGTACCATATGGTAGACGTGTTTTGTAGATTTACGGAGAATACTGTCTCAGTTGTGTTGTTTCAGTACGTTACCTTAAAAAAGGACTAAGAATTAATTCAATCATAATCAGCATTAAATGTTATTTTCTTCTGCTTTTCTTTGAGATGAAAAAGGATCTTCTGTAGACAAATTTATTCTTTATCATGGTTTTTAATTGGTTCTTTTTAATTGGTTTTTTTAATACTTTAAAAAATAATGTTTTGGGGGTTTTCCTAAAAATTCCACCCCACGAAAAATATGTGCTATCCTTGTATAACATTTCTGAGGCCTTGATGTACCCCTTGGAGGAACATGACTGTGAAATAGTTGGGTTTATCATTGACAGCCATTTTGAGGAACATCTTGTAGCGAAGATTCTGTGCACTGAATGTATATTGTTAAATGGATTTCAGAATTCCAATTTAAATCTAGATAGCAAAGACTGATGGAAGGGTGGGGTTGCAGATTAGGAAATCATCTTTTAAGAGTCTTGTGGTCGTTCTGGTTTGCTTTTCTGATTGTGATGTCTGATTCAACTGCTACCAATGCTGAAAGATATGAAAGGAAAGGCAACATGCTGCAGTATCAGTCATGCTAATGTGAAAGAAGTGTTAAACTTAAACATTCATTTCCCATCCCATCCTGTGGAATCAATATGTAGGCTCTTTCCAGCCAAGCAGCAGTTGTGGGATTGCTCAGCAAGTATAATTTAAAATTTAATTGACAAAAACTACTAATGGCCAATACCAGAGGCAAGACTGCATGATCAATGTATGAAGCATATGCTAAGGAAAAAAAACAGGCAAAGAATTTGGTGCTTTTCAGTTTTCTCATTTTTTGAGCTTACAGATCTAAAATACACGGTATGATAGAGGTAGGTTGTTTGTTTGTTTGTTTGTTTTTGTTTTGTTTGATTTTGTGTGTGGTGGTGGTTTGTGGGTTTTTGGGCATTGTTTTTGATTTTTGGGGTTTTTTTTCTGGATTAGAAGTTCACTACTAACAGGATCAGTTTATGAGAAATACAAAGGTAATTGATATCTGACTTTTTCACCACAAGACCCAAAGCCATAATGCTGGTAATTTTTGTCCCATATTTTCAATGTCTGTTTTCTGTGGTTGCTGCAGGGGAGGGGAGACATCAGTGACACACTGTGAGCCAGGAGACCATCTGTTCCTTGTGCTGTACTATGCAGACTGTATGCTAAGCTGATGCCAGTTTTCTGATCCATACAGCCATTACAAATATACAGTGTAGAAGAGAGGATGCTTATAGTACAATGATAGTAATGTCTCATGCTTGCTTAATTTTGCAAGAACGTCACACTTTTACGGGTAGACTAGAAATCTAAAATGCAAACCTGTGTGTAAATAGTACAGTCCAAGGGAAACAAACATTTGCTGGCCATTTTGCAAGGCCAAAGTTTCACCTACAAGCCGTTGCAGAAATAGAAAAAGGATTTGTTTGTCCTATGTCCTACTTTTATCATAATAACATTGTTGGAAGAATTAACGAATGCTGGCTACAGCATGATTTTTGCGTGTCACCAGAGAACAGTGTTTGAAGTGGTTTATTTGATTGTGGTATTGCAAGTCCAGGATCAGTAATAGTTGTTCTTAAGTAAGGTTTATGGGGTCCTCTTTAAAGAGAGGGATTTCTATACACTCATTTAGTGGTAGCTCTGCCCTGAGTGTAAGATTTTCAGTCTCCAAACTAGTTGGTCAAATGGCAAAACTACTTTTGTTACATTGTTACTGACTCCTTCTTAGGTCGGCATTATTACTAATAAATGAAATGTTCTCTGTATGTGTGAGTGTGTGTTGTTATGTAGAAGTATGAGCTCTCATTCCAAGCTGACTTCTGTGGTTCAGGTCAGTTTTCTATCTCAAAGTGGTGGCAGAGGTAGCAAGCAAGCACTTGCATGTGTGTTACAGCTGTGTTAAGAGCAATTGCTCTCATGACAACAGGCAGTTTCTTGTGCTCATAGGTAGCTCATTGGTTCATCTGAGGAGTTGTGATCTAATTAAGGAAAGTAATCTGGCGAATTTCTTCTGTCTGTGGCACCAAGGACTTCAGGATGAGCAGCTTCCTCTTGTGACTGTCCAGGTCAAGTTTGTCAACCAATGTGCACTTGAGAGGTGGTGAGGACATGACAGCTGAATCACAGTGTTTTTATGGATGGTTATTGGAAAACATGGGTAATGCATCCTTTGGATGTTGAGAAATGGATGACAGCATGGATGGGTCAAAGGGAGTTGGAGTTGTCCTAAGGTCGCCAGGAGCTCTGTCTCCACATCTGGCCAAGAGCCTGCCCTTAGTTTAGCCAACAGGTGACCACATATTCCCACTATGTTTTCCCAACAATTGTCTGGGCTAGCATTGGTCTCCATGAGCAGCAACCTAATAAAAAGTAAAAGACCAAATGAGAACAGCTTACAAGAGAATGCAAGTGGGAATTAACAACCTCTGTAAATACATATGTTGGGCTGCCCAGTCTTTCCAAATGAATTGGTGGAGCCCATGCCATTATTTCCTATGCTGTGTCATACAGTTGCCACATCCTGCCAGTGCTTCCATGAGAGGCACTTTCCTCCATTAATCTTTTTAGGATGGTGGGTGGGACCACCAGAAATTCTGCAAAGAAAAGTTACACTGAGACTTTCTGGTAGAAGCTGTACCACAGAGTGTCCAAATGGCAGTGGCCTTAGTGAAGCCCCCTTGATTGACACCTGACCGGGTCTTTTAATGTAAAAAAATAGTATTTGCATCAAATACAATGTTTGTTTTGTTTCTTTTTTTCTTCACACTGTTTTCAAGGTCATTGGAAGATATTTTAGATATAGAATTGATTTTAAATATAGGTAGTTCTTGATGATGTATTTTTTTTAATGAAGTATTTAGGAAACCATTATTTAAGTTGTAAATAGAACAGTTTTCAGATATATGGTTAGGGCTAGGATTTTAAATCGATGTCCCAGGCATATGTTGGTGTGGTTGTTGAGCTGGGGGAAAGGGTGTTGGGTAGTGGGTTTTGGGGAAGGAGTGGTTTGGGATTTTTAACCCAACAACATAAAGCAAGTTTTCAGTCCGTCTTCTGCAGAGGAAACTTGCAGGATCATATTTAGGGTTGTTTTAGTCATTAGAGGTGAAGCACACAATAATGGCCAGCCTATGTTTGTACAATTGGAGGATATTTCTCATAATGAAGGAAGTCTCCAAGGTCAGCAGCTACAATACCCGGAGAAGTTACGTCACAAAGCCACAGCTGCACCAACCTGCTCTTCCCCCCCTCACCCTCCACCTTTTAGTTTTGCACACTCTTTCTCAGCGTAATTGCTGTTCACATCTCTTGCAAGAATACTATGGTTTTGACTTGGGCTTGTGTCTACTGTGCTATTTAGCTATTAAACACATCTCACCCCACCTTCAAAAAATGAAACTTGAATTTTTTTTTAAAGTTTCATTATAGTCTTCTAATATCCTGTAGATTTCCAAAGTGTCTTTGTCAAGCTTCTGGTTTTGCAGTGAGAATTACATTGTAATGTAATGACGGCAGCAGCAGCACCACCTGGATCTAGTCTGGGCCTGTGCATTTCAGTTACCTCCTGCCATGTGATGGCAGTGGGCATGGCAGCTCACACCTCTGTGTTGAGCTGTGTGTGAAGAAAAAGGCTCTGGGCTATTTTAGAAAAATTTGCATGAGGGAAAAGAGAAAAGGCTAGATTTTAATTTTTATAGCTCACTTTGTGTCTCCATTTACTGTGGAAATTATTGTTACTGGCATATGGAACATTTAGAAACCTTGGATACAATCTGTTTCTTTCTTGGCATTTTTCTTTTTATGTGTGTTTCTATGCATTAGATTTTAGTGCAAGGACTCTCTTTTATGATCCTGCTTTTTTTCAAGCAGTATTTTTCATGAGCATTTGCTTGGTTTAGCTGTCACCAAACCATTTACTAGTTGACTGTTAATCTAAATTCAGCTTGTCTTATAATGGAAAGAACAAAGACACTCCTACGAAGCCTACCTGTTCATTTTATTTGTTTTCCAACCTTCTGGTGAGGTTTTCTGTTGTTCCATCAGCAGGATAGCAAAGTGAGACGTTGCTCTACATATTTGCCATTGCTGTAGACCTTATTCTGTTTATACCCAAAACTCTGACTCAGTGCTGTTGAAGTCAGCCAAGTCTTTCCCTGGCTTCAGGTTGTTCTGAATCAGTCTATAAACCTAAAATTCAAAGCTGCTTCTAACAAAGAAAACAAAACATTTTTCCTTCAGTTCCTTAGAGAACTTGTGTTGTGGTTTAAGCCTGTTGTTCACATCTAATCATGTTCACCAGTCATTATTCCAAGCATCATATGTTAGTGTGAAATCACCCAGTATTCAGTATTTCCTTCATTGCATTTGGTGCATCTACAATTATTGCACTTAAAAAGGGCGGTGGCGTTCTGCCATCCCTGCTCTCTCACTCTGCAATTGGAGTGGTGGTTAGGAAGGGTTGTAAACGTCATCCAGGTAGTTAGGTAACCCCTGGTATTTAAGGAGGTGAGAATAAACACGGATCTTCTTTTAGGTGTGGACAGGTGTGAGATAGGTTGAATTGGATAAGTTGAAGGAGGGTTTTTAAAGCTGAGAATATGTGTTTTGGAAGGTGTGCTAGATGTGTTGGTTATAAGTTGCTCATCCTTGCCCTCCTCTGCATTGTGGCCAACACTTTACTTTATTTTCCCAATGGCGAAACAAGATTTGCTTCAGAGCATCACCTCAGCAAATATGTGGAGTGCCTTCATGGCATTCTAGGTGGAGGCTTTCTGGTAAGTAATAACCTGGTGTCTTCTTTCAAGTTTATTTTGGAGGTACATGGTACTGCTCTTTCTCTATTGGTTACCTGAATTTATTCATCCAATATCTTGTCAACAGGTTTCTCTGGACTTGTATTAGAAAAGAGCTATATTATCCTGTAGCTACTATTAGTTACTATTGATTATCTTATCTATAACATTATGTCACTTTAAAGCTGAAAACATCATAGGGTCTAGTGAAAAAAGTGAAACCAAGTGTCTCAGCAGGTCACAGTTTGCATAAAGGGTTAAATCTTACATTTTTATTATATTATTGAACCACTCTCCTTTTAAATGTCTCTAGCTAATGAGCATTTAGATACAAATCCCTAATTTCTATTATCTGACATGCTGACAGGTGCTCTGCCTTAGCTGCTTATTCAGAGTGATTGACAGGTAGTCGTCAAAGCTTTGTATTTTAATAACAGGATGCAAGGACTGAGTGTGTTCATTACAGGATGTCATTAATCTGAAGCTCTTATTTTCTACCTTTTCAGTTTTGTGGACCACACCGCAGTATATTTAAGACCCCTGACTCCAGGCTTCCTTTTTCATCTGCTTTTAGAAGTCCTCTTAGAAATAGGTCATAGGTCCCTTCCAATTCTTAACACTCTATGATTCTATGATCTCAAGGGGTCTGCAAATGACAGGTTAAAAACAATTGCATGCAAAGGTGCTTTGTGATGTGAGAGGTGCTTACAGCTGTGTTACAGTCCCATTGGGACCTAGAGTGGGATTTGCAAAGCCTGGGGTTTACACATAGAATAATATGAGTGAAATCAATGGAACTTCTCCTGCAACGTCCTTGTCCAACCTCTTCTGGACTTGAAGCACTGGGGCTCAGCAATGGGTTTGAGTAAGGACTGACAAGTATGTGTCTGCTCAACAAGACAGTTCTTATTCTAGTTTCATATTAAATCTGTGGCATTTGCAAATAACTCTCTACCCTTTCTTTATGGTTTTCCAGAGTACTCTTGGGTGTAGAGTCTTCATAAGTGGACACTGTTAAGTGCTGTTATTGCTGGTGATAAGATCCTCTGTTTAATCAGCTCCGTTCATTCTTGATTTTATGCTAAAAAACCCTGGAGTATGGATGGTTTGTGTTTTACACGGATAGCTTCTGCTTTGTTACTTCACATTTCTGTCACTGGAAACTGGTTGTGAAATCTTGGAAAAAAAGTAGATGTCTGTAATGAGATGTTTGTCTGAATTCAGCAAAATTTTACTAGACTTTCTACTCTAGTCAGACTGGTTTGTTACACAAGCAAAGTAACAAGTATATTGGCAGTAGCTGTTTTTCAAAAATCTTTATTTTGTAGACCTCACTGGAATAAAGTTAATGCCTCCTCTTTTTTTACAAAGCATTTTCTTTGCAAATACAGCTTTTAATGTGAACAGAAACTTTTAAAGTTGAAATACTTTGGCTGTAGCAATACTCCAACAGTCTCTTTCCGTGCTTAAGTACAATATTGCCACAAAGTGGCAACAGAAATATATCTGTCTCGGAGTTGGTAATGTCAGTAGCAAGATGCCTACTGTGTTAGATATGAGTAAAGCTGAATCACCTGTATGGGCTGACTGCCAAGAAGCAACATAAATGAAAGAAATTCAAAGACTGTGTTTTATCTGCCCTGTCTGTGCAACCAAAAAGAACAGTGTGGTTTGTTTGCTCCCTACTCAGGTACTCATTCCGGCTGCAGTGTTCATAGGGCTTCACAATGATGATGGCTGTGGGTGCTTTGGCCATGAGAGCTGTGGAAAGAGCTGTGCAGTAAGTGAGCCTGTGTATCCCACCCCCAGGTAACCCCAAAGACAAGGCTGTGCTGAAAGTTCCTGTTTATGTCTGCTGTGCAGATGCTGTCCTCAGTTCTGGCGGCCTTTGTTGGGATCCTTGGCTCTGGATACTGTATAACCATTTCAGCCCTGGGGTTGTCTCAAGGACCGTATTGTTTCACCCACCTAGAGAGAAACTGGATCTATCCTTTCACTGACTCCTCTGGAGGGTAAGTTGTCTGTTCATGAGGGTGCTATCTCTTCCCAATGTACACATGGGCTTTGTTCCTGTAACCATATACCAAGATCTATTAATAATTTTATCCTTCCCACTTGGTAAGAACAAATGGCATCAGTTACCCTCACTGATGTAAAAACCAAAGCCACAGAAATACATATATCTGATTAAATCTATACATCATATACTGTTCACGTCAATGAACATCTCTAACAAAGTATGAAGTTTTAGGACTTTGAAGAATTTACAAACTAGGAATAGTGGTTGTTAAGATATTTGTCTTATAATTTGTGTAAGAGTCTGTTCTGTCAGGCTTGCTACTGAAGCTGCTTTGCCTCGGCATAAAGTGGCACAATGCCCACATCAGTGACAGTGTCATAGAATCCCATAAATGAAAATTGAGAAGGTTTATAAGAATCTTTGTACACTGTGGGACAGAGAGGCAAGAAGCTCCTAATTATCCCTAATTAAGGTTCTCCTGCAAAAAAAGTCTCACTGTACTATTCCCCATTAATGCACATAAATCCTGATGTGATTCACATCATGGCATGCTTTTGAAGTGTTTGTATGACTGGCAACCTCAAGGCTGTATCTAGCAACAGCTTATGGCTGATGCCAGGCTAGAGGCAGTTGGAGTACTAAGAGGCCATATAAAGCTCTTTGCAATAGAGTTTGAATTTTATGTTTCACTTGTGTCTCTCACAAGAGGGGTCATTCTTCTTTCTCCATCCTCCTGACCATGACTGAGTGTAGAAGAACTAGGTTAAGTCCTTGCTGAAGGCAAGTGCTGATGTTCTCAAGATGTAAGTGAGCAGTAACAGCTGAAATACTGCAGTACCTCATCAAATTTGTTCTGTGGCTCATCCAAATAAGCATATGTGGGCCCAAAGACGGCAACACAGGAGAGAAAGTGACCCATTTGCCTCAGTGACTGCTATCTTTAGAAAAAAGGCCTAGTCCTGCAAAGCTCTGTGACTATTTTGAGAAAAACCTTTGCTCTTTCAGCTTTCTTGAGTTTGTGCCTCACTTTAATCAGCAATAAGAAATTCTGCCTTTATAGCTTAGATTATTTCTTTAAAAGTAATTGGCTTAGCAAAAATGTGTGCTTGATATTTCAGCATGTTCCTAAACCAAACAAACCTCTCATGGAGTAAACCACTGCTTTTTCTATTTCTTTAGGAATCTATTCCTAAGGGAACCTACCCTATTAGGACTCTATAGAGTGAATATCCTCAATGCAGTTACAGACCAGACATAATTTGATTCTAGTGTATGTTAAGTATCCCACTCTGACACAATGTTAATATGCTTTTAATTGCTGTGTACAGGTACTTGTTTGAATATAACAAGTGGTCTGAATGTCAGGAGCCTCAAAACATCGTGCAGTGGAATGTCACCCTCTTTTCTATCCTCCTTGTTTTGGGAGGAATAGAATTCATTCTGTGCTTCATACAGATAATCAATGGAATTCTTGGAGGACTGTGTGGGTTGTGCTGCAGTCATGAGGAGGTAAGAAATTTGCAGGTATACCCATGCTTCTCAGATGAATATGAAATTTGTTACTTATACTACTGTGGAGTTTTACTCAGCAGTTACTTTATAGGTATTCTAAAACCACAATTCCCTGTACAGCTGTTTCTATAGCCCTGTTGTGATTAGAATTTTCATGGAGTGTTTGATCACATGCTTTCAGCTGATTCCTCAACTGTCACAGTGATGTTAAACTGCCTGAGAGCTAGGTGCTAGAGGGCTTTTGTCTGTCCAATGACACATGTGATCAGCAGCACTGTATAAGTGATATAACTGAGATACAGATCTCCTGGTGGTTGTGGTCTTAGCCTAAACCATTGTTGCACAGTGTGGTGCTTGTTCTACTTTATTGTGTTAGCCTTGTGTTTTGTCCACAGCAGCTCATAAGCTACTGACAAAATGCTGCATATAATGAAAACTGCAGCATCCTGCCTTGCTTAGTGGAAACAAGATAAGAGAAAGAATTAAACTGCACATAGCTAACAAAATATGCAGACAGATCTGGGGAGGTTTTGAAGGTAGACTTTTTTTTGACTGAGGAAAGGAAATTTTCTCCAATTCTCTTTAAAGCCTTGTTAAATAGTTTGGACATATTCCAAAATCAGTATCAGAGAGCAGGTATTGGAATCATCAATGGCTTAAAGTATGAACCAGGTATAATTTATATCACACATTATAGGTAAGTAGGCGTTAAACATTTTTAATTGACATAGTTGAGTGTTGGGGCTCTTTCAAAGTTATTACTCTTTTCTTCCTCCTGTTTTCCTTGCTCTAACTGCAGTATAGAAGAGCTATGCTATGGTTTTCTAAATGTGGTCAGGTTAGTTTTTGCATTTTTAGTTGGATACGATATTAGCATTCTTTCCATTAATATGTTTCTTTCTTTTTGTTCCCCCCCACAGGCATATGTTTGCTAGACACCTCATGATGCATTGACATCGGTGCGTGTGTGTGCTGTAATGAGTATACTGTGGATTATTTTTAACCATTCCATGCATACTGAAATACACATTGTTGTCAAACTGTGCTGTTGCCATGAATTTAACAGACTTGGGGCCTTTGTTGATGGAGTCATATGCAGGTTTTCACTAACCTGCCTGAATTGAAAGACAAAATGTATCCTGAATATCTTTGGTTCATTTCATCTTGATACAGGTAACTGCCTTAACACGTCACTAAAGTGGCTTTATTTATTTTTCTCTTTCTACTGGCACAACAGCTCTGTACTTTGTTCTGTTTTCCCAATAAAGTTGCTCTTTCATTCTGATCTTGGAATGAGCACAAACCAAATCCAGCCTGGCCTGGATAAAAGGTTTTGGTCAGCTGGACCCAAACCAAAGCAGTAGTAAAATGTGAATGATTGAGGGTTTTCAGGATTTTTCTGAACTTCCCCTGTATTTCACAAATAAAGATTTGTATTATACCCAGGAGGTGTCAGTGATTCCTGCCCTGCCCATGCTGAAACATTGTTTGCCTGGTCTTGTGATGCCTAGAAGGCTGACCTGAAACAGAGACTGGACACGGCTAGAGAGTAAAGTAGGTATTTATTCACAAGCCT
>JBBMKD010000013.1:53169-101100 GCA_037834095.1 Argya squamiceps | reverse complement strand
CTAGCATTTAATATGAGGGTCAGAACTACATCCCTAGGTAACACAGAATCTGCAAGCTAAAACTTAGGGTATCACTTGGAGTAAAGGGCAGTGGTGGCATGAGAATGTGGATTTAAAGCACTCAGATTTTTCTTCTCCAGCAGGCTCTGCCAGTGTGGGAGCTGCTTCCTTGCTTGGTTTGGCTCATTTAACTGAAACAGGTGTTTGTTCATCAGTAAGGGTTCAACAACAGCTCTGGGACAGATACAATAGCATACGTGGAGTCTCAGTCCTGGGTCAAGGCTGGCAGTTCCCAACCAGGGAGCTGAGGGTGTCCCTGCACAGCTGAGCCCAGCTGAGTCCCTCCTGCCCTCCCAAGGGAGGTCATTTCCTGATTGCTCCATTACAGGCCTGAAATAAAACAAGAGGGGGGCATGACTCCTGTTTTTTACCTCACTCAACAGACCCCTCAGACCTCACAGCATTCAAGGAATACGGTCCAAATTCAGTTCAGCAAAGACAGCAAAAATCAGTTCAGCAAAAATCTGAAATACCTGACTTCACCAGTTATCACCCTGAAGGTATTACTGTAAGGTCCTGGGTAAGAACCTCTGAAGTGTAGCTTGTTTAACTTAGAGTAAATGTTTCATCACAAGTACATCTGAATAATGTGCTGCCAAGAGCATTGCTGGCAAAGCCAGCATGGCAGCTTTGCTGCTGGCAATGGCATTTTTCAAATGAAAACCAAAATGTGACATGCTCTTTATTTCAAACGAATGAGGCTCGGTTTTGGAATTTAGCTTTCCATATTGTCTTTGAAAACAAGCAAATCAGTCTCTATCCATGGGAGAAAAAGAAGTTACCGTGGGTTTCAGTGCATCCTTAGGCTATTTGTACCTAGGAGGGTGGTCCTTAGAGATAGCCAGAAACTTCAGGTGTGTCTCAGGCTGTCTGCACAGTTAAGTCTGACCTGTACAAATACATACCTAAAAAAAGAAGTGAACTGTGGAAACAAATTTGTCCACATAAATCTGCACCAGCAAAAGAATTCTCAGGTGAAAAAAGTTTGTGTCTAGAATCTCAGGGTACTTGAATTTTGCAAGAGTATTTATTCACACCTACATACATAGAAGTAGTTGAGGGACTTTAATGCCATTTAATGCCATTTTGTTGTAGTGTCTATCCTTGTCCTGCTCTGCTATGAGAGGGAGGAAGGAGAATATGTGTATGCACATATGTATACATACAAAATTCCTTGCAGCTGTGCGGTACAGTGTCTTTGTGTGTAAAGATACAGTGTTTGAAAAAATAATTGCAAGTTTAAGTGGGGTGTGGAAGAAGAGAAAGTGGAAAAGAGAGTCCTCAATGGAATAATGTATAATTACCATGCAACTTAAAGATTTTTGCCTTTATTCTTACATAATTGTTATTTGCTTTTCTGGTACACACAATTAATTAAAGAACCAAAACAATTTTATGAATTCCAATACACAAAATGATTACATTAGGGTTTAGACTTGAAACTTCAGCACAAATGCATGCAGCACCAATAGATTCCCATAGCCCTAATGCACAGCATTACTCCTCACTATTTATATTGTCATGTAAAAAAATGGCCAGCTGGATTATTTTATTTGCCTGGTCCATAAGACAGTGTTTTGAGAGATTTATCACTTACATTGTGAAGAAGTGATTGGTTTAGGTTGTATTCATTTCAGCTGGCACAGAAGTCATTCACACAGAGTAAACATGACTTTTTGGTAACAAGCTTGGAATCAACTCATGAATAATGACAGCAATGGAAAAGCAGTGCTTGCAACATTTGGAAAGGTGTTTGAGAAATTGGCTTAGAGGTTTGCTTAATTCTTAGTATAAAATAGTTGTTTCCTGTTTTAGTGGCACTGTATGACAGAAAAATAACCACACAGTGATTTGGTATTTGCAGAGCTCAGTTTAAAAACAAAGTCATGAAGCATACTGCTGTACTGCAGAGCAAATGCTGTTTCAGTCATCATTTCCCAAGTTAGTGTCTTCTGAACAGAACAAGTTATAATGGAAATAGCATCAAATTTGATTATAAAATAAGGTGCTTGCTATTAATTTTGGCCTTTGCTTTTAAGAAAATATTTCAGCCAATTATATGATCTTTGAGTTTAGTACTAAAACATCAGTCATGTGGATTGTGCATGGTTTAAACGCAGCTGTTTTCTCTGCTCTCTGTGGCATAGTGTTGATGACATGAGTTCTGTTTCTGCCTGTGAATCTGGAAAGGCAAGTTTGGTACTAATTCTGATTAGAGGGAGACCTGAAAAAAGTTGTCCATAATGATGAGAGAGTAAAACAGAAAATATGGGGAGATCAACAATAAGGATTTCAAAATGAAACCTCCTAGACAAAGAGGAGAGTCACAGCAGAGAACTGGTAGAAAAGTGGTGTAATTGTGTGAGTACCACCATGCCCATTTCCTTGTGTGATCTCATGTTAAGTGACAGTATGGAATTAGTTACAACATGCAATCCAAACAGCTTTTGTGAGAGGATGAGAGAAGCCTCATCTGTGAAGAGCCTGAAACAGCTCATGAGGAAACACAAGGAAAATACATTGTGATATCATTGCTTCTAAAATCAGCCATCCTGCTTTTGATAGAGCACCACCCCCTTTTTTTTTGGTTCTCGGACTACAACTTTCCTATTGTGTAAAGGTCATTCTTGAGTTACTTTTCTGATGACTCAGAGGGGCATAGACTCAAGGCTTGGGTCCTGCTGCAAGTGTTCAAACTGCCCTGGCGCTGTGTTACTGGGGTAGTGTTTAGATGCTCCAGGATTGGAGATTGATGACATGTGACAATGTGAAAGCTGTCTGACTTTGGCTTTGCACAGTGCAAACTGCGGGCATTTCAAAATAACAGCCAGACCTTTTGTCCTGCACAAGAAGTCACATGTACATAGGTCAGGTCTGTAGCTGTGCAAGCTCAGCTGTAAGCACAGAATGAAACAATTGGAGAAATAGCGGGATTTAATTTGCAAAGCACTGGAGCCACATAGTGCTGTGGGAAAGAGTAATTGATTGAAAGTGTGAAAATAAGTCTGCCTTGCAGTTTCTAACCAGTGTTTCTTGGGCTTCTCTCTTCTCTGTGCAAGATGGCCCAGACTCAACCTGCTATTGCAAGTCAGTTCCCCCTTAGGGTTCTCTTAATAAATCTCTGTAGTATGAGACAGAATGTGGCCTTCTGTATAGAGACTGTGCTTATTTATCTTCTTACAACTCCCTTCCTCATGCTGCAGTAAGGTTGCAAAACCTTGCTTCTGTCACAAACTGTGTTGCAGTTTATGTCATAAGGGAGGAGGACATTTTTGAGCAGTCACTAGGAAATGAGAGCTTTGAAGTTCCTTCCTGAGTCTGACTCCTAGACATGTTTCATTTGGAAGATCGCAAAGGAGAATCATTTAGAAGGGAAACGGCTACTTAAAGACATGCTTAACACAGGACAGTGAGTTTACACAGTGATATTCATCTGTTGTTATAACATATGAATATCATCTGTGCAAACTGTTAAGCACTTCTGTCCTTGGAATCACACTCCAGTCACTGGTTCCTGTGAATATGAAATGACTGAATCAAGCAGGGGAGGTCAAAACGCTTCTTATATTGAAAGTCTTGTAAACTTTTGTTAGTTTAGAAGAACAAAACTTCCAGAGTTCTTGAGAGATGGCTTTGGAGACATGTGGAAGCTGTTTGAGTTGCCTGCTGGTACCTCTTGCACTTTGGAGTATTGTTGTGAACATCCTCCTATACTTTCCAAACGGGAAAGCTCTGCCTGCTGCCAGTTACCAGCTCCCCAACCATGAGTGGTATTTTGAAGGGATCTGTTTCTCAGGTGTGATGGTAAGTGCACAGTCTATGGATTTTTAGTAAATTGCATTCTACTGCAAATAATCTTGAATAACTCTTCAGAAATTGCTTTTTAGAAAGAGTATATGGATTACTTCAACAAAAACCACTGCAGGCAGAAAAAAATCAAACTGAAAAAGTTATCATACTGAATGACAAGTTATGTATGTTAAGTGCAAATGACTTTGAAAGGTGTGTTGGGGTTTTTTTTTCTGCTGTCTTTTTGTTTATATGTAATTTATGTTTGTAGTATGGAGGAAAGAACTATATGTTGATTTAATCACCTGTGGAGGTTGAATTAGAGCTCTTTTGGCAAATGAAAAAAAAAGCTTCTCATGATGGTTCAGATGTTTTTAAGAGATGTATGCAATCCACTATTTAGAAGACCGAACAGAGTTCACAATGCATCAGGTAGTACTGTTGTCAGACTAAATACAGAAAATTGTCTCACTGTTATTAGCATAGTAGGATTTTCCCTGTTACATTTGTAATATGCTCATCTGCAGTAATAAACTACCATGGAGTTGCCCACTGCTCATGTGATTCATCATGTTCGTAATGAGCTGTAGCCTCAGGAACAGAAAGCAGTTATGATCAAAGTGCATTGCACACAGTGCTTAAAGAGGGTTCATCTGCATAAGTGAGGTTTTTTATGAAGGTGCTGAACTGTTTTTAAAACATTAGACACTCTTTTGAAATTGTGTATTCTCTTTAAAAAAAACCTGTTCTAGCAGAAGAAAAAAACTATGAGACAGAGGGTTGAAACAGAAGAACAGTTTGCAAATGTATGAAAAAGTTAACTGCAACAGTGATAGTAATATTTTGAAGCATTTTTAGCCTTAAGATTATTACCAACTTATTAAAAATGCATTCTGTTATAAACCTGTCAGCAGCATGTGAAAGGATAGTGTTGCAATTCAGGAATATTCTTTTCTCATACTTCCCTTTTCAAACCTGTGCCTGTCTAAATGGCAGTTTGTGGTTCTGGGGCCCAGATCCTATTTGTCAAAATTATTCTAGGATCAGGCTTAAATAATCCAATAGTCTGAAAAAATCAGTATAAATACTTGACAAACAAATGAAAGTCCAGGTGAATTCAATCAAAAGTTTGCATTACTGACTTTTTCTAGCATAAGTGTGGAGGTAAGGAAGGCAATTCCCTGATTTGTGTGCCTGTGTCAGCAAGAAGGTGTTGAACTGATGTATTTGTATCAATAAAATACCCTTCTTTTCACTGGTGTTGATTGTTTTGCTTGTGAACTTGGTTTTATTGTTTCAGCTTCATTGGTGTAGCTGTTCCCAAGCTCGTAGCACTTTACTGTGATGGGAGATGCTGTACTCTTGTCTTTCAAGTACAAGACACAAGTACAGCAGCAGCCTACTAAAACCACTCCAGGTCCATGTGTGCCTTGAGTAATTGTGCTGTCCTATGCCTCAGCACTAAAATATCAAGAGAGCAAAAGAGATGCAGTCCCTGCCTTCCAAAAGTGAAGGAGGCTTTGGCTTAGTATCTGCAGTCATCCCACTGACCTTATGACGTCCTCTTACAGATCCTTTTTTTGGCAGCAATTCTAATAACACTGGAGTGTAGTGTGTTCTATAGGTGCTGCCAGAGTGACAGCTGTAACAAAACATACAGGGTGAGTCTGTGTTTTATTTCTGTGCTTCTCCTTAGCTTTTGTTTCAAATGCCTTCCCACTCCTGTGCTTCCAGCACATCCTGCTGCCCTCTCCACTGCTGTTTTCACTTCCTTTCACAGAGGATTCTAAATTGGATTGCAAGGTTACAGAAAGTGTAGCTTCTTTCTTCTGAAGCATAAGCAGGATGAAAGAAAATTAGACACACGCTTCCCCCAAATCCTGGTAAAATAAAACAAGAACATACAATGAAGCACACCAGCTAAATAGCTTCATCCTTTTGCCTGTATTATTTGGAAGTGAGGTTTTTTTCAGAAATGTCTCAATACACACTATCTGGGATGCAGACATATTTAATACATGGTTGTGTTCCTCTGATATTTTGGGAAACAACTTTACAAAAATGCAAGTTTAAAAACCCCACCCAAATAACATAACTTACAGTTGTAGAACTGTTTTAAACTCAGTGTTAATCTTTATTTTTTGCGTGCATTCTTGCTATTCTTTACCTGCTATTTTTCTTTCTGAACTTTGAAGACTGGGAAAATCAAATGTGAAATTCAGCCCCAATGAAGTAACTAGACAGACTGAATGATCATATTTGCTGTTGACACTATCCCCACATAATACTTATCTCTCTCTTTACTTCAGAGTTTTATTTCTATTGTGCTAGCCCTGCTTGGAATTGCCTTCTCGGGATACAGTTGCATCATTTTTACTCTGCATTTGATTCAGGGCCCTTTCTGCAATTCATCAAGTGGGTGGAATTATATTTTCAAAGACACTGTTGGGGGGTAAGAAACATTGGTATAACTCTTCTGGAAGAAATTGTTTATCAAATCAGTAATCAGAAACATTCTTCTTACTTCAGTCTGGTGTTTCTCTAATAGGTACCTTACAGATTACCCTGCCTGGTCTAAGTGCACAGAACCTGCTAACATAGTGGAGTGGAACATCATTTTACTCTCAATTTTAATAGCTCTCAGTGGATTGCAGTTGATCATCTGCATTCTCAAAGTGGTTGCTGAGCTGAAACGAACACTCTGTGGAACCTATTCTGTTTTTGGGCAGGTAACAAAACACCTGAGGTTAATTTCTTCAGCATCTCCTTGTCACTGAGCTTCAGCAAGTTCTCTCAGTTGGCGACCTACCCTTTTAGTCTATGCATTCTCTATGCTACTACATATTTTTTTCCAGAGAATATGTACTGATAATACATTTGTTTGTTTTGATTAATCCACTAATTTTCTGTGGTATACAGAGGTTGGTGGCTGCTCACTCTGACCTTTAAGTCTAGGACTGAGAAGAAAAAAAAGTGGTTAGGAAATTAATACTGATGCCAAGTCCATTACTCTTATGTCAGTAGTGGTTGCTGAACAGCTGTGTTCTAATATTCAATTTACAGATGTTCTTACTAATGTGTGGCTTTCACAGTAATGATGAGAAAGATTAGCACTTTGTTTTTTACTTGCAGGCTGGGGTTCCCTGAAAATGGCAAGGAAATTGTTGCTACTTCTCTTCCACGCCTGGAAAAAGAGAGAAATGGCCTCTCCATAATCCATAGCAGTAGATTTGAGTGCTACAAAGGGAAATGAAAACCTTATCTTGAATCTGTCAAACTTCTCTAGTTTGGATGAAGTATATTTGACCTATCCAACATCTACATTTTTCTTCACTGGTCCTGTTGCTCCTGGCAGGCATGTTTTTACCCTCCAACTTGTGACAATAGGGATGTTTTAATACAATGGAACTGCTTTTGAATTGAAATAACTTTTTTTTTTTAAATAAACTGCTGTAGAACTGCTTTTGTACTCCCTTGTCATTGCTTAGATCATATGACTATTTGTTGCTCTGAAAGGGCCTAATTCAAAGCCCAGTAGGGGGTTGTTAGTGCACTGAGTGAAGCCATGATTTCTAAATGAATGAATTTTAGTCACAGACAGACCATGATGGTGATGGAGGGTAGAGCCTACCCTGCTCCTTCCATCTTAGAAGTTCTTAACTGTAAAAAGCAATTACTGAAAAAAGTCCATCAAGTCTTCATGTAGTAAAAAAGGCACCTGGGCCTGATTGACATATTAGACACACAGGTCTGAACTCAGCTGTGCCAATTGGTACATGCTAATAGCTGCACTAGGTTTCTTTTCACTTTACACTTAAAGGCAAACTTTTTCCTTTTAGTCAAGCATCATGTGACTTGAGGGAACATATGAGGGAACCTTGTGAGCACACAATACTACCTTATTAATATTTTTTCAAGTATCCTGGCCTTGCTACAGTGGAAGGCTAACATTCTTGACAATAATGGTCAGACAAAAAAGAATAATATGTTTTAAATTAGCAGCTAAAAGGTATTTTTACTTTCTCAGAGAATTATTTTTTCATTCCCAGTGAAAATTCAGGGATTCACAATGAAATGGACACCTGGGTCATTTTCAGTTGCATGGGCAGCATTTGGCTATATTTAGCACTCCAGTTTTTAGATAATGAGCACCCGGAGGAAACAGAAATATGTACTTCAGACTTGCAGTAATGCATGTATCCCTATTACATCAGAACTAGTGGGATTCAGGTACACTGTCATCAAATAGTAAACACTGTTAGAAATGCAAACCCTACAATAAGTGTCAGCTTTGGGTAAATTATTTAGAAAAAAATAGAATACATCAGTCATTTAATTCTGTTTCAAGAGAATATTGAGATTTTTTGCCTTCACATTCTTTTATCAGATTGTTTTAAATAGCTGATTTCTTCCTGTAGGATTTCAAGAATGCATCTAAAATTTTAGAAACCCTTCTTTGCGCAAGAGTTCCTGAACGTGAAATGCGTTTCTGCCTGCTGAAATCCCCACATAAAACATTCCAGGCACAGGAGGAAGAAAGCTGCCAATTTGAGTTTAGAAACTCCTGGGAGGGAGGAGTTAGTGCTGAATCTGCAGTAAGAGTTCCAGCATTATTTGTCCCCCACAGCCAGTACATTTTGCTGGAGTTTCAGGATTCTTTGTCTGGAACAGTAAGGCCATTCATTTAAAAGTCTGCAGCTGGAAATCACTGTAGACACTCAGTTTTGTAGTAAAATACTGTGGAGCCCCATCCACACCTTTGCATTTTGGGGTATATTAATACTTGTGTAGGTAAAAGTGACTTCTGCTAAACTACAGTTTTCTTGTTGTTCCTGTTATGCATAGAGGGATTTTCCACGTAGAGTGGCAGAGGACAAATGAAGCTGCACCAGCTCTTTAAAGGGTGTTTAACTGCAGAGGTTTGCAGACAGCCAGAGCAGCAGCATGGGCAGCAGGCAATAGACACACATCAAATGTGGGAATTGTGAAGTGGTGGGGGTTCAATTCAGCCTCACTGTGTGATCTTATAGAGACCTTGTGTCAGAATATTCTGTTTGGGAAGTTGTTTTTTTTCTTTCAAGGAAAAAATTTGTAGTAAAATATTGACTTTATCTTTTCAGTGCAGCTTTGGGGATTTTTAAAACAGTCAGAGTATTTCAGCATCATCAATATGAGAAATGATGTACTATGTTTTCAAACAATAAAGGGATATACGTTACACCAAACTGCAGACTCATAATTTAACCAATTAAATAGGGTCTTTTTATTTAGGTCCTGAGAGAAGTTTCTGCTTTTCAGACACCCTCTGAAGACAATACAGACTTCAGAAGTTGAGGTACTTTGGTCAGTTTATTAAGTTCCTTAAGAAAAAGGTAAGAGGAGTGTACTTAGACATACAGACAAACTGAAAGTTTGGGGGAGGTGTGATTAAAAGCAGGAGTGGAAAATATTCCCTGTCAGAAGTTTTTGTTGTATTTTTACATAAGAAGAACATTCAGTTCTTTTGCAAATCAAGGAAGAGTAATTTAGAGCATTCAGGGATGTAAGGCAAAGTAAAATTTGTATTTTTTACCCTCAAAAAATGTGGAGATTTCAAGGGTATTGACTGTGTGGTGTTTTCTCTTCCTCAATCAAATGGAAATCTGAACAAAAATAAATCAAAAACCTACATACGTATGAACAACTTATTTTTAAAGGAATGTACTAAGAAATTACTTTGAATTTAAGTATTTTAACAGGAGGTAAAATTTTCTCATTTTTACCTCACTTGGTTTACAAATGGGGCATATGCAACCCGGATAAGCTGATCTTTCCACTGTACTATTTATCTTCATCCCTGGAAAAGGAAAAAAATCCCTACAGAAATAATTTTGAACATGTGACATCAACCTGTAAAACCCCAGAATTTCATCATAGATTCAGGCAGATTTCAAAATCTCACCTTTGACTTTGTCATTTAGAGAGAAGTAGAGTCCTCCATTAAATCCAGATGTGTAGAAATGTGAAGAAACTAAATATTCTGACAGTGCCTGCTAGGAATAGTGATTCAAATTGGTGAACTCTTTTATGCCACAGTCTTGGTGAATAAGACTTAGATTTTTATGTCACTAAATGAAAACTGCTATACTTTGGTTATATTTTGAATCTTAGTCTTCTATCCAAAATAATCATATTTTTTCTGACCAGTATTAAAAAAGTTGCAAAGGATATCCTGCGTATTACAGATCATTTTAAGTTGCCATTCAATGGCAAACTGTAATAGTAATTTAGAATGACTGTGACTGTGTCAGTGCTCGGAGCACAGATGACATTTTAAAAGAATTCTCAAGTGAATGAAAACACATATTTTTAATAGAAATTTGCAGGTGGCTTTTATGTCCAA
This sequence comes from Argya squamiceps, assembly GCA_037834095.1. Lineage (NCBI taxonomy): Eukaryota > Metazoa > Chordata > Aves > Passeriformes > Leiothrichidae > Argya > Argya squamiceps. Next base: position 90,869 of record JBBMKD010000013.1, on the reverse strand, counting down.
AGTTTCAGACACAACCACGTTGTAATGGATATAAACTCAAAAAAGTGCCATTGCAAACTTCAGTTAGGTGGTTTTAAAGAGTTCCATGTTTAAGGTCCAATTTTGTTCTTATTTTTCAGCAAAACCAATACAAAATGTTGACAGAACTGGCTAAAGCAAAAGAAGCCTTTGGCACTGGGTAGTGTGCCAACAGTTAAGATTATCTGGATCTCATGTTTTTAATCATTGAAGAATGTAGCTTATCCTGTCTGGCAACAGACTAGGAGGAAGATAACATAGCAGGATCATTTTGTGGAATTTCTGAGCCTCATCTGCAATACTAAAACTGCTTGGAAAGGGGATGCAAACCTTCCCACTTCCATCCATGAATGGCTGGTACTTTCCATCTCTAGCAATATGCGTCACACTTTGTGCTAAAATTACATTTCTAAGGGAACTGTGGTGGGTAGCAGAGTTAACCCAAGCACTGGTGGGCACACTAATCCCAGTGATCTCAATCCTCCCTTTTCTGCTTGTGCCACATCAGTTTGGTGCTATGAACAGACAGGAGCAGGCACAGTTTGGGCTCCTTGTATCAACGCAGAGCAGATACATAGGGGAAAAGTACCACTTAGAACTTTTCACAATGTGCTTGAGAAATTGTGTTCTTGTGCCACATATCATAGGGTTATTTTCTCAGTAGCATACAAGCTGTAGAGAGAGTGATGAAGATAGTGAAGAATGTAAGGAAATTTAAGTCTGTAAATCCATTTAAATCTGCTTTCAATACAGTGACAAGTTTTACAGTCTGTGGCAATCTGAATGCTAATTTGTGTGATTGTAGGTCGGCAGAAATAGAAAAAATTTGTTTAATTTTCTGAACTTACCAGAATCTTTTGTTTGCTCTTGACACACAGAGATATTGTGCAATTGCTGTTATTGTGTTCACAAAAGCAAACAGGAGCAGGGAGGGGGAGGTAAGGATGTGGGGAGTAGGAGAGATAGAAACATATAAAAGGAAATTGCATGTGCCTGTCCTGTGTTTTTATTTCGTGTTTTCCAGGAGGTCCCTGAATGCAAAATGAAGCTATTTCTCCTAAGCTGCTTGTTGGCTTCTTGCTGTCACCAAGCTGGGGCGGTGAACCGGGAGTACTTTATTGGCATCACAGAGACTGTCTGGAACTACGCTCCTGGCAATGCCAATGCCATCTCTGGACAGCTTTTTGCAGAGGAAGAGTGAGTAAAGCAGTGTCACTGGTTGAGTTTCATTTTGCAACTTCATCTGGTTTAGACACCAGTGCTGTACTGAAAACCTGGTGAAGGCAGTGAAACGAGACTTATTGATGTCAGAGGATTTTCTGTCAGAGATTTAAGGGAATTTTGATTTTTTTTCTGGCTTGCTTGAGAATTGCATTCCAATGGTCTGCCAATTCAAAGCATTGGAATATGCAGTAGAGTGTGAATTTGCAGTAACGAAACATTTACTACGTAGAGACTAGAATAAGACCCTGAATGTCTAATGGTGTTTGATTTTGAATGTCTAAGGTGCTAGTGCTGAAGAAATAATTTTTGTTTTTAGAGGCAGAACCTTGACAAATTTAAAATTTTCCTACTGAGCACAGACTTCCTTTTTAGTTATTCATTGTTGGCAGGGGTGGTTTTCACCCATGCAGAAGCACAGCTAGGTATTTCCACCCACAGTGAAGGAGCTGCGTTGCTTGTTACAAGGCAAAGAGGGTCCTGTGCAGAGTGAAAACAGTAAGTAGCCTGAGGATATGTAGGGTGAGGAGGAGGGAAGCACCCTGGAGGTCTGAATAATCAGTAAAGAAAACCCAGATATAAAAGACATCAGAAAAATATTTGAGAGAGGAAAAGTTTCCTTTCTTCTCTTTTTTCAGTGCCTTTGAAATCAAATAGGACTATATCAAAGCAAAAACAATGATGAGAAAAATCAGAAATTAGAAAAATCTCAAAAATGCAGTTCTCATTTAGTCTGTGGATGAGGGACTATAAGATTTCCTGTGGTTTGTTTTCTTTAGTGAGAGCCTCAGTCATAACCTGCCACTCAATCAGGTGTCAGATGAGGCAGTCAGCTTTTTATTTTTTCTGCTCACGAACTTCGTGAGGTGTATGACACTGCCAGGGATTTAGCAGGCTAGCAATTCTGATCGGAGGCGGAAACAGGGCACCTTGTCTGAGAATTGCAGAGCTGTGTTGTTATACAACAAACTACTACTGTTCACTGCACTTTCACTGCTTTTCTCTGGCCTGTAGTGACCTGCAACCTGCTACATTAATTTCAGGTTTTCATTGGTTGTATGCCTTCAATGGAGCTGGTCCCTTGTATTGTACTTTTAAGTTTCGGCTTCCCTGATTCCCCTACTCCTCCTTGACTCTTTAAGAGGTTGTGCTTGTGTAGAGATTGATGTTTATAGGGGCAGAAAAAATCACAGTGCAAAAGGAATACCCTACAACTAAATGGTAGCTGTTTAAATGGTCCAAGACAAGCCATGTCATATATATTTCATTTAGGCTGCAGCTCAAAAGCCTCATGTACTCATAATTACAGTAACTGAGCCTTTGCTCCCCAAGTGGACTCTGGACTGGCATTTTAATTACACTTCAGACCTGCACTCGCCAAGGTACCTGCAATTCGTTCGCTATATACTGAAACGATACTCCACCTCGCAGAAAATGCTTTGTATTTTTGGGCAGTATTAACTCATTTCACCACAAGGCTTGCATGTAGTTGCACACAGCGCTGCAGAGGCCTGGTCTTTATTTGAGACTATTAATTCAAAACCACTCTACAGATGCATTTGTGTATTTTCTTTACAGGCAGGCCGAAGTCTTTCTTAAAAGAGGACCACACAGGATAGGAAGCACTTACAAGAAGGCTATCTACGTTCAGTATACCAGTCATTCATATGATGCGATAGTTGACAAACCTTCCTGGCTGGGTTTTTTAGGTCCCATAATTAAGGGAGAAGTTGGAGATTCCATAACTATTCACTTGAAAAACTTTGCTTCCAGAAATTACACACTGCATCCACATGGTGTAACATACACAAAAGAAAATGAAGGTAAGCTTGATTCCATTCTGTGTCAGAATTTATCAAAAGTTAATTGTCCCTGAGTGTAAGTGGTATTCTTCCATCAGAGAGAAGACTGGTCATGTAAAAAGAGATTTAAATTAGGACAGGATCAATTTAAAATAGGAGCTAAGTTTGATAATTTTTCAAGAGTGAAATACAAAGCCAAAAGTGGAATTTGTGAAGAAGGCAATTTTAGATCAACATGTTACCTGAAATAAGAGTATTTGTGTTTCAACCAAAGTAAAGGTATAAAGGTATGTAAGAGATTCAGGTATGGAGGATACATAAAAATTTGATGCTGTGAGGAAGGCATTGTTAACAATAACAGTGTACTGTTCCAAATTCTTAACACTAAATTTGTATTTATGGTATATAAGATACACAAGAGTTGCTTAAAATGGAGAAACAGATACTGCTTAGTAATTACGTGTAGTATGTGCCTTGGTAAAGACACACTCTGTGGGATCAGAACAGTGTATTGTGTAGCAGTACGTAAACTTTTCGGGTTTTTTTCTGTCACTATCATTCCAGGAACACCAATATTCCTTCAGGGCATATGTAATTTTTTAGAACATTTTCCCAGATTAATATTTAACAAATGTTTTATAAATATTTGAATTGTTATCTATTTACAAGAAGTACATAGTCCCCTCTGAATAAATTAAGGACTAATTTCAATGGGCCATTAATCTAAGAACTCCTATGGACTTCAAAGGCAAATGAAAAGATTCCTGAAGAGAAAGAAAACATCTACTCATCTGATGCAAAAGTTGTTGGGTATTAACCTGTATTTGGATGTTCAGTCCATTTTACTGCAGCATGGCAGGTGTTACCCTGACACCCCATTGTGAATGTGTTGTGCTAATGGTGACTGTGTGGAATTCTTCAGGTGCTTTTTATCCTGACACCACCAAAGATTTGCAAAAGCAAGATGATGCTGTGGAGCCTGGAGGCCAGTACACTTACACATGGGATGTGACAGAAGATCAAGGTCCAGCTAAAGCAGATGCAGACTGCATAACCAGGGCTTACCACTCCCACATTGATGCTCCAAGAGATGTTGCCTCAGGGCTTGTTGGGCCTTTAATAATTTGCAGGAAAGGTAAACCATAAATAAATGAGTAAATAAATACATATGCAAGATGATTGATAATTATCATTGATAAATATTAGTGAAACAACTTCCTGGAAAAGAAGATTACAATTGATTTTGAAGTGACTGCTTTTGGTCTTCTCAATCAGCTGCCTTCAATAGGGCAGGAAGTAGCTTGATTTTGTGTATGAGAATGAATATAATTTGCAGAATACTTGGTTCACAAATCCGTATGAGTGAGATGTGCTATGCTAGCAATGTGCAAGGAATTCTAAATACTGATATAAGAAAGAGATTAACATGCAATATTTATTCACAGTAATTCTATAGAACATGTCAAAAGGGATTTTTGTTTCCTAAGTGTGTCTGTAAGTTTATGCATACAGTCGTGCTCAAGGAAAGTGTCAAAACATGAAGTAAACAGGGTCCAGCCCTACTGAAACTACAGTTAAAACTTAGAAAAAACTTAATGTCAATTACCAAAGATTTTGAATATACCACTTTATTTTTCAGATACAATGAATAGGGACAGTGATCGACACTTTGATGCTGAATTTATCCTTATGTTTTCTGTGGTGGATGAAAATCTCAGTTGGTATCTAGAGGACAATATCAGAACATACTGTTTTGAGCCTTCCAAAGTGGACAGAGATGATGAGGACTTCCAGGAAAGCAATAAAATGCATTGTGAGAGAACATTATATTAATGTTGCTTGTCACTGATATCATGAACTAGTATTTTCTGTCTTGTCTTGTTTAAAGATTAATTGTAGATATTTTAAAATCAGGGATTTTTCTTAGAGGATTAAGACAGATTCTTCAAAATAAAAATAAAAAAAAATTTAATAGTGATGGCAAGTATTATACAATCAAACCTTTGGAGTTGTGATATGAAATTCTTAGGGGCCAAGAAACTCTTTGCCAGTGTCATTTTTCCAGGCACTCGAAGCAGCATTGTGTTACTTTGTTCTGTTTCTTAGTCCTGAGCTCTGTACTATAATTTCACAGTTTAGAAAAACAGTTTTTACTGTGAATGTAAAAAAATAAGATACCTCTGGCTCTGGCATGTATTCCAGAATGATAGCTATGTAGAGGAAGTATTTGTCTGATACTGGCAGTGATTTTTCAAAGCTGTGGAACTTTCTTTAGAAGCTTTTTCTATTTTAAAGAATAGAGCAATGCATTTGAAGAAAAAATCCCAAGGTCTGTGAAGTTAACTGTAATAAACAACATTTGTTTTAGCCATCAATGGATACATGTATGGATACCTCCCAAACCTCACAATGTGTGTGGAAGATAAGATAAAATGGCATCTTTTTGGCATGGGTAATGAAGCTGATATCCATTCAGCCTACTTTCATGGACAGACCTTAATAGAAAAGCATCATCGAGTTGACACCATCAGCCTCTTCCCAGCCACATTCATTGATGCTGTCATGGTACCAAGGAGCCCTGGGGAATGGCTGCTCAGCTGCCAAGTGAATGACCATATTGAAGGTACAGTACAAGTTTCAGTGATCTGAATTTTTTTAGCTTGAGCTAAGAGTCACTTTTGCAGGGCTCTTGACCTGGTGATATGCCAGGCAATATTGTCCTCTAGGTAACAAAACTCTCAGAGTATTTGAAATGCCAACAAGCGCATTAGATGGGTTTGAGCCTGTAGCCATGGGAATCAAGGGATTCTTTTCTCTAATGGACATCATCATCAGCTGGCAGCAATTAGCACAGCTTGCATTTTTGCAAGCCTCACCTTTGGGCAAAAAACCAGCATGATGTTTGCCTCCTGCTGGAGATAACTAACCACAATTTTCTGTTTGCCAACAAAACAGCTGGGGCTCATTCCATGCCTGACAAGGGGCACAGGACAGGCAGGCTAACTTGCCTGCTGAAAAATACATGTTCCAGAAAGTGCATTCATGAATAAGCAGAGATGTTCTTTTCTCTTCCCTGTATTTTCAATTTTAATAGCCATATGAAATACTTAGAAGCTAATTCCATGCTTTTGAATGATCTATATTCCTGTAAGTGAGAGAAGTAATTTGTCACAGAAGTGGGAAAGAACACAGCACTGAAAATCATTCTCCAAGATTTGAAAACTCTAAAATAAAAAGAAGAATCTAACTTACAGATTCAACTAAGCAGAGGTTCTAAGCTTTATCAGATCAAGCAACATCCTGATATGGCTGAGGCATCCTGGCCAAGACTTAAATCCTACAAATTGGCCTGATTTATAGCTGTAAAAGGGCTCTCTTCACTATATTATTTGTATCTCCAGCAAGCAGGTTTGCTAACTGATTTCCTTTGGATGCAGACTTGGGAGTTCCACAAGCAAGCTGTTGATTATATTTAGACAGAGGATGGTCAGTCTGGTAACATCTGACCTTGGCTGAATTTTTCACTGACAGCATTGTGTCCACTCTATCCTAATTTTCTCTGCCATGCCAGTGGCAGCTTTACAAGCAGAATGCCCTTTACCACACCTGTCTGCCTGCTGTAGATACCACAGCTGTGTTTCTATATCCCAGCTTAGCTGGCATGCCTTCTTTTATAGCATTCATCTTTCACTTTGTGATTTGCGTATCCATCAATGGTGTGGGAACTGTCAGGGAACAGAAGAGCTGTTGGATGCAGGGAAAGAGAAAACAAAATGCAGTTCCTTCTCCCTAGACTTCTTTACCTCTTTTTTTCCCAGGTGGCATGCAGGCCCTTTTTAAAGTAGAAGATTGTAAGAAATCCATACCAGGTCACAATGAGAGTACAAAGATAAGACAGTACTTCATTGCTGCTGAAGAGATCATCTGGAATTATGGCCCATCTGCAGTGAACCATTTTACAGGACAAGAATTAATCCTTGACAGGTAAATGCCTCTAATTAAAGAATTTTTGTTTTCCAAGCAGAATTGATTTAAACATGCTAAATAAGGTAAACCATATGGTAGAACTGACTTTCAAGCAGAATTGCTCATTGTCCTCATTTATGCTTAAATAATAATGCTAGAATAAATACTAGACCAAATTAGGTAATTTGTTTTCCTGGTAATCTTACCTTAAATTTTGCTGCTATGTTAGTCATTTCACTGGGATTAAGATTAATTATGTCATATGTAGGCTGTTACTCCTAATTATTCAAGATGGTTGATCATTCTGAGTTAGAGAACAAAGTAGGAGTTCATGACCATTGCCTTAGATGATGAAACTCATGCTAACAGTGTCTCATCTAGGAAATAGCTTGCATGAGATAGCTTTGCTCTTTGAACTGTGTTTATGTATTTAAGACCTGGATCAATTCACAGAATACATTGATTCCTCTCATTTTTCATCTGTGACTTAAAGCATACTTACCTTTTCCACAAGAAACAAGACACAGTTCATTGTTTGAATAGTGTTTGGAAGACACTGAAATGTCCTTTCTTAAAGAGTAGAAGTATAGACTGAATCTTCTCATTTTGTATATAGATGTTACATATTCTTGATGTTCACATCTGCTCCTGTTGAATTTTTGTAACTTCTAATTGAGAGAAGAGTAAACTCAAGGTTATGAAATGTTGACTAGAAAATATTGTCAACGAGTCTCTAAGCATACTGGCTTTGTACAGCACAGTGGCTTTTTCTTAATGAGAAGTTAGTGAAGGATAATGGATTTCTGCACATCTTCTGCAGGACTGCATATAAATGTGTAATCACACCACTGAAAAGAAACCCAGAAGACAAACTCAGCATGTCATACCTCAAAAAACAGGGTTGAGGTCTGACTGTCTTTATACACCTGAGCATTTTGATTTGAAGTGTTTGCATCTATTGCAATTTTTTTTACACAGTGAATCTCACATCTTTTTTGAACAAAGTGAGACAAGAATTGGTGGCTCCTACAAAAAAGCAATTTACAAAGAATACACAGATGATTCTTTCACTGAACATAAAAAACGGCTTGCAGAGGAAGCACATCTTGGGCTCCTAGGTGAGAGAATCTAAAACTTTTTCATGCCAAAGATTTATGAGAGTAAACAGTCACTTCCACTAGTTAGTGAGCAGTGCCCCCACCTCCAGGGAGAAGCCCTTAGTTTTCCCTGCCTCCAGCAGTCGCTAATATCTGTGGTTTCCCCCAAGATGTAAAAGAAGCTCTTGAATGCAACAATTATGATACCCAGGTTCACTGTAGGAGCATGCCATGGTCTCCAAAGGTCAGGCTCTTAATTACAAGGCCAGGCTAGGTAGATCTAGTCCTATTGATAACCTTGCTGCTCCTGGCATGGGTTGGTGCTAATGTCTGTAAATCCCATTCCAAAGGGAGGAGCTGTCCTGAAAGTCACTGGGCCTCCACATGAACTGGGGTATGTTGCTGCTGAGCTGTCGTGTGATTCAGGCCATTTGCCAGAGACCCGGTCTGAGGCCCAGGGACATTCCTCGTGCAAGTGAAAAAGCAGCCAGCCACTGAATGCCATAAGTTCATGGTGACCTGTGCACCATCTGATAGAAGTATCCTGTAATTAGACCGTGTACACTTTTCCAGGACCTGTGATCAGGGCTGAAGTGGGTGAGCGCATCAGGGTGATCTTCCGGAACAACGCCAGCCGCCCTTTCAGCATCCAGCCCCACGGTGTCAGCTACCGCAGGAGCGAGGCCGGGGCGCGCTACGGCACCGTGCCCGCAGGTGAGCCACCCACAGGGTGCTGCAGCACCTGAGCACTCACTGTCTTACCTGCCCATGTGTTAAAGGTGAGAATAGAAAGAATGTGCACTTGGCATAATTCCCAATGCTGATTTCTGGAATAGGTACCGAATCTCCAGCCTCTCATGTGAGTCCCGGGACCACATTTACATATGAATGGGATGTGCCAGAAGATGTGGGTCCCACAGAGCAAGACCCAGACTGTTTAACCTGGCTTTATTACTCAGCTGTGGATGCAGTCAGAGACACCAGTTCTGGTCTTGTGGGTCCTCTCCTAGTGTGCAGGAAAGGAGCTCTGCTTTCTTCTGGGAAACAGGTCAGTCAAAGAAGAAAAATGGAATAATTTGCATCATCACAGCTGAATCTGCTTTCTCCTCCCAGACTGCACCACCTCCTCTCCACATCACAGTTTCACACATGACCTAAGGGGAATAAACAACATGAAGAAAGTGGGGGTGGTTTTCAATCTGGCTCCAGATAGACAGTCACTGCAATGTGAAAACACCCTTGTCATGAGCAGCTGCTGGCATTCAAGTCTCAGCTATGATAAGAATCTCTAGGAAAAAGCAGAGATTTTAAAAACCAAATACAAACTCACTTCCAGAGGTGGTCCCTGCTGGTAGAAAGAGCATTAACAGTAGATACTTAGTCACCAGATACAGCAATTAGAGAGCTTTGAGATTATCAGAGTGAAGTATCAATTTCTGCATTTACTCTATTTTGCGACTTGTACTTATAAATTATTATGAACATAGGATTTTTCCCCGGATATTTTCTGTTCACTCATTTCTAATTTCCCTTCTACAATTTCTTCTCAACAGAAAAATGTGAACATGGAGTTTTTTCTACTTGCCACAGTATTTGATGAGAATCTGAGCTGGTATTTGGATGATAATATTTTGATATTTACACTAAGTCCTGATAAAATTGACAAAGATGATGAAGACTTCCAAGAGTCTAACAAAATGCACTGTAAGAAAATTATGAGTTAGCCAAATATTAATTTCTACAATAAAGTTTTTACTTCTATGGTTTCATGTTTGGGGCAGGAAAGCTGTATAGTGCAGAGACATTTCATTCCTTTCCAGTGGAAAAAAACCTAAAACGTTTCAGTGCAATTCAGTTTCAACTAAACGTGGTAGTTCAAAGTATAATGCCAGCTGTTCAGCGTCTTGCATGGCAGTTGAGGATTTAGCATGGTTATGTACCACTTTGAGCAGATAGAAGGAGGAATAGGGTCTTCAGCCTGTGTGCAACCACAAGTGCAACCAGGCAGCGAGACAAAACTGACCTCTGCTTTGCAGATGATGTAGCTCAAAGGAGGTTTTTCACAGAGTTACAGAGAAGTTGAGGTTGGACGGGATCTCTGGAGATCACCCAGTCCAATCCCCTGCTCAAGTAGGGCCACCCAGAGCCACTTGCCCAAGATCATGTCCTGATGACTTCTGAATGCCTTCAAGGATGAAGACTCCACCATCTCCCTGGGCAGCCTCTGCCAGTGCTTGGTCAGCCTCACAGTAACAGTGTTTCCTGATGTTAGGAGGGAATCTCCTGTGTGTCAGTTGGTGTCTGTAAGTGTCAGTTGGGCTTCTGTCCCTATCACTGGGTATGACTGGGAAGAGCCCGGCTCCATCCTCTTGGCACTCTCCCTGCAGATGTTAGTACCAGTGGATGAGATATGCCGAGCCGCCCCTTCTCCAAGGCTGAAGGGTCACCATAGCTTCCTCAGCCTTTCCTCAGAGAGATACTTTTTTGTCCCCTCATCATCACTGTGGCCCTTTGTTGCCCTCTCTCCAGTGTGTTCATGTCCTCTATACTCAGCAGAGTATGGAAGCCCAGAAGTCAGCACAGCCCTGCAGGTGTGGCCTCAGCAGTGCTGAGCAGAGGGCAGGGATCCCTGCCCCTCAACTTGCCAGCTGGACTTTGCCTCAGGATGGCTCTTTCCCTTTTTAATAGGGCAGAACTGAGCTTCACATTGATTGTGATTTAGTACCGCAGAAATTTTTTCAAGTTTCATGTGAAAAAGACATTTTTACCCTCAGGCCCTAGCCCTGCCAGTAAGTCCTAATCTTTAAATCTTTAAAATTTCCCCCTCAGGGCCATTCCTGTTTACAGGCTCTTGCTGCTGAGCATTGAGTGGTACCTGAGAAGCCCAGGATTTGAAAGGTTTGCAAAGGACTACCTAGATCAAACTAAAAACTCCTGATTGCCTCCACTGTATGGCTGGAGGGTGTAAAATGGTATCCTTTATGCATCCTGTATATCTGACGAGTAGAAAGCAGGGAAATTTCCAGTTGGCCAAGGCAGCAATATGTGCTGTAGACACTGAAAAGGGAAATAGATAGAAATTATTTTTAAACACTGAGGTTGAAAAGTTGTTTTGCTTGAATTGACTGTTTAGTTTTGTTGATGTGATAAAGTATTTTATTATTGATATTTCTGTCAGTTTAAGGCATGAGATTAGATCTTAAGTGTTTATTAATTTATCTCTATTGCAGAATTAAGTAATATATTAATCAAGGTGGGTTTTGCTTTCTTAAACCCTCTATAGCCATTAATGGTTATATGTATGGAAATCAGCCTGGTCTTGAGATGTGTAAAGGAAGTGTTGTTTCCTGGCATTTGATGGGCTTGGGTTCAGAAGTTGATGTCCATGGGATATACTTCTCGGAAAACACATTTGTAACTAAAGGAACAAGGAGGGATACAGCAAATCTGTTTCCACATACAGTTCTTACCACTATTATGAAGCCTGATTCTGAAGGTAAATGTCTTATTTAAAAATTTTGTTACTAATGCAGAAACTGTTACCTATGAATGTGCTGTGCACAGAGACAAGCCTTAAGTAGCTGGTATATTGAGCCTAGTGCTAAAACTGTACAGCTGTGTTTGAAGGGCAAACTGTAAGGACATATGTTCTTAATGCTAAAGCCTTGATTTTTCTGGCTCCTCTGTACACTGAATTTTATTACTACAAGTAGTCATACTGCACAATGAGTTTGGACCTTGTATCAGCAATAACCTGTGTCTCAGTCTCCTCAAGTCTTTGTTACTTATATGACCCCTAGGAGTTTTTGAAGTGTCCTGCCTGACAACAGACCACTACACTGGGGGCATGAAACAGAATTACAAAGTGAAAAAATGCCACTGGTGGAATGTAGATTTATCTACGTATTTGCATGAAAAGATTTACTACATTGCTGCAGTGGAAGCTGAATGGGACTATTCTCCTAACAGGACATGGGAATTTGAGCGGCATCAATACCACGAGGAAAGGTACTTTGGAATATACACAGGGGAAAAAAATGCAAAAAAAGCAAAGGAACAATTCACTTCTAATGAACCTTTTCCTCTTCCAGACATTTCTAGATACACTTTCTTTTCACATGAATTTTTTTTGCTCACTTCAGTTTGTCCTTCCCCAGCAGTCTTTTCATGTAATTGAGTCAGACAGCACAATATTTGAGAAATAGTCCAGCAGAGACCTTCTGCGGGACAGGTGTAGATTTTAATGGATCCTGGATATTGCATGTGCATTCATTACTTACTCATGCTGATAGTCCTTGCCATGGAAAGCTTAAAATGTTCACTGTCATCTTATCTATGATGATTATGTCCTGGTAAACAAGGTCTTGGTCTCGTGTTTATTTGCAGTCTGAGTAAGGTTCTTTTTGACGCCTCTCAGTTTCATGAGCTTACACAAGATACGTCCACGACTGAATCCACTCACCATGAAGCTTGTTGTCTTGGTGTTTTATTTCCAGCATTTGAATCTCAGTGAGAGAGAACTGATTGGATCAAATAATTCACGTCAATTAGCAGAAAAGGTTGAACAAGAATGATGAATTTCTGTGTTCCACCTCAATAACAGTAGCAGATTATAACTGTATTTTGTTATTAACTTAATTGTATTTTCTTCTTTTTCCTCAGTTTGATTGTACATTTCCTTGCCCTGTATACCAGTGGACTCTGACACAAATCTAAGCACAAGTAAAATGGACTATGGCATTACCAGACTTTCCCCCCGCCTATTGTGTCCAGCCCCCATGATCTCAGCAGAGAATTCTTTCCATTTAATGTCAGCAAGGCACTTAACCTTTACAAGTTTTAGGCTCCATTTCAGAGGTATACAAGTCACTGAAGGCTCTATTTTTCAGCATGCAAGTTGCTGTGTGTCTTCTTGCAATTTGAAGCATTTGCCAGGCCAAGCACTCAGCATTTTTTCAAGTACCATAGAGACTGGAGCTATTTATAGTGGGGTTTTTAATCTTCTAAAGATGAACCTCCCAGCTTGACAAGAATGTTTCCATGTTGAAGATACTAGCAGTTTATGAGATTACTCCTTCAGTGAGCTGGATTCTTGCTTGATAGTTAATTGACATAACTGCAAAAGATGTTCTAAAATACATAAAGGAATGCATTTCTTTCTTCTTTTGGCAGCCCTGGCAATCCATTTTTAAATAAAGATGACAAATTCATTGGCTCAAAGTACAAAAAGGTAGTATATCGCGAGTACACCGATCAGACATTTAGTACTCTCAAAAACAGAACAAAGGAAGAGCAGCACCTAGAAATTCAAGGTAAAGTCATCACGTTCAGTTTTGAAAATGCAAACAATGCAGTGACACAAATCAAAAGATACTATTTGAATAATATTGACTACAGTTCTACCCACAAAAATTGCCTCAATCTAAATGGAAAACCTACTTGGAATTGCTGCTTTTATTGTGATGCTTTCCCTGCATTGCCTGCTCTACAAGAAAAAAAAAAAAACAAAACACAAAAAAACCAACCAACCAAACAAACAAAACAAAACAAAAAAAACCTTTTGGTTTGCTTCCTGATCAGAGGTCAGCTTTTCCTAAGCACAAAACTGGGCAGCAATCTCCAAACTGACTTCAGGTACACAGTAGCACAGTAGGTGCTCAGAACTTGAGATGCAGAGGCCTATCTTTAACATCTCAAGTTGGCATGTCATAATGAACATTATAGAGTTTTCATCTGAATTATAAGCCAATGTTTTGAATTTGAACACAACAAGGCACTTTGTCTTCTCTGATATTCTGTAAAACCAAGTTAATCTTTCTTTTCAATCCAACAGGGCCATTGCTTGTGTCAAATATTGGAGACAAAATTGTAATAGTTTTTAAGAACTTAGCATCAAGACCTTACTCTATCCATGCCCATGGAGTGAAAACAGACAGTTCTGCTATTGCTGTAACTAACCCAGGTATCAAGCCACCCTTTTTTATTTCCAGCAGATAGCATCAAGTGTCTGGTAAGATTTAGCAAGCTTCCAGATAGCAGGAAAGATATAATTTTTGTTTGTTGTGCCTGAAGTTCTTAAATTTTTTATGCTGATTATGACAAATACTTCCACAGTTCAAATGCCCCTGCTAACTATTGCTATGTATCCTAGTCCTTGCCTGATCAGTAATGTTTTAACACAATGTGGCTGCACCTTTCATGAAAGCAAACAGATTTGGCTCCCTAGGGAAAGCATAGCTTATGCTATTACTTCTCAAGTTCCTCTGTGAGCTCTACAAAAGATACAACTGACTTTATAAAGTATGGTGAACTGGACAGTGCAGACACACTCACACACACACAAAACCACTGTCAAGAAGAATCGGGGATCTGAAAACTTCAAAAATTAATTGACACTTATTTAATTCAGGTGAAACAAAAATATATGTCTGGAAAATCCCAGAGAGATCTAGTCCTGAAAGAGGAGATTCACATTGTATTGCATGGGCATACCATTCAACAGTGGACATTGTTAAGGTATATGATCAATACCGGTTTTGTTCATGTCTCTAACATAGATGTAGCCGAAGGAGATGAGGTTGAAACTTTTTCTGTTTTCTCTGCCAGGTTATTTCCCCTATTATCATTCCTTTGAATTTAAATGCTTCTTGAAGGCAAACTGCAAGGAAGTCAGGGCAGAAATCCAATGCTACAGACATTCACCGTTTTGCTTCCTGGTTGTTCTGCTGTAGCTACAGATCATCATATAAAGCTAACGCTTTATAGCTTGCTCAATATCTAATCAGTCATTTGTGGGAAAACTAAAATGCAACTGTGAAACACAACTCTTGCCATTTTTTACCAAGCATGAATTAGCTTAACATAGTATTTTTAATACTATGGAAATTAATGTATCCTTGCCTTTGTCTCAACAAATACAAATAAAGTGTCGAGAAGTATATTTTGAATGGAAATCAAGCTCAAAATTATAAAAATAGTTTGAAAAAAGAGCAATAAATTAATATGGGATAGATGTTTATTTATAGCAAGTGATGAAAATGAGGCAGTCTTCATTGAACTTGAATCCTGGGTAGAAATAACAGGGAAAAAGTAATGTTGTTTGACACTGGCTGCCCTTATTCCCAGATATTGACAGCTGTGAATATAGTAAAAGGATTCATACATGTCATTAAAAGTACTTCTGCATAGTTACATCTTGCAATTATGTGGGTTTCATTTGTCATTTCAGGACACTTACAGCGGATTAATAGGTACACTCGTTGTGTGTCATAGACATTACCTGCCATCATTTCATACTGAAAAGAAAGTTCAATTTGCTCTTCTCTTTATGGTTTTTGATGAAAATGAGTCATGGTACTTGGATGAAAACATTAAAAGATATTCTATCAACCCACACCTTGTCGACAAAGAGAATGAGGAATTCCTTGAAAGTAATAAAATGCACGGTATGTTTCCCAATTTAGTTCATATAGCTCTGGGAATTCTATAAAATTATGTATTTCAAAGTACTGCATATAAATTCAACTTTCTCAGCCCCCTGAATTTCCAGTTCTGGGACAGAAGGCCTGAATTTTTTTACTCAAACTGTTTGAAAACACTGCTAATGCCAGTGAATGACTTTTTTTTTTTCCCACAAGTTAAAAAAACAAAACAACAAAACAACAGCAACAATCCTACCCCTAGTATATTCTCATGTTGAAGTTTTGAGTAGAAAAAGAATAAAAATGAAATTTGAAGTTCTGATTTGATGTCAGGAAACAACTGCTCTGGATATGTTGGAAAGGCTATGTGCATCCTGAAAGAGTGTCTTTGTAAAGCTTACTCTTTTACAAAGATCTACAGGAATTGCAGATATTTTTTAAAAAAATCTGCAAGATCCACAGCTCTTTAAAAACTGCAATATTAGCAATGGTGTACAGCAAAGAAATCTTCTTTCTAGTTTAATGTGGCATATAAACACAACCATTCATGATGTGCTGTTCAAAGCCATTACTTTTGCCTGGCATTGGATTTCAGATCTTTCAATCTGTGTTATATTAGAGATCAACAACTCACAGTAAACAAAATCTTATTTGTTTTCTCTGTCTTACTTTCCTTTTTTTTAGCCATTAATGGAAAGGTGTTTGGAAATTTGCATGGCCTGACTATGCATGTTGGGGATAACGTCAGCTGGTATCTGATGGGAATGGGCAATGAAGTAGACATTCACACAGTACACTTCCATGGCCACAGCTTTCACTTCAAGGTATCAGGTCTTTTTCACTTATTTCTTGCTTTGTTAAGAATGAGAGGTAAGTCAAATACCAAGGACTGTTATCTATGGTGAAAAGTCATATTCCAAGATTAAGCAGGGCTTATACTTTGACCACAATGGCTTTGGGCTTTATGCTTCAAACCTGTATTTGATCAACATACAAGAGCCAGAGAATATCTGCCAGTAGCATTTGCTCACTGGTAACCTCAGAAGTTACTTCAACAAGATAGTCGTGAATTTTTCATGGCTGTGGTAAGACAAAAGCTACAGTTTTCCTTCATTTCCACTTAGTTGCTACTTTATTAAACTTGCGAGCATGAGGCAGATGTACAAAGCGATGCTTCAGTAGAAATGACATGCAGAAAGTGTGCTTAACACAGTTTAACTGTTGCTTCTTTTTGTCTTGAAGCAAACAGGGGTTTACCGGGCAGATGTCTTTGATCTGTTCCCTGGGACATCTCAAACTGTGGAAATGACCCCACAGAACCCTGGAACCTGGCTGTTACACTGTCATGTTACTGACCACATCCATGCAGGCATGGAAGTGACCTACACTGTGCTCCCAAAGGAAGGTAAGAGCTATCTAGGTCAGTAATGTTCGTTATGTTTTAGGATGCAAAATGGGGCTCACAGACAGGCCAGCATCCTTAGAACCAGTTCCAGCACCCAGCAATATTCCATCTCTAGAAGCCAAGACACCCCAGACCACCTGGTCATACTTCCCTCAGTGCTGCTCAGGAAAACGAAGTAGCTAAAGGACTGGATAATAACTGACTATTACTTCAACTTACCATCCATGAAATTTAAGTGACAGATTTTTTTATTTAAAAAGAATTCTTTATGACACAGAGTATTTCTGTACCCAAGAAGTGCCACTAGTGTCTGACTTCATCTCAATCTTTGTTCAAAACAAGCACAGCTGATAAATACAGCTGAATTCATCATCCCCATACAGCTGAAGTACTGAAACTCTAAAACAGTTTATTTTCTCAGGGGCATGTTGTAACTTTACAGACACTATTACCTTGCTCTAGCAATATTACCAGTGAAAAATCTTGAATTTTGAAGAATTCTGAAGAATTTTCAAAGTTCTTGTTTCTAAAAAGTTAATACGATTTTAAAAACAACATTCTCCAGTACTCAAAAGACAGAGCATAACAGGCATTGACAGAAAGAGACCAGTAGAAATAATTCAAAATATGTGATGTATGTGTATATATATACATCTACATGATTTACATTTATAGCTATAATAAAATACAGAATGCAATGTTAAACAGAAAATCTAATTCTATTTGATAAACCACTGGAATGTGAAACAACCTAATTCTATTTTATAAACACTAAAACTGATTTACAGAGTATGTTATGCCAGAACCCCAGAAAATAACAAGGCTAATTTAAGAGTACACAGAAAAACATGTAAAAATAGACTTTTAACTTGAATCAGCAGTATGTGGGATTTTTTACTATTAGCCATCTAGACTGCTTTAAAATGTGTCCTTCGGTGCATCTTAAAGTTGTTTTTAAATCTAACTCACAATGTCCAGAAGGTATTTTTTTGTGCTGATTTTGAACTCTGTTGGCCTCATGCACAGACTATTCTTTTGATGAAATGTAACAAAAAGCTATTTTTCCCCTTCTAGACAAACAGTCTCTGTTCCAAAGATTATTCAATCAGTTCAAGTGTAGAGCCAAGCCAGGTACACAAGAATGATGAAAGCATTTTAACACAGTGATCCTTCAAGGTCTACTTTCACTTCTCAGAAAATACTCTCTTCTGGACCACTCATCTCTACACATTTTGGAAGATTTCACGTAGTGGCCATGGCTAAGAAAAGAACCACAGACTAAGACAGCTGAATGGAAGTAACAGCCTATAAATACATGTTTCTATAAATGAAAATAGTATCTTGCAAGTGAAACATATTCTAGATGACTGTCAGTGCATGTTATTTAGCAGCTGAGGAACATGGAAGAGCTAATGAAATGTACTTTTTTTTTTAATTTGCAAATAACCCTGAGTAACAGCAAAATTTGGGGTACCAGTCATCGTACTGTCACATTTTACTAGATAGGAATGTCTGTAGTAACTGCTTAGGAAACAGGAATCTGGTTATTACTTTATCCATAGGTTCACACTGAAAAGATATATAGTAATGTAGAATTGAGCAGTTAATAGAATAGTTCTACTATTTCTGTTTAATTACTTTACAATTTCATTCAGTAGTATCTTTCAAGAATGTGCATTGAAAGGATTTAGCTTTCTGTTAGGAAAATAATTCCAAGGCAAAATTAGGCTGAAATAAGCCTGATGAAATGCAGACAGTGAAGGCCAGAATTTGGTGACTACGGTACTGAAGAGCTTTGTTTTGACGACTCTTAAGTAACTCCTGCAGTGGAATCATTTTGCTCTCGCAAAGGGACAAGGAAGTGTTTCCTGCCAGATGGAAGCAGCAGCATTAAGAGCATGGCTGACGCTAGTCAAAAATTAAAATAGTAGGAGAGATACAGTTGTGTTTCAATAACCCAACTCCTCACGTTAGATCTGTGCCAAATGAGAAGGAAAGATGTATGGGACAGGCAGGGAAAGCAAGATATCTGGGCTTTATAATGGTACAAATGAAATAGCTTCTCTGTTAGAAGCCTACATCATTTTGGTCTTTTTTGAAGATTATACTGAAACCAGCATAATACCTACCAGTAAATTAGATCACTCATTTTACCTGTAGCAGGAATGCTATGTAAGTTAAACTACTTTTGATTTATCTTTTTTGTTTGTTTGTTAATGTGTTTCAGCTGATATATAGATGATTTCTTCTGACTGACTTCTACAGGTTTAAATAACATTGCAACTCCAGTGAAAACATCTTTATAGAGTCACTGTCAGCTAATTAGGCCTTTAGATGGTTTAGATGGTTATGGGATAATGGGAGACATATTTTTGGTAATTGTCAAAAGCCCCAAACTACATTCACAAGAAAGTTATAAACATATAAGACAGCTTATTATGACTGAATTCCAGCTCTGAAGGAACAGAAAGATGCTTTCTGCTCACAAGACAGACAAACATCAGTACACACATGCACAAGCAGCTGAGATGCTTACCAAAAACCCTGGAAGAAGTAAGAGTCTTTGGCTGGATTTATGGCCTGGTGATATTTCGAACACTGTCTACTGACTGAGCACAACAGACAAAAGAAAACAAAGACCAGCAAGCCAACCATAGTCTGTATCTTCCACTTCTGTTTCTCCTTGATTAATGGTCTTTTCTTGTGAATTGCTAAATTAAAACATTTTCAGTATAACACTTGCCTGGATATGTAACTATGATGACAGAGCAGTGGCCTGATTTTGCCAGCTAGAATTCAAGGAAATGTCAGTGTTGTAATGGCAAGTCAGTTGAGCCCAATTCCACTTGGAAAAGTAAGGTACTCACTTTTACTTGCACAGTTAGACACATGCCTGAGCCCGAATTCCTCCCTAGGTCAGCGATCCAACCAAGAAAGATTTAAGACTGACTTTCTACTTTACTTTCAGTGAACACTGTATGTTCAGTTGTACTGCAGAGAATGTATTTCCTAGCTGCTTTGGCACCAGAATTAGCCTCAAAACAGATGCTTTGCCTCAGGAAACAGCTGTCCTTCAGTAGCTGGACATAAGATGTATGTGAAGGGAGTCCTACAGTACCTTATGAGGAGTTCTACTGCTTGTTTCATTTACTTTTTTATTACAGCACATTCTAGTTGAGTGGATAGCAGGTCCCCAGGTCACTGTTTTAGGTCAGAAGCTTCTTCTGGCTGCAGTGAAGAAGATGTGGCAAAAAAAATGCTGCAGTTCCATCCTCTGGTAGAAGACTGAGGAAATCCCTTAGCTCCAGTTCCATTGCAACAATTGATAAAGTTTCTGCTCAGAGCAGGGGAGAAAATATTGTTTAGGTATTTTGAGTTTAGAATAAAGAAAAAACCCTAAAGCATTAACAATGTAATTATTAATTAAAGTCATCACATAATTTAAATATTGCAACTGGAATGAAATCTGAGACATAGCCATTTGGGCAGAAACACAACTACGGGGAATCTAAAAAGTAAACTGAAATTATGATTTCAATCAAAACCATACCTCTATCTTGATTCATTGGGTCTACATACAGCACTAACACTAATGAAGTCTAATCTAGTATTTCACGTGTTTTGTATGAAATGCAAAGCAAGCCCTAGAAATCTTATTAGCACATTAACTCAACACTACCTGTAAAACTGGATGCTTTGCAAGAAGCTTCTCGGACCAAGCTGTGTAATGTTATGTTCTTAAGCAATTACAGCACAGTTATTGCATGAAAATAAACCCAAAGAAAAACTGCTGGTGCCAGAAACTAGGACTTTATGATGGAGTGTGGCAACCTGTGCTGCACAATGCAACCCCACAATGCTGTTTTTCTCAGGCATTCCAATGGCATTCTCTTAACAACATACGTGATTTATTTAATATTCCTAATTTGTCAAAAGAATCACACTGGCCCCTCAGCTATACACAGTATTATTAGCTTCTTACAAACATGTAACAATAGGACTACAGAACTACTAGGGTGGATTTCTCGACTTCTAGTATTAACACACTGGTTTTTTCATTAGTCTATGATCTAATCATCAATACACACTTAAGCCTCCCCTGTGTCATCAATAGCAGCCTATTACCTAAGAACCATATAGTCATTTAGCCCAGAAAAAAACCAATCACAGTTAGTTCTGTTTAGTAGGTTTTTTAATGGTGTCTATTCCTGACCTATACAGAAGGAGGATGATAGCAACAATTTACCCGTTTTCAATACAAAATGAATGCCATGATTTTTATGAGGATACACTGTGTACATTGCAGAATTCTCTGCTAATGACCAGAAAGGCTGCTAAACTGCATTAGCTTTAACTGAAGAAAAAGACGCCCTTTTTTTCCAAATTATCCAATCAGTAGTCCTTAGTCTGAACAGTTATTAAGAATGTTAGCTGATGTACAAAGCCTTCTGGAGTTAAGTTACAACCAATTGCTTTACCTTTGAGTGATGAAGTAAGAACAGGGCAGTTGTTTCCAGTAAGTCTAGTTCTCTTGCAAAGTTCAGGAAGCAGCTTGTTCCACCACAGAGCCTAATCCACAAAACCCCACAGCAAAAGTGTAAATCAACAAGGACTGCAATTAAGAGCATGAAAGACCTGCTAAAAATACCCTGAACTAAGCTCAGCTGTGTACAAATGCAGGTCAGTTATTATGAACTGAATAATTAGTTTACATAATGCTTTGTAATTAGTTTACATAATGCTTTGAAATGCAGTGATTTTGCATATGTTGTGTTTTTCAATCTTCAGTGCAACGTTTTTCTGCTCAAAAATCTTTACACAGTGTCCCTCATACCTCTATAGAAAAAAGTTTAGAAGATTAAAAAAAGTCAAATAATTAGCAATACCAACGCAGTCAGATAATTTTTTTTCTCTCAAAACAGCTCCATGGAAAGTGGTGAATAGCACTGCTCTGTCTCCTGACCTGATCTGTCCCATTCCAACAGCTGTAGAAGTAAATGGTGCACAATTAGGTTTTGTGCACAATTTTGTAGATAAGAATGGAGAAAATGAAAGAAAACTTGGCAACTATTTTCTTTCATCGTGTTCAGATTTAGTACTGCAACCTCACATTGTACTCTAACGTGAAAACAATCACAGAAATTATTTTCAGATCTGAATAAAAAGCTCAAATCTGGTTCTGAATAGTATATCCATCTTGTAGAGATCATGTTTGCTGACTCTGGTCAGCAAAGCTGCATACAATTAATTGAGTTGCTGTTTTGGAAAATGGAAATAAACTCTCGTATTCCTAGAACAAAATCAGTTCCAACACTAAAGCTGTATAGAGGCCTACTGGGAAAATGCGGCTAAAAGAACACAATCTTTTCACTAGTGTACTGGTACCATTCTGATTGCTAGAAGGCCAGAAGATGTTCACTAAAACACAGAAGAACATATTTAAATGCAATTTTATTTGAAGGACCATGTTCTCTTATCAGTTCGCTTATTACTAAGATTTCACATTATAAACACTGACAAACAATTTAGAACATAGTCAGTTAGTGAGAAACTGGGTAGTTTTCCATTTACAGTAGAAAAAGAACGTATCACACCTTTTTCTGAGGCACTCTGCCATCTAAAAGACTACGCTTTAAGTTTACTATAATGAATAGAGTAATCGACAAAAGAAACTGGAGGAAAATATTCCATTATAATTACTGGGGACTGAGTTAAGGAATTAAAATGCCAAGGAAGAGGCTGAACACAAGCTAGGCAATTTACTTTGTCTGAAATCTGGGCTATGTGATGCATCCAGAGTACAGCTATACATGAAGCATTTCAGTTAGGGGAAAAAACCCTCAAATGATAGTGAATAACTCTATTGAAAAGTAGCCCACCTGATTGTCACCTTTCAGCTCATGCTGAGCATAGAACACAGCTGCATCAGGACACCTCATGAGAAGCTGGTCGATGGCTTCCTCATACTTGCCCAGACGGGTATTGCAGAGAACACGGATGGTGAGGCCGACATTGTCAGCCTCTGTCAGGGGCTCCAAAAAAGGCAGAGCTGAAGCTATATTGATTGACTGACTACATAAAAGAGACTGAAGACAAGAAGAAAAAGTATTGTTTGGATTTAAGACAAACGTTGCAAAAAATGCTAATCATAACCTTAGAACAGAACCCCTTACTTGCTGGAATAATCCTGAAATAATACTTCCTTTAATAAATGTTGCTGAAAACTGAGAAAGCCAGTTTAGAGTAAATGCAAGTGTAAATATTGTTATCAACAGAACTCTTCAGTATTTTTTTCTTCCATCATTTCAGTCAACCTTTTATTTTGACTTGGATAACTTAGGGGAAAAGAAGGAGCAGAGTCTGCTGGAGACAGTTGTTCATACAAACATGAACATTTGCAGAATGGATCCAAGATATAAAGCACTAAGATGTAATACCTGTTTCATACCTGTAGTCTTGAGATGTCCTCATGGTAATCTTTGTCAGATGAACGTCCCACTGACATTATGGAAGTCACCCATGGGACAATCAACCCAAAATGACTACAGGAGTTTATCTATATAAGACAGAGTCAAGTTGCAATAAAAGAAACATTTCTGTTAGTGACAGCTCCATATGAAAGTCACTGTGAGTAAAGAAAATTTTAATCTTAAATAGCATAATTTAAAAGAGCACCTACCCTTTCTTTCCTGGTCCATGCAATTTAATAACAAATAAACTGGAAACTTCTATTTAGTACTGTATCTCAGCTTTCCTGTTCATAATTCTTTAGAATTCATCATTCACACGATTTTCTCATTTAGTTAGCTTTGTAAAATTGTAAATAATCCACCTGACAAATTCTCACAGTTTCATTTTAACTCTTATTTCTCTCCAGAGCTGAGATACCTGTTAGAAACATATTTGCAAATGACCCCAAGTAGCAGGACTGGCCAAAGGTAGAAATACTAATCTGTAACTCCCCACAGCACCTTGTTTGATTTCAGTCTTGCTTCTCTCAAGAGATAAACTGTCAAGAATCATAATATTAAGGATGGTACTTGGATAGATTTTGGAGGAACACTGTAGTCCTTAAACTTCGTCTGTGTGGTTCACAACTTACGAGATCCTCTGTTGTTTTCAATGGCCTAGTCTCAGGAAGTTGCTTCCTTGATATTCTCCAAACATACTGAGAAGCAACCCTCAATAGGAGCTCCTGAAGTATTTCTTCCTGAGAGGACACTGCAAGAAGAGCTTCCCAGAAATCCACCAGGAGCTGGGGAATAGTGTTTTCACTGCTATTACACAACATCTAAGAACAAAAATTAAAGAAGACAGCAAGTTAGACTATGGTGATTATTAGTAGCAAAAGTTAGAAAAGACAGAAGGAACCATTTTTCACTTTTACAAGACGCAGAATTTTGATTCCTTTTTTGTCCTGTGATTCTGTGTACTACACTGCTATGCAAAGTAAAAACTTCTTTACATGATTTTAAGGTAATCAATTCTGACCAAGAGATTTGATTTCTTTTTTAAGATTTACTCCACTGCCAGAAATATCAGTACAACTTTCAGCAAGTATTTACAGACTGATAATGAGGAGGATTTTTACATATGCCAATAGACAAGCCTTCAAAAGAAGTCTCTATAGCCCAGGATAAGATCCGCTGCGTAGCTCAGCTGGGTATTATGGTAGGACCCACAAGGAAGATGTTTTAAGATCTGCTGTGCCAGCAAAAATGATTTTTACTTGGTTTCCAAATTGTTTTAAACAACAACACTTGTTCTAACTGGAACTTCATGACTTCTCTTTTTGATACAAGTCTTTCACAGTAACAGATATAGTGAAGACTGCAACTCATGTACATTGAAGAGCAGGTTTTAACCCAAGTGCTGCTATTCATTGTAGATAAAAGAAAAAAAGGTTTGTCTATTCCCAGTGGAAAGAAAGCAAGTTTCAGGGACACTAGAAAAACTAGTAGCATTTCTTCTTATAAACTGCAGACACACACTTTTCTTTCACCAATTTATACTAATCACCAGAACATTATATACCTTCCTATTTAAGCCTGATTCTTTAGAAGTATATTTTAATTCAAAAGATTTCTTTAAAAGAAGCTTATGGAATCAATTTATCTAAATTCTGTTACATTTCAGTGGCCTTAGGAAGTTCAATCACTAGGAAGCCACTGAAAGGGCTTTGAGATCAGGGTATTTTCCATTCAAATGATAGGGCAAAAGCAAAGAATTGAATGGATGTTTTTGTTGGGGTTTTTTGTGGGGTTTTTGTTGTTGTTGTTGTTGTTTGTTTGTTTTTGTGTGTTCGTTCAGGTTTTTTCGCTTTGTTTTATTTAACCAGTATTTCGTTCCAGAAGGCCCAGTTTCTGGCTCTCTAACCATCTATCATGACTAGAATATCTTCAACCCCCATCTCGCTCTTTCTGAAAAAATGCTGAAATGTGAGTAAAGGAGCAACTGAGGCTGCTTTTCTTTCCCACAACAATGTCACTATGAAAAAAATAGAAGCAAAAACATGATCACAGGCCAACCTTGAAAAAGGTATCTGCTTCTTCTAGTTCAATTTTACTGTTCTCATGTAAAGCCACAGTGGCAGCCACCAGTAAACCAGGCTGCATCTCCTTCAGGTGAACAGCAAACTCAGTTGGCATAACAATTCCTTCCTTACGCTGCTGCAGGAGTCGTGGTTGCCCAATGAAGCCACAAGCCAGTGTTGTCTACAAATATAATTAGATGTAAATCAGGTAAAGAATTAAATATATAGATGATTCTACTATGTAAACTCAGTGTTTCCTCAGGCAGTGAAATTAAGATGGAAGTAGTCAGGGAAGAAAGCAAAGCCTTTCTGCAATTCAGAGAGTAACTCTCCAGAGACAGAGATCCAAACCACATTCTGGAGCAGCGACCCCTGAAAAACAGGCCTTGTGCCTAAACACTGAAAGCAATATGCTGTTGAAAGATAGTGGTAATGCACACATAAAATGGATTTCTCAAAGAAATCCAAGACATCTGATATACAGGGTGGTTTGAAAAATCACTGTCTGACTTTTCAAGAGGCTACTTTGCTAAATTTCAGTAGACTATTTTGCTAAAGTGTGATTTTTTATTTTGAAAATACCCCTGAAACAATGAGCAAAATGTGCTGCACTTTGTGCAACAAGAAGCTATTTTGAGTTATGTGAGTGCTTTTGAAGGTGAGTATAACAACAAATTATTCCCATTGTAAAGACAGTGGAAAAATAATGCCTAAGTAAATTAAATTAAGTACACAAGAAATAATTTCTTCTAGGCAGACCTAGAAGAAAAATTCAGATTAGCTTTCTGAAAGTGGGGTTTTTTTCCCTACTTTGAAATAAAATGCTTTTTTAAAGGTGAAGTGCGATAGAACATATTTAATAGATCAGATTAGAAAGAAAATCCAACCAAAACCATTCAAGCCTAAGTCACCTTATTCGCAAAATAACATCCATGCAGTGTATGTTCACTCACAACATGGCAATTTCACTTCATCATGCTGCAAAAGCAGGTGGTGCTGAATGCAATTTTTGAAAAAGCTCCCCACAGTTCCCACCTTGCAACTCAAAACCAGCTAACTTTAAAAACTCTGCAGGACTTTTCCCACCAAAGCATGATATCTAACTTTGAAACAGCTATCCATTTATTTCAAAAGTGTTTAAATTCCCCATATCCCACTTTAAGAAAAAAATCTCTGTTTCAAACTCTATCATTTTTTAATATTCCACTATATTTGATAATCTTGATCAAACTCAACGAGAATTTACAGACTGGTCTCACACATGTGAACATCTATGGCAGAGACAGCTCCACTAACATTTTTGCCCCCAATGATGAGGAATTCTGACTTTGATAGCTCTGAAGTAGGTTCTGATCTGTTCTTAATATGAGTTAAGTGCTTTGATTCCACCTAAGATGTGAAATTGTATACGGAAACTTCAGTTTGTGAGCACAATGGACAAATATTCTGTTCAGGAGCAATTTTGTAACAGCTGTTTGCATACAATTGGTGTTTTGATGGGCATATCACATATTTGTTTCAGGTGGAGAGGTGTAGAAATGCCACGATACAATCCTCCCATGCAGCTGAAGTGTAGTGGCAGAGTTGGTTACATCCCAGTAAAACAACATCTACTTGATCAAGAATTAAGAGCTTCAAAACTTGTTTCTTTTCGAAGGCTTTGCAAAGACAAGACTACCCTACCTGCAGGGTAAACTGTACAGTCCCAGTGAATGTAAGCCCTTCATTCTACTGTAACTGCAGACAGTCTGTGGAGCCTACACAGCATACCAGGGGGAAGAGGAGTGATCGGAAGTTTCTTTTACTGTAAAATGCAACTACAAGTCAAACTATACACTTGGACATATAAAGCATGAATAGTTCATGCTCTTGGCATACTTTACCTCCTTATAAGAGTCCATTTCATGTTCATACATTGTCAGGTCTCCCATTCTTAAAGCCAAGAAAGCCTTAGTAAGTGTCAGGACCACTGATGGCATCATCTTTTCTACTTTCTGAAGATACTTCAGAGCTGTCAAAGGACATATGTTTCTCATGCTAGGACTGCAAAGGATATGAGGCAGCTGGCCAGGGTCCGTGAGATAGAATATCTGGAGAATTTTATTTCCTGATTCCTATTGAAATAAAAACCACTTGACAGTTTAGACCTTTTCGGATATACATTCTTCTATGACATATGAAAGTAGTGCAGTTCTGTTGTTTTGTGGCTGGTTTGTTTGTATTTTTTTAAAACAGACAAGTTTAGCTTAGGTATCAAATCACAGTGCCTTTCCTGCCTCTCTCCTCCCTACTTGTAAAGGTAAAGGATTTCTAACTGGTAGTGATTCAACCCATATTCTGGCATGCTAGGAGAACACCTACCACCAAAATTAATTGTTTTTAGCAATCTGTACAATTTAGCAATGATCAAAGAAACAAGTTTGTATTGCTGCAGAAATGAGAGATGACAGAAATTTGAGGCAGGGCTTTCCTAAAACAGAAATGTCTCTGTGCAAGTAGGAACCAGATCATAGCAACATGCATCATGATAGCCAAACCTGTAAGATCAATCACAGTCCAAAGCATCACAGTCCAATGCTGCTTGCTATTCAACAAAAATGGCAAAATAAAAATAATGTGAAAAAGAATAACTGTAAAATTAAAAAAACAGCTCAGTATTTTCAAAGGGAAAGTGATTAATATTTAATACACAATTCTTAAAATCAGAACTAAATGAGCAGATTACAAATAAACCAACTTATTTCTACCTTACTTAATTCTTCATTTGAGTCTTCATTAAGAGAATGAGTTAAGTAAAATATAAATCCTCTCTCATATGTCTGTATTTCATCACCTTCTGAAACTAGTCTCTTTAAAACTTCAGTCACAGATAAACCTGACATTCTGTAGTATGGCAAAGCAAGGCGGTAATCCTTTGTGTCAAACCTGAAGGAATAGAGAGGAAGGAAAAAATAACAAAACAACTAAGGGCAATGCTTTTGCCATCACTGTAAGAACTAAAATTACATCAAAGTTGCAGGCACATCAGTTATCTGCATATATTGTTCATATTCAACATAATTCTGCTGAATTCAACATAATTCTGAATAACTGAATTCTGTTCAATGACAATAAGACAATCAGATACTGAAGAGAGGACTAGATTAAGCTGGCTTTGTCAAACAGAAAAGTTTGTATTACATATGCAATACTAATGTAAAATCGCGAAGAATTATGGATTTTCGTTTTAATGTTACACTACTGGAAACACAACTCACCTATACCACTTTGACATCTAAAATTTACCTGCTGTAGCAGTCTCCTAAGAAGGCACAACTTTCTCTGAATGCTCTTAGAAGATCTTCCTTCTCATCTGATTTAAGGAAATAAGGATCCATTATAGCTGCTCTGACCAGTAAGTGAGCCTCACTCAGAAGATGGATGCAGCTCTCAGTTTTAACATTTTCGTAAGTTCTACTATAATCTACCTAGAACAGACACAGGGTATACTTAGGCTGCTGAGAAAAATTAAGAATATACAGGAACAATTCTAATGAGGACAGCATTATGGGATTATGAGCTATTCACAAGAAATACATTACACTATATTTAACAATGACATGCGTCAGAGATTAATTAACAGTACTTATTTTTAGTTAGCAAACTACAAAAGCAGGAGTTGGGCAATACCATTTCTTTGTAAAGCTGAATTGTTGAAACAGTGTTTATAATATATAAATTCCAACCAGGCTCTGACTCAGAATTTGTTCTGGATTTGATGTTGTCAGCTTTTCTGGAACTAGAGAAAAGAGTGTCAGAGTTGAAATAAACACTATGCAACCAAAAAAACACACACTCATTTCATAATTTAAATGCATAAATAGGTATGTTTGCAGACCAGGAAGCACTGGAGAGTTAAGCTGTGAATTTAAGTCATACTGGCTAATAACAGAACACGCCTATCCCTTAGCCAAAGATATGACATTTAATTTTGTGCTGCAACATGTTTTGTAACCTGTAGCTTTGGCACTATGTATTTTTGGTAGTCTACTTTTTTTCTCAAGGTAATTTTTTTTTTAATTCTCAGGATAAATTCTTAGTAATGTTATTTTAACATTTTGTTGACTTCCAGCATTTGTGACTTTATGCTCATTTCTTCTATGTCAGTAAATACAATAGAATTGTGGGGGGGGAAAAAAAGCTTGATTGCTCTTCTCAGTCACTAAGAAGGCAATTATTTCTAAAGAGTTTTTCAACAGAGGAAGCACTCTTGAATTGCAATATCCACAAGTTCAGCACTGTACACAGAGCTATAAGTACCATCTCCCTAAAAGACAAAAATCCTTACAGTATCCTTCTTGTAGGCTTTCTTCTTTCAGTAATATCTTCTGTGTCTGCCTTAGTCAAAAGAATTATATGGTTTTTGAAATGACAGATAGCTCTTGGTCCTATAAAAAGCTGCATTCTTAATGTACAGACATCCAGTGTGACAGGTGGACAAGCCTGTAAAGGAAAGTGACTGTTCTGTAATTTCACTTGGTATATACGTTGAGTTTTTAAATAAATCAGGAAAAAAAGAGTAACCTTTGTACAATAATGTGACGTTCAAAACATTCACTGGCTTTCCTAACTTTAAGTCCTTCATTTAAGCAAGAATAAAAATACCCATAGTTGCCTAACAAGAATCATTTAATAATGAGTGGAAAAAAAATTATTTCACTTTTCAAAGCAAATGCACAGTTTCAGCTAGGTTTCTCAAAATAATTCAACCTGACGTAGATGCCTAACGTGGATAACTTTATCCCAAATAGTTTGAGTTTGGCCAAGTTTTAAAAGACTGCCTGGTTAATAAAAGCCATGATTTCAGTTGCTTATAAAAAGCAATTACACATGGAAGTATTATATTTGCTTGTCTATTTTTACCCTACATAGCCAGTATTATTTCCCCGGTACGTTCTATATGCACTTTTCACATAAAACATATGCTATTATCTATACTGGACTAAAAATTGAAAAATGCAACCTCATTTGCATAGAAATACTCTAAACTTACAGCTTTAAAAAGATAAAATACTACACCTACAAATTGACATACATAGTGAAACAAGACAAGACAGCATTATATGTGTAACCTGCTTTTTCAAGACACCTCAACATTTCTTTAAAGAGGTGGAGGCCTACAGTGGTGATCTGGAGGCTCTAGACTGTCCTGGGCTAGTGAGACCCAGAATGAGGCAGATCTAAAACTGGTTTTAAAAAACAGCAGTAAAAATAGTAATAGCAAATAATAAAAATAACCACCATAACACTTCAAAATCCACACTGGGGCAGGGACACCCATGAAGGAACTGGCCCATGAAGGACTCACAGCAGCACAGGGATGCCCCTGAGGGACTGTAGCCCATGGAGGGATCCGTGCCAGAGTGGGTGGGTACACCGTGGATGGCAAGCTGCAGCACAGAAATCTGTGTAGGACTGCAGCTTTCATATCTCTCCAAAACTCCTACAGCCACAGGAGGCAGCCTGTTGACTGACTGAAGGAACTGTGATGGATTTCAATGTAACCCACAGTGAAAACAAAGAAAGCTGAGACTAGAGAATGGACAGGAGAGATTGAGTCATGTGCTGGTATTAGCTATCCAGAACAGAGAATATATGTTTGGCTCTTGAAAATTTTATAAAACTTCTACTGTCCTACGGTTTCTTTATGTCTGCTGTCTACATGGTCAGAAGAAATCCTTAAATGCTATCTTAAAATACACCTCCATCTATTTTTCCTACTACTTTTATTAACGTGTATCACTATCTTTACATTCAATAGATTTTTCTAATAAGCAATTTAAGGAAGGGAAAAGTTTAGACCTCCAAGGATCAAAAGCCCTCCTATAAAAAAACATGCCCTAAGTATCTGGTAGCAAACTTGTTTGATTGCCTACATGCTCTTAGAAAAACTTAGGTTTTTCAAGAACACCTAAGAGAGAGAAACATCATACAATAAAAGAAAACTCTGGACCCTTTGTGCAGTTTTATACAGAAAAGCGCGGAATTTAGTTTAAAAACTGATTTTATAGCTTTTCATGTTTTTGAAAACATTCTACTAATGGTCTAGAATTTTACATGGCAATTATAGATTGTTTCATTGAGACATCTGTAGACCACCAAAATACATGCCATTCATTCTGCATGTTATTATATTGGTTCAGCCACCAGAAATTAATAGTAAGTCAACTACGTGCCACACCACTTCTCCCATTCTATTAGTGAGATAATGAGAGGTGTACCTTCACAGTCGTGTCAATATACGGATCCTCACCACGAGCTGCTGCTGCACTGCATCGCACTGTGAAGCACTGCAGGTTCTGACTAGAGGAAAAGAAGAAA
This sequence comes from Argya squamiceps, assembly GCA_037834095.1. Classification (NCBI taxonomy): domain Eukaryota; kingdom Metazoa; phylum Chordata; class Aves; order Passeriformes; family Leiothrichidae; genus Argya; species Argya squamiceps. The sequence continues at coordinate 59,046 of JBBMKD010000013.1, read as the reverse complement.
ACACAACAATGAAGGAAAGAAATTAAGATTTGCAAAAATCAAGTAGCCAAGACTACAGTGAATTGGCTCTTTTTCCTTTGAAGAAAATGGGGTTAAAAGCCCAAGCAGGAGGGTATGCTGAACTAGCACATGAGCGTGCCCAGAGATTTCCAGGAGACTATGAAGGACATATTGGACGGGAAAAAAAAATTAAAAAGGACAGTAGCATAGAGAAACATAGTAATACTATCAGTAAAACCATAAACACAGTACCTTGTAATGACGTGCAGGAACTGTGGAGTGAGGACTGCCTGCTCTGACTTCTCTGAATATTGGTAAGTAGAAATTAGTTCTACTAACTTCCCAACAGAGTAGAGATATCCAACATGAGGTAAAGAGAAAAAGCAGAAGAGACTCAGAAGTTTTCTCTTGTTCTCAGTTTCCTCATAGGCAGTTGCAGAAATTCCTGAATGTAAAAACGAGAAAGGCATTTTATGTACTTCATAAATAAAAACCTGGCAATTCCATTCCAAGCCTAAAAGATGCCTAAAAGATACAATCAAACCTGCCCAAGTTGCAGACTAGTTTTCTTAGTAGCTAGTAAAAATAAGTTTTATATGAAGCTTAGTGCACATGTCAAAAACTTCTGTGATATGCTATCTCATTTGGAGGCATTTACACAAAAATATGGACATGGCACCTAGTGAAGAAATTCTATAGATGTAACCACAGAAATCCTATAGATGTAACTCTCTAGCATTAGAGAGTCTTAAATTCACCACAACTACGCATCTAAGGACTGAAAGCCTGATCTTAGACAATTACTTTTAAGTTGGAATGAATGCTCATCCAGAGCTGCAGCTCACAAAAAAAATAGGTCATTACTTAACATTTAATTACTTAAGAGGAGGAAAGGCTGGAAATGGCAGAATTTATTAGGATGACACTTTGGCAGGTAACAGCTGTGTTCATGTTCTACAGATCCTCTTGTCAAAGCCTGTAAATCACACAAGAGCCTAAGACAGCTGGAGTTAAATGGCAAGTGGCTCATTCTTTTCAGTTAGCTGCAAGTTAAATGAGGCATTGCTACTTAACAGACAGTAAATCATCTCAAACTGAGTGAGCAGTCAGTGAAAGTCAAGGGCCAACCACATCCTGGGATGCATCAGACACAGCACTGCTGGGAGGGCAGGGATGGGATTGTCCCGCCCTGCTCTGCACTGGGGCAGCATTATCTTGAGTCCTGGGGGCAGTTTGGGGCACCACAATACAAGAAGGATATAAACCGATCAGAGAAGAGACTAAGGAAGGGCTACAAAGACGGTGAAGGGAAGGGTCTAGAGGGGAGGCCATAGGAGGAGTGGCTGAGGGCAACTTGGTTTGTTTAGCCTGGAGGAGACTGAGGAGAGACCCAAGAGCATTTTACATGCAATTCCTGAGGGAAGGGCATGAAGCTATGTCAGGGGAGGTTTAGGTCGGGTATTACGAAAAGCTTCTTCCCCCAGAGGGTGGTTGGGCACTGGAACAGGCTGCCCAGGGCAGTGGTCACAGCCCAAGCCTGTGAGAGCTCAAGGAGCATTTGGATAATGTTCTCAGGCACTTGGTAGGAATCTTGGGGTTCTCCTGCGCAGGGCCAGGAGTTGGATTCAATGATCTTTGTGAGTCCCTTCCAACTCAGGACATTCTACGATTCTATGAAATGTGACTGCTAACATACATTAAATTCTTCCATGGGTCTTTTGGGGCTTGAGCTAGTGAACCTCTAAAATCTGCATTCATTCCTTCCAGTTTTAATTATGGCCCTTCAGAAAGGTAACCAGTATCTTGGTGATTATTAAGGTTTACTACTCTGATTTCCTTGGCTGGCTGAGTGGCAGTCTAGTATCTTGTAACACTAAGGAGAATTTTATTAATGTGACTGTGACTGAATTTTACATCGTGACTGTTTTGCAACACAAAATTTATTGGTAAAGACCTGATTAAAAGCTGATTTAGTCACACTTCTGGTGTGTTGAATTGGTATTTTAGTTCAAGGTTTATGTAGAACTGGAGAAATTAAAAGACTTTTTTGTTAACAGAAGCCCAGTTTAAATCATTGAAAAGGGAGGAAAGATCTTAATTTAAAAATGAATCATACAGAAATCATACAGTATACAAAACAGGATACACAAAGAAGCTCTTTCCTTTCACAACTCTCCTGTGACACAGTCCATTGTGCATTCACGCATATCCACGTACCTGTCTGGTATACAGGAAGCAGTTGAAGAGAATGCAACTTTGTCTCTTCACAAAACCCAAAAGGCGACTGGTCGGGTGCAAAACGTCTAGGAAAAAAGTCCAAAACAACATGGGACTGCAGTGAGAAATTATCATGATATACTTAGGACAAGTAAACAGCACTGGCTAGAAGAGGCACAGCTCATGTTTTAACACTCAACAACAACACACACTCCTACTACCAATGCCAGTAGCACAGCAATGCGAAGAAGCACATGGCATAGCTAGATAGAACTCTAATGAGTTCCTGTAACCGAAATCCTCTCTCTTTGCTTGTCTGCAAAATGCACATCGAAGTTTGACATCACTGAAGAAATCTTGCACTTGATTTTGACCATTTTTTCCCTCTTTGTTTTCAGTCCACTGAGCTTTATGCAACATCATGCCATGTCCAATACATTTTTTTTCCTATTATGTGTCATCCTTTTCCCTGCTTTGCTTTGGAATTCACTGTTGGACCCTGACATCAATTCTTCCTCAGCTTTTGATAGAAATTTTGATGAATTTAAATCAGCTTCCTGAGGAGGGGACCTGAAGAGGCAGGTGCTGAACTTTTCTCCCTGGGATAAGACACCTGGGAAAGACTCAAAGCTGTGCCAGGGGAGGTTCAGACATGACATGAGGAAGCATTTTCTTACCAAGAATGGTCAACAGGCTTCCTAGAGAGGTGGTTGACGCCCTAGACCTGTCACTGTTTAAGAGGCATTTGGACTGTGCCCTTAATAATATGCTTTAACAGTGGCTCACCCCAGAAGTGGTCAGGCAGTTGCACTAGATGATTGCTGCAGATCCCTTCCAAGTGAGATATTCCAAGATACTAAAAAATGGGCTTTCTTTGGTATCCCATAATTTCCTCAGTTCAAAAGAAACACCAAACCTTATAAAAACCCCAGAAGTCAAAATATCAGGAGTTTCCCTTCAAAAAGACATGACTCAGTTGGGTTTTTTGTAGTAAATTTACCCATAAAAGGGAAAATACATCTGTAATACCTGAAAAGCAGATACTGCACTTGGAAGTGCTTTGTGTCTTCTGTAGGTAACACTGTGGATTCCAGTGTGACAGGTATCTCACATAGCTTACTTTCTTCCCCAAGAAGTTCCACTGGCTTCTGACATATGATGAACTCATCTAATTCAAGCTGTAAAGGATGTGTTGAAGGACTTTCATCTTTCACACCTGAGCAATGAAAATGCTATCGTAATTGTTCAAACCATTTCACAAATGGTATGACAATATCAATTAAATACTCCAATTACAGCTACCCTGCTAGCATTGGCATCCTCAAACCACAAGATAGTGAAAACAGCCGTACTAGAAGATGGGAACAATTCCTATTTCATCCTCAACAGTCTGAACACTTAAGAGTCAAGATTTCTGGAAAAACACCCCAAACAGGTAAACTGTTCATTAGGAGGCGAGTCAAAGGCAACCAGTGCCGCAGATGGCTAGTCATCAGAAAATGCTGACTTTCGGCTGAAGAGGTTTTGAGAAGGCAAAGGCAGTTATCACAGGAAGTTGTGTTATCTTTAACTCACTTAAGTCCTGGAAAGCAAATCCTAATAACACTCAGAAATTAACCGGAATTTTTCCATGTAGTTTTTAGTAATAAAAAAACCTAGGGGCAGGATGCCATTATCTGAGATAAGGCTCATCTTCACTCAGTGAAGAGTGTTGCATTTATGTTGTCCCTATCTGAAAAGTCTTATTTACCTTTAATTTTTCCTAGGTACAGTTTCCATTTCTAAACAATCCTCCTTTTAAGTTTCTTCAGCTATAAAGAAAGGACCTTCCTAAGGTTTGTTGGTGTTGAACTGATACATAAACATTTGGAAAAATGAGAACTGATAATTGATTACATATGGATTGATATCTTGCAATACACAGGAATGAAACCTCCTGAGTACATCTGTTTCTGGGATTTCCAGAATTCTAAGGCAAGCCTTCGAATAAGATAAAGGACTGAAAAAGGAGAATTTGCTTGATTATGGCAGGTTCTGAGCGTAACAGATACAAAAGTACACAGCCATCACAACAGAAACATTCTTAATTGTGTAAGCCAGTTACTTAGGCAATGACACTGATAGAATAATTTTTCTGAACACAGCACACTGAACTACTACCGCTTTAACTTGGCCCATCGTGGCATGCTAAAACAGGGACCTAATTCTATGTCTGCAGAGGCTGTACTATCCTCTAACTGTGCAGCATGATGGCATATTTGCTTGAAATGTTACCTCCAACTGCAGGTTGGTACAACTTTTCATGCTCTAGAATATTCAGCTGATAGTCAGTGATAGGACAATCTGGAAATATTTTCTGAAGGGCAAAGACCTTGTTTGAGACTACTTTCAGAACGATGGGAATCAATTACCACATTCTTGGAGAATAAAAAAAATTAAATTATTTCAGCACCTACCTCCATCCACAGCCTTTTCTGGTGCACTGACTCCCTGAGTACACTGCTCTGTTCTGTCTGCACTTTGCTGGACCAGTTCCAGTTTCAGGATTAGAACATCCAGCTCTGTTGTTATGGCTATATGTCTGGCACAAAATGCAACTTCAGCAGGAATGAGGTTATCAATGTGCAAAATTAAGGAGCGTTCAAAATCTAACACAGTCAAATTCTGGTTTATGACCCGGTATTTCAAACAGAACATGACTAATTTATTTTTGCAGCCCACAAGAAGATCTCCATTCACAGGACAGCATGAAATGCACAGTGGAGGATCTGAAAGTGGCATTTCAACAACTGACATCTGTTCTTTTAAGGTTTCGTTGTATGACTCTTCCATCTTGTGACCAACCATCCGAACACACACACGAGAACTCCCTGCAGACATGCATCTCCAGTTCATATATGCTCTTAGGAAAGTTGCTTTGCTTTTTTCTTCAATTGTCACCAGATAGTCTCCTTAAAAGAAAGCAGTAATACTGATATATCATGAAAAAATAGATGACAGTTTCTGAGCTCTTTACCTGCTGTAGTATGCTACAAAGAACATCTTCAAGTCTGAGACTCTTACAAAAAATTCGAAAAACGGTTTTCACTAATTTCTCTCTAACTGAATGCAAAGCACAAGTTTCTTTGCTGGATGGCACACACTTCACACCCCACTAAAAGCAAGGACTTACAGATGTAGGTCCAGAGTAACTCCTATGTGAATCCTCTCTATAAGCTGATATTGTATACAAGATTTCCCCCACCCCTCGCCTTCTCATATCTATTAATGAGGAAATGTTTCGTTCTCTACAGACCATGGAAAGCACTAGACCAATAGACTCATAAACAGCTGTGGAATGGGCTGGAACGACCACCAACTATGTGATTTAAAAACAAACAAACAAAAAGCCCAAACCAAAACTTAAAACACCAAACAAACAAAAAAGCAGGGGCGGGAGCGCAGACCGCAACCGAGGCGGAGGCAGACGATGAAGCGAGATGCGGCTCCCACCCTCCCCGCAGGCCGCAGCGCTGCCGACGCTGGGACCGGCCCGCGCCTCCCCGCCCGGCCCGCTCCTAGCAACGCGGGGCGTCCCCAACGACAAAGACCTGCGCCGGCGCGCGGGACTCTGCGTGAGGCGAGCGCCGGGGCTCCCGGAGCGGGTGAGGCGACCTCCGG